>CM031241.1:757206321-757691713 GCA_018340775.1 Taxus wallichiana var. yunnanensis
TCATACCTCTCCTTTACCTGATTGAAAACGTGTTGAAGGAGAAATGTCTTACCAATACCACCCATACCAACAACGGCAATAACTGGATCGGTGGTGTTGTCTAACAACCAGAGGATTTGTTTAACCTTGGCCTCTATGGCCACAGGTGGTGAATCTTTCTCCAAAATACTTGTTCGTCTGCACCTTAAATTCTGGGATGAACTTGCAGAATGTTGTTCTTGGAGGCACAAATCAGGTAGCAGCTTCAACTCCGCTGCACGTTGCATCACGGATACCACTCTGTCTTTAACTTCTTTAATCCTTCTTCCCATTTTGTACTTGAAGATAAGATCATTATAACGCAATATTATTTCATTACAAATGCACACACATGATTCACTATACATAGATTCAACTGCACATTCTTCAAGTATATCTTCTGCATCCCAAGCAATATCTCTAACACCAAGTATCCATTTTTTTCACGGACACACTCTCTGTGCTCTTTCCATCTGCGTCTTGAAGATAATCCTCATACTTGCGAGCTTCTCAGCCAACCATGCAATGTCATTTTTGAAGTTCAGAACCAGCGTTACTTCCTCTCCCACTTTATTTAGAGCCTTGTCTTCTAATTTTTCAATAAGAGCTTGAGCAATACCAGCAGCCATTTTTTCGTTTCTGAGAGTAAGCAGATTCAAACTCTGAACTTCACTGATGAGACTGGAACTTGGAATGGTGTGTATCAGCTATTAAAAATACCACATAAGTTTGCCGTTTGAATGTAGCCGCTGTAATATGAACTTTTCACGTTTTATTGAAGTTTTCCCTTTCTTTCTAAAAAAGCAACATTAGGGGACCACCTCATTTTAAGTCTTAGACATCTAGGTCGTATATGATTGTCATTTTGCCAGACTAGTGAAAACTATATTTCCGCATCAATACTCTAATAATTCTCTTATTTATTTTGGCAACCGTAATATAGACGTGATCAGGGAGTTGATTTTGTCAATTTTACCATTTCTCACACCAAATTGGATTACTTCTCCCATCACTC
Source organism: Taxus wallichiana var. yunnanensis (assembly GCA_018340775.1). Classification (NCBI taxonomy): domain Eukaryota; kingdom Viridiplantae; phylum Streptophyta; class Pinopsida; order Cupressales; family Taxaceae; genus Taxus; species Taxus wallichiana. The sequence continues at coordinate 757,207,355 of CM031241.1, forward strand.
GCAATAATTTGAATACACTTTTATCATCATATATTTGAATAACTCATCAATAATTGTATATGTTTTTGACAAATTTATTATTAATGGTGACAAAGAGTGTGAATCTATCTAAATTAATATGTAAGTCTTGTAAAAATATTTTGGAAGAAAAGAAGGCCCTTCAACTCTACCATAAAGCTAAAGATGTCACGATTTTTAGATAATTTCTTACATGTAAAAGAAAAACATCACAGCGAGAGTTAAATGAATGTCAATTCTAAGGTTAGAATTTAAAATAAGCACAATCATGAATATTACATCACACATGTATCTCAAACCTTTCTTGCAAATACTAATGTGGAACACCTCTTAACATATTTCACAACGTTATGTTATTGTAGATCATGTAACAAAAATTAAAGAAATATGTGCATAAGTTAGATAACAATTATTTCCTACACTAACTTAAGTACAAAGAAGTTGAGCACTTGTGAAATGTAAGACTTATAGGTACAACTCATCGGAAGTCGAGTGGTAGTGTTAACATTATAGAGTGTAATGGTTGCAAAGATTCAATAATATACATGTAAATTGTCATTAAAATTTATTATGAAAATCAAAGACTAAATTTGGTCATTGTGGAAACTCCTTTGGGTAAATTGGTGGTGGTACTTGAGATCAACAAGGAGGACAAAGATATTTCCTCTCGAAAATCTAAACCCCAAATCAATTTGGATTACCTAAAGGTTCTTGCTTTTTGGGAGGGTGAGTGATACAAAGACTACATCAAGGATACATTTCTGGGTGTTGTTGATTCCGATAATGGGTGTCCCACGCTGCATCAAGCAGAAACTTTAAGCCAAATTGAATTGATTGTCAGAGACTGCATAACATGCGAGATGCTAGTAGATTAAGTATTTAAAATTTAGGAAATACATTCCTCCATTTTAGAGGAATGTTTCCGCAGTTATCGCTATCAAAATGATGAAGGTATGGGCTTTCTTTCTTCCCCAACAAGGCAAAGTGCATGGAGGTATGGGTTTTCAGAGGGCACCCATCATTGTTGTGATGTGATTTTAATGCATTTTTGGGTGGTCAAGCAAGATTTTGAATTCCTTCTCTCTCCCTTCTCTCATTCTTCCTATATATTGTAAGGAGGGGATCATTTAAAAAGGTTGGACACCTTGTACATGCCCCCCATTCTTCTTGAGATTTGGTGGAGATTTCAAACCTCCCTACTAGACATCAGTAATGCAAAATTTGTTCCTTTGAGCTTGAATGTGATGTATTGTATCAACTTTTGAGAGAAATAAAATCAGATCTATGGATGTTTCAAACCCTCTTCTATGTTCTATCAGATCTTTTTTATCTTTCATTACATGCAAGGTTATTGTGTATTATTGTTTTTTTCATGACAAGGTTCTTCAGAGTGATCTCTTTATCAGGCAGGTTGTTCAACATCCTTCGTGCATCACCTTCCCTTAGAGTAGGTTTTAATTTTAATGCATTCTCTATCTTTGTCTCCTTGGAAATATTAGACTAGGGTTAGATTTGCAACTCTCTACACTTTAGAGTAGTTGGCACTATGATAGGATAAGAAGTAGGCCTTCTCGGAGAGTTATCTTGATTTAAAAGTCCCATACTTTTGGATAACTCGATGTTTGAAAAATCAAACTAACTGCCTTTAACCAATCACTTGCAAGAAATCACTGTGTCCTGTGGATTTTTCCATAACACTTTTTACACGCTCGGTGGAACAAAAGTCTTTTCTACAAGCTTTGAAGGCATTTTCATCATTTTAGGACCTGAAATTGTAAGTTCTCCAATTTTAGATTTCTCACCTTTCACAATGAACTCCAACATCAATTTTCAAGGGCTTAACTTTCTCAAAACAAGTCCAAATTTAACCATGTGATAGATTGGGACTTAAGCTTCAAAACATTATTTTTATTTTTTTGAAATTTTAACTTTTAAAATTTTAAAGTTTTTCCATCTCGGATTTTAGGTTTCAGATTTTGGGATTTTGGATTTCAGAGTCCTCCAATTTCAAACCTCAAATTTGGACTTTGGAAGTTTCTTTCTTTTGGATTACGATGTTCCACTCATTTTCATAATTTCTGGACTCAGCTTCAAAACAAATTTTAACTTCCGTAAGATCAAACATACAGTCCTTCAAAGTTCTCTTTGTTTACTTGTCGAGTTTGGTGTGTGACTTGGCAAAACCCCTCGGCTCAAGATTATTCCCCAACACATCTAATGACTCTAAGGGATAGAATTTAGTGGTATAGCATTACAGTTGCCCAAGTACATGAGAAGAGTTTGAACTCGGTTTGATACTAGAGCAGTATGACTATTTATCTACCCGTAATTATCACTTCTAGGTAGAGAAATGAGAGGAAGAAGACCACAAGGATCACCATCTCCACCTAATAATACTTTGTCTACACCTCTACCTAGTATACCTTCTCTCCAATCAACCAAGGTCCTAAGGCCAATCATAATGACACATCTGCGACCACCAAAAGGACCACAAAATCCCTTGTCGCCTTCATGGGCAGTAGTCCCCTACTTCATGGGAGAAAATCACACAACACCTATTGACCACATCCAATACATTGCAAATGTCTGTGCAATTCACGAAATTAATGAGATGGATGTTGTGGCCAAGTTGTTAGATCCCTATTTCAAAGGAAAGGCCTTATAATGGTTTATGATCCTAACAACTAGGTCTATAAAAATTGGAATCAATTGCTTTCGCATCTTTGCAACCAAACTTGGAGATAGGAAAACAATCTATCTTTATCAGAATTATCGACAATGATCAAACGAGATCCAAATGAATAAATGAATAGAGACACTGAGTGAGAATTCCTCTAATTCTTAAAGGCCCTTAATTCTAACATTTCTATGATTATCCCATCAATGGGAGAAACAACGTTGCGAGCATCTTACAACATAGCTATCAAGGCGGAGAATTTTCTGATTCAAGTAGGTAATTTAGCACCTAGGCCGCTTTATGCCTCTATATCGGGAAATGGGAACTCCTACAATGAGTCAAACACTAGAATCAATCCAATTCTAATCCCTAGGAATCAAATCAATAATGAGGCTTCCAATTCTTCAGTAATTCTAAAGAGTCATAGGAGGTCATGAAACAACTACGTAACCAGGGAATGAGCTGGTAATTATAAAGAGGTAGAAATCTCAAAGTGTTCCAGATCCTATCAAAGAACTAGTTTAACCGAATAGACCATATCGTGGATTTTCAATCAAACAAGCCACCAAAGCTAAAGTTGTGAATCAAATTATGAACCAAGTACAATCTCAAGATTCTAGGCCATTTCGACCATATGATCCAAATGTAGTTTCAACATCAAGATCCTTGGTCCTAAATCAAAACAATATGTCACAAGAGTATGATTGGTGTTACCCCTGCAATCTACCTCACAATCAATCAATGTGCTTCAATATTGACTAAATCAGGCTCTAATGGTACAAAACATTGGTGTGTCCCAAGAGCTAAGTGAGGAAGAAAACTAAATAGAAGAAGCTCACTAAGATTCATCTCAGGATGAAAACACATTGGTCAATTGGAAAATGAGGTACTTTTCAAATTTAATCAACCTCCTTTCCAAGGTGTAAACTGCTATAGACAAGGTCAAAGAAAAGGACCATAGAAGAGAGGAAACCTGTCTAATCCATTTGATTCTCAACCCAGCCCCTACATAACAAGGAGTGGGTAAATTAAATACATCTCAAAATGTATCAAATCAACCTTAGGTACCTATTACAGCAGCACATGACCCTATTCAAGCTCTAGAAAGGTTGTGCTAAGAAAGGGTAGACAAAAGGATAATCCATCCGGGCCTTTCAACATCATCGATCAGAAGAAGAAAACACACGTAATCATTTCTATGTGGGATTCATTGTAATCCCAGACAATGATATTTGTTACAAGCTACAATGGCCAATTGGTATGCCTCGAATGGATCAAATGAAATGCCGAGAGAAAGTTATCACTAATGCGGGCAATAAGATAGGGTCAACTAAGAAATAATTTTAAGCCTCCATAGTTGTATGTGTCATTGATTATCGTGAACCACTTAGTACCGAAGCAAATAACATATCAATAGGGTCTAAAGTATGAGCCAAGATCGAAAGGAGTCAGATGCCTGACTCTACGGGACAATAGTTGGTACACTTGGAGTCATCAAAGGATTAATCCTAACACCTTTGCATGAATGTCCAAATGTCACTATACAAGATGTATCCATGATTGATCTTCCACCACTCTTCTCCATATGTTTGTCAAGAGATTTCATGGCCAAAATCAAGGTATTTATCTATAGATGGTCACACATGCTTTTCAGGACAAGGTATGGAGCTAAGGCAACAATCAGATTAGAATCAATTGCCAATTTTCACATTGAGCTACATGTTCCTAGCCCCATCAACATAAATTACTTGGCCTTTGATTAGGAAGAACGTTTAAATTCTTTAGAAACATGTACTAAGGTTGAAGGCATTCCGAATTTGACTCTAGATGATTGGGATAAAAAATGGCACATTTTTTTTATCATTTCAAAGAAATGGAGGAAGTTGAATTAGGAGTATATTGTGTACATGGAGACAATCAAATTCTCCCTAGCATCACGAAACCAAAAAACAAGGATGAAAATGAAGTGTGGAAACTATTTTTTGATGGTTCAAGAAGTAGGTAAGGTATTGGAGGAGGTGGAATGTTGGTATCACCACCGGACATCAAGTACTATTAATATTTCTATTTCCAGTTTTCATGTTTAAAAACACAATGGATATGAAGCTCTAATCCATGGACTTCATTAGGCTAGGAAACGAGGCATAAATAATTTGCAGTATTCGGGGATATAGAGATGTTTGTTAAACAAATAAAAGGATAAATGCCACAAAAATGACCTACTTAAGAGCTACAAAATTAGGGTATGAGACCCTCATTAAGGACTTTAAGGAATTCAATATTGAGTCCATACCTAGGAAGAAGAATGAAGCCGTGGATAGACTTGCATCCATTGGGGAAAAATTTGATGTATTTTACAAGATCAAAGAGAAAAGACACAACACCATATCAATGTGAATGTAAGGCCGTAGTTCCAAACAACAACACAAGTAGGTAGGTCTTTAAGAATTATCAACAAATCATTAATTTATCATGCGAGAAGAGGCAAAGTTCTTAGCTAGGAATCATGATAAATTACCGCAAGAATACAGAGACTAGGTAGTGCAACTACGGATAAGTAAACTTCCCAAAGGCTTGGTCACATTGGAGTCTATCTTCAACCTAAACAATCAATTCTAGAAGGAAAAATCCAATATACAAGTCAAGGCGTGTTTCATAACCTATTTCAATTAGAGAAGGAAAAAGAGTCCAAATTGGAAAGGAAAGCACAAAGCAGAGAGATATGAGTTCATATAACTTTTCCAAGAGTTTTCAGATGGATTTTCCTAAATCTATGAGAATTTGTGGGGATTCAATATGAAATTAGCACAACATACAATATACCTAGATCCAGTGCTAACCCTATCGTGTAAAAGCAGAGACTAGTCAACCCAAAAATTGAGCCTCTTATGAAGAAAGAGATGAACAAGTTGATAGAGGAAAGCATTATATTTTCAATCAAACATTCAAGATGGATTGAAAACTTGGTACCAATCAATAATAAGAATGGAGAAATAAGATTGTGAATGGACTTTCGAGACTTGAGAATGAAAATCTCTCAAAGACGATTACCCACTTCCTTTAAAAATATTTTCTCTTCGGATGGATACTTGGGGTATAATCGATAATGGTGAAAGAAGAGGATCTATTCAAAATGGGTTTCACTACAAAATGGGTCACCTATACCTACAAGAAGATGTCATTTGGGTTGTCGAACGCTAGAGAAACATTTCAACAGAAATGGACATGGCATTCAAGGGTTTGATAAACAAAATTTTACTTATCTATCTCGATGACATTACCGTGTTTTCCAAAAAATGCAAAAATCCACTTCTTCCATCTAAGAAATGTCTTTCAAAGGTGTAGGAGATTTGGGGTATCGTTGAATCCCAAAAAAATTATATTCATGGCTCATGAAGGAAAACTTCTTGGCCACATTTTGTCGAAGGAAGGATCGACAATTGACCTAGAAAGAGTTGAGGAAATTCAAACACTACGATTACCAAGCCGTAAGAAAGACCTTTTAAAGATTTAGGAAGGGTCAATTTTTCATAGGTTTGTACCAAATTTTTCCACTCATTTGAAACCAATAACGCAGATGTTAAAAAAGAGGATAGCATTCAAGTGGATAGCTAAAGGTAAAGCAAGTTTTTAAGCAATCAAAGAGGTTATATCTCAAACCCCGACTCTCATAAATCCAAAATTCTCCAAGGATTTCATGTTCTTTGCCTTTGTGGTTTGGATACTTTTTACACATCCTAGACAACAAAATAAAGATGGGTCTCGAGAAGCCGATTGCCTTCTTCAAATGTGGTTTGGAGCATTATGATGTTAGGTTTTCTTTCATTGAGAAACATATCATTATATTTATTAGGAGTTTAAATAAATTCAAGCACCTAGTTTCAAATAATAGGATCCAATTGCTAGTATCCCATGTGGGAGTAAAGGACTTCCTATTGAAAAAAATATTTTAAAGAGAAACATGCAAAGATAGATCACTTGTGTCATGGAGTACGATATTGAAATCAAGGTCACTAATTTGGTCAAGTGGGAAGGGATTATGTTAATAGCTAGCCTCGAGTAAATAGGTCGAAGAAAGTGATTAAAAGGAATTTGTTTTGGTGCTACAGATAGTCGGGAAATAAAATGATAATGTGCCCATTCCTTGTTGGACTCAAGACATGATGAATTTCCTACAAATAGGTCTATGCCCTCTAGAAATGAGAAAAGAAAAGAGTATATACTATAGATTGTTGATGGTGTTTTATTCAATAAAGACATTAATGGTGTTCTATTGAGATGTATTGGAACATGTCAAATTGAGAAGGTGTTAGAGGAATTTCACGATGAATAGGCAGGAGGTCATTTCACTCCATAAGTGATAACACTCAAAATAATGAAGGCAAGGTACTATTGGCCCACATTGTTTAGTAATTTCTACACTTGGATCAAGAAATGTAAGAGGTGTGCTTTCTTCACAGGAAAGGAGAGGCTAGTAACACTTCCATTACATCTGATTTCATTTGACCAACCATTCAAGCAATGGGGATTGGAATTCATCGGGGTCATCAATCCAAGTTCAAGACAAGACCAGAAGTGGATTCTTACTTTAAATAGGCTATTTCACAAAGTGCACCAAGGCGTTAGATCTCAAGGAAGCAAACGAGTCTCCAAGTATATGGACTTCTATAAAGGAATAGTGAAAAGGTTTGGTTTACCAGCCACTATAAGTTTAGACAATGCATTGGAATTCTTAGGTACTAAGATCACGAGAATGGACTATCGGGAATGAGATGTACTTGAGCATATCTTCAACCTATTACCCGTAAGGTAACGGATAGGCAGAGTCCACAAATAAGAATTTGATAAGAATCATTAGGAGGAATTTGGATAATAATTAGAGGACATGGCGTAACAAGCTCAAATAATCCTTACAAGTCGACGAGGATCACACCAAAGTTGTCGACGTATAATTACATTTACAAGCTAGTCTACGAGAAAGAGGCATTGTTTCCTATATCACTTGAGTTGCTAGTATTGGAACTCATGAAACAACAAGAATTTTATCAGTTCGAGCCTATGGAATCTAGGTAAGTGGAATTGATGGAATTGGAGGAAATAAGAATGCATTCCATGCAAACCATGAAAAAGGATCAAGCTATGATCAAGAGGACATTCGACAGGAAAACCAGGGAAAGAACCTTCCAGGAAGGAGACTTAGCTCTAAAGTGGGATGTAGATCGGGATAAACCGGGAAGGAATTCCAATTTTGATGCCATTTGAAGTGGCCCCTATAAGGTCATAGGATGTAAAAGTGGAAATTCCTTCTAATTATCTATATTATATGGAGAGGAACTTCCGATCTGGTCAACGGAATCCATCTTAAATGTTGTAAGTAAAAAAAAAAAAGTCTCACCCTTGTACATATTAGTTTAGGATTTTAAATTCCTCTAACTATCTATGCACATTGTCTTGTCAGAAGTTAGGTTTCAATTTCAATAAGTGCTTTGGCACAGGTTTCGTTGCTCCTATGTTGTATCATTTTGGAGTGGAGTTTAATGTGCCTCTTAAGTGCGTGTTGTAAGAGAGAAGAATTTCATAATTTGTATGAAACACATGTTAATTTCAAAGGAAAAAAATACATAAAGAACTAAATTAATGTGTCATGATAGTCCATTTCAGAACAAGTGAAAATCCTAGGTGAAAAACTTTTCCACACTCACAAAATCTTAACTTCAAGATTTCTTTTGAAAATCGAGTGAGGTTATCGGGAGAAAATTTCAAATACAAGATTAGTATCAAAATCCATGCCTAATTGATAATTTGAGGCTCCCGATCTTTGACCTAGTAGGAAGGTAACCCCGTGAGTTGCTAAATTGTTATCCAATTTTTCCTTGGGAGAAATTGGACTCGCACAAAGAAAATAGCAGGATCAATTCGCCAATGGAAGCTCACGTTTTGGTTCGACCTAAGCGAGTTGATTTTATTCGAAAATAATGAAAGTATTGTTAGTGCAGAATCACAACACCCCCGAATGGCCTCGGATTTGGGTGGGGCATCCGGTGTGATTGCATAACATGGAGCTTTCCCAAAGAATGGGACTTTGCAAATCGGGAATCTCTCCAGGATGATGGTGGCTCCTATTCCTTTGTTTAGGTGCACCAATTAAGATTGTAGAGGGTCTATTCTAACTCCTACTTCAATTTTCAAAGGAGACAAGGTTGAATATTTACAAGAAATAAAACCTAATCTAACAAAGGTGATGCAAAGAAAGGAATGTTAAACATTTCGCATTGTCCTTAAACACAAACCATTAAAATGTGACACTATATCCATGCACAGATGACCAAGATTTCAATGAGGGATCAACAAGAAGAAAATAACATAAGAGAGGGTTGAAATCATCGATCGAATTATTCTATTTCTCCAAGAATTTGATACATCCATTACAATGGCCAAGAAGAAAGATTGCATTACAATTTGAATTGGGGTTCAAAGACTCAACTAATCACTTGTAAGGAAGAGAAGAAGGAAGGGTGAAAAGAAAGAGGCAATGTTTAAGGATAATGCAAATGTTTAGCATTCCTTTGGTGCATCACCTTTGTTAGATTAGGTGTTATTTCTTGTAAGTCTTCAACCTTGTATCCTATATTTACCCTTACAAGCTAGTCTACGAGAAAGAGGTGGTGTTTCCTATATCACTTGAGTCGCTAGTATTGGAACTCATGAAACAACAAGAATTGTCTAAGTTCAAGCCTATGGAAGCTAGGTATGTGGAATTGATGGAATTGGAAGAAATAAGAATGCATTCCATGCAAACCATGAAAAAGGATCAAGCTATGATCAAGAGGACATTGGACAGAAAACCAGGGAAAGAACCTTCCAGAAGGAAACTTAGCTCTAAAGTGGGATGAAGATCGGGATAAACCGGCAAGAAATTCCATTTTGATGCCATTCGAGTGGCCCCTATATGGTCATAGGATGTAAAAGCAGAAATTCCTTCCAATTATCTATATTATATGGAGAGGAACTTCCGATTTTGGTCAATGGAATCCATCTTAAATGTCAGTAAGTAAAAAAAGTCTCACCCTTGTACATATTAGTTTAGGATTTTAAATTCCTCTAACTATATATGCACATTGTCTTGTTGTAGGTTAGGTTTCAATTTCCCTAAGTGCTTTGGCATGTGTTTTTTTTTCTCCTATGTTGTATCATTTTGGAGTGGAGTTTAATGTGCCTCTTAAGTGCGTGTTGAAGAGAGAAGAATTTCATAATTTGTATGAAACACATGTTAATTTCAAAGGAAAAAAATACATAGCAACTAAATTAATGTGTCATGATAGTCCATTTCAGGAACAAGTGAAAATCCTAGATGAAAAAAATTTTCCACACTCACAAAATCTTAACTTCAAGATTTCTTTATGAAAATTGAGAGTGCAGGTTATCGGGAGAAAATTTCAAATACAAGATCAGTATCAAAATCCATGCCCAATTGATACTTTGAGGATCCCGATCTTTGACCTAGTAGGAAGGTAACCCCATGAGTTGCTAAATTGTTATCCAATTTTTTCCCTTGGGAGAAATTCGACTCGCACAAAGAAAATAAAGCAGGATCAATTCAGCCATGGAAGCTCACGTTTTCGGTTCGACCCAAGCGAGTTGATTTTATTCAAAATAATGAAAGTATTGTTAGTGCGTAATCACAACACCCCGAATGGCCTCGATTTGGGTGGGGTATCCGTGTGATTGCATAACATGGAGCTTTCCCCAAAGTGTGGGACTTTGTGAATCGGGGAAGCTCTCCGGATGATGGCTAGCTCCTATTCCTTTGTTTAGGTGCACCAATTAAGATTGCAGAGGGTCTACTCTAAATCCTAATTTAATTTTCCAAGGAGACAAGGTTGAATATTTACAAGAAATAAAACCTAATCTAACAAAGGTGATGCACCAAAGGAATGTTAAACATTTGCATTGTCCTTAAACACAAACCATTAAAATGTGACACAATATCCATGCACAGATGACCAAGATTGCAATGAGGGATCAAGAAGAAGAAAATAAACATAAGAGAGGGTTGAAATCATCCACCGAATTATTCTATTTCTCCAAGAATTTGATACAGTCCATTACAATGGCCAAGAGGAAATATTGCATTACAATTTGAATTGGGGGTTCAAAGACTCAACGGAATCACCTCGCAAGGAAGAGAAGAAGGAAGGGTGAAAAGAAAGAGGCAATGTTTAAGGATAATGCAAATGTTTAGCATTCCTTTGGTGCATCACCTTTGTTAGATTAGGTGTTATTTCTTGTAACTCTTCAACCTTGTATCCTATATTTACCCTTACAAGCTAGTCTACGAAAGAGGTGGTGTTTCCTATATCACTTGAGTTACTAGTATTGGAACTCATGAAACAACAAGAATTGTCCGAGTTCAAGCCTATGGAATCTAGGTATGTGGAATTGGAAGAAATAAGAATGCATTCCATGCAAACCATGAAAAAGGATCAAGCTATGATCAAAAGGACATCGACAGAAAACCAGTGGAAATAACCTTCCGGGGAAGGAGACTTAGCTCTAAAGTGGGATGCGAGATCGGGATAAATCGGCAAGAAATTCCAATTTTGATGCCATTTGGAGTGGCCCCTATATGGTCATAGGATGTAAAAGCAGAAATTCCTTCCAATTATCTCGTATTATATGGAGAGGAACTTCCGAATCTAGTCAATGGAACCCATCTTAAACATTATAAGTAAAGAAAAGTCTCACCTTGTACATATTAGTTTCAGATTTTAAATTCCTCTAACTATATATACACATTGTCTTGTTGTAGGTTAGCTTTCAATTTACATAAGTTCTTTGGCATGTGTTTTTTGCTCCTATGTTGTATCATTATAGAGTGGAGTTCAATGTGCCTCTTAAGTGCGTGTTGTAAGAGAGAAGAATTTCATAATTTGTATGAAACACATGTTAATTTCAAAGGAAAAAAATGAATAGCAATTAAATTAATGTGTCGGGATAGTCCATTTCAGAACAAGTTAAAATCCCAGTCAAAAAATTTCCACACTAAAAAAATCTTAACTTCAAGATTTCTTTATGAAAATTGAGAGTGCGGGTTATCAGACAAAATTTCAAATACAAGATCGATCAAACTCCATGCCCAATTGATACTTTGAGGCTCTTGATCTTTGACCTAGTAGGAAGGTAACCCGTGAGTTGCTAAATTGTTATCCAATTTTTTACCTTGGGAGAAATTGACTCGCACAAAGAAAATAGTGGGATGAATTCGCCATGGAAGCTCAAGTTTTCTTGGTTCGAGCTAAGCGAGTTGATTTTATTCAGAAATAATGAAGGTATTGTTTGTGCATAATCACAAAGACCCCGAATGGCCTCGCATTTGGGTGGGCATCCGGTATGATTGCATAACATGGAGCTTTCCCCAAAATGGGACTTTGCAAATCGGGGAAGCTCTCCGCATAAAGTCCGACTCCTATTCCTCTATTCAAGTGCACCGCTTAAGATCGGGCAGAGGGTCTATTCTAAATCCTACTTTAATTTTCCAAGGAGACAGGGTTGAGGAGGTATAAGAAATAAAACCTAATCTAACAGAGGTGATGCACCAAAGGAATGCTGAACATTTGCATTGCCCTTAAACACAAACCATTAAAATTTGACACAATATCCATGCACATGATGACCAAGATTGCAATGAGGGATCAGGAAGAAGCAAATAAACATAAGAGAGGTTGAAATCATCCACAAACTTATTCTATTACTCCAAGAATTTGATATAGTCCATTACAATGGCCAAGAGGCAAGATTGCATTACAATTGTAATTAGGGTTCAAGACTCCACCAAATCACCTGCAAGGAAGAGAAGAAGGAAGGGTACAAAAATAATGTCCAACCTTTTAGAAATTGCCCCTCCTGTACAATATATAGGAAAATGAGAGGGAAAGGGGGGAAAATTCAGACCCTATTCCAACCACCTCTGAAGGAGCATTGAATTCCCCTACCACAATGATGAGTCTTACTGCAACACCCATGCCCCCATCGTTGTTCCTTGCTGGGAAAGAGAGGAGGCCCATTCTTCATCATGGTGGTAGGTGGGAGACTTAACGACTCGTAAAAGGCAAGGCAAAAACATTAATGGTGGTAGGTGGGTAGTAGGTGCCGAGAGCTCTTCAAAACGTCCCCTCCCACTCGATTCTAAGCTTCTGGTTGAAGGATATGGTGGTCTGAAGGAGCTTCGAGTTTGGAGTCTATTCACCCAGATCCACATGGCGGCTTTGCACGTCTTAAGATTTCACTCCCTCCTCCCACTCTAGAAGCTTCACAAATTGACACGTGGCATCATGTGTGGGCCTGCTCTGTTTCCTTTGTTATTTTCTTGAGTTCCCCTGTTGGCAGAGGCACTCGCCTGACCTTAGAAACGTGAAGGGTTAGCGATCATTTCGAGACCCTACTTGGAATCTCGCCCCGAAGTTGTGCCAGCCGATGCGTGGAGGCTTCCACAGCTTTGTCCCCTTTGAACGGTTGATTCTATCTAATCCCACCCATTTAGGGATGACATTTTTGAACTCTTAGCCACATGGCAACCTAGCACACACTGGGGACCACTTTTGGATTCACTTCTCAAGGAGAACCGAGGAGACACATGGGGCTTTCTTCCGGCCCTGCCTTATGCTTAGTCAATTCGAGTCTAAAATCAATACTTCCTGCCTCATGCCTTTGGGTGAGTAAGGGGGCCCACTACATATAATGCCCAAAACTCTTTACAGGTGGGACCCTTTGTAGCCAACTCCCAAAAGTGTGATAACTAGACACTAAGTATCATTTGTGGGCTGCTCATTCATTTCCTCATGTCTACCTTAGTCCCTTCTATTGGCGGGGAAATATGTTTGACTTGGGACACGTGGGGGGCTCACGCTTGTTTGGGTCCTCTGCATTATAAGTCGTGCCTTTGAAGTTGCACCATTGGGATGTGTGGTTCCTCCCATTGGCCTTGGAATTTTCAACATCCGGTTTTGTTCCCTCTTTGACTCTGACCACGTGACGGGTGGGCGCTTGTTTGGGGACCACCTTTGGATTCACTTCTTGGAGTTATGCCGATTAGACATGTGGTACCCTTCATAATTCCTTTTTCTACTCACTTCTAGACTCGGTGATGGATTCAAATGTGAGTCCACACGATGGGCCAACCCTTCCATTTTTCCTCTCGCAAGATCGCATTCACAAATTTTCCTTGGGGAAAATTGGGATAACATGTATGGGCTTGCTTTCTTCGAAGAAGGAAATGTATATAGAGGTATGGGTTTTGTAGTGGTACACATCATTGTTGCAAGTGATTTTAATGCATTTTTGGGTGGTTGAAGCAAGATTTAGAATTCCTTCTCTCTCCCTTCCCTCATTCTTCATATATATTACAAGGAGGGGCTCATTTTAAAAGGTGGACACCTCAGACATGCCCCTCCATTCTTATTGATATTTTGTGGATATTTCAAACCTCCCTTTCCTTTGAGCTTGAATGTGATGTATTGTATCAACTTTGAGAGAAATAAAATCTGATTTATGGATGTTTCAAACCCTCTTCTATAACTATATTGATCTTGTTGATCTTTCATTACATGCAAGTTTATTTTGTATTATTGTTGTATTCATTAAAAGGTTCTGGTAGTGTTTTGTTTATTATGTAGGTTGTTCAACATACTTCTTGGTGCATCACCTTCCCTTAGAGTAGGTTTTAATTTTCATGCATTCTCTCTATCTTTGTCTCCTTGGAAATATTAGACTAGGGTTAGATCTGCAACTCTCTGTAGTTTGGAGTAGTTGGCAATAGGATAGGATAGGAAGTTGGCCTTCTCTGGAGAGTTATCCCAATTTTAAAATCCCACACATTGGGATAACTCCATGTTTAACAAATCACACTGACTACCTCAACCAATCACTTGGAAGCAATCAAGGGTGCTATGATTTTTCTATAGTAGTTACTTGTTTTCCAAGCTATGATTTTTGAGAAAGGGAAGCTACCTTTTGTTGCCTATTTTAGGCTTTATTTAGATTTAGTTTGTAGATAGTTTGATTAGGGTAGATTAGGATTTTCTTTAAATAAAGTGTATTTCATACACACTGCAATGTTTCTTCAATTCAATAAGCGCATTTCATGTACATGATCTGGTTGACCAGATCCTTTCCCTGTTTTAGTTTGTTTTTTAGAAGGGTTGGTTTTTAGAAAGGAAATATTTTGGTATTATTATTTTGAATCCATGCCCAATGGACAAGATCAAGGCACTAGTCTTAAAGCTAGTAGGTAGCTTTTCCCCTTAGGATCGCCAGAAATGTTCACATTTTTTGCACCCATGCAAAAAATGGCAACTCGAAACTTCATTTCAGATGGAAAGGATTTATGTGATGGACCTAGCTAAGGGAAAAATGGAAGGTTTCTTAATGTTCTAAGTTGTAGAAAATTGAAAAACAATGCCATATTCAGCTATGTGTGTTGTTGCTAGAATGCGACACCTCAAATGTGTTGTCATTCACATTCAACTCCAGCAAAGAAATATAGAAGCCCCAAAGGACTAGTGCATAGTCTTGATGAAGGTGGGAATTACATCACATGTGGGATATTTCATCCCATAATAACAAACAGAGTTGCAGTTTACATGCGGAAGAGTTCATTATTATGTTATAAGTAAATAAACTTTGATTATTTCTTATGAATAATTTTTATTAACTATGTGACTGAGTTTTTAGATCTTTATACAATCACTACATATCATAAGCTGGAAGTAGAAAAAAATATACATCTCAATTACAAAAATTAATTTCATTTATTCATGAAGAAATTTGGTGTTTCCCACACAAGCCGTGGAATGTAACTTATGTTTACTTAAAGGAAAAGATGCATGTACATAAAGCTAAAAGAAACATAATATAGATAAAACCCATCATTTCCTTTTGGGTCTTCTCTTGGTCTTCATCATCTCCATTCGCAACTTCTTCATCTTCATCTTATGTATTATCCCTAGCTATCCTGTGTTATTAGTTTCATGAAAATGAATCTTGTGAAGTACACATAAGATAAATCGATGAGGTAGATATAGAATCAAGGAAGCACTTTCTTACGCAAGGATATATTGTTCTCAAAATCATGATAGAAAAGAAAAGAGAATAGAGTCACTCCTTACTATTCTCATATTAATTGAAGTTACAAAATCAAGACTAAATTTATAGCTGAAATCGTAGCAACTAACAGTTTTGTTTTGATGCATAATAATTGCGAAGCTTCATGAGAAAATAAGTAAGACTCGTCGATGGAATGTTCTTCACTTTTTAACAAAATCAAGTAGATAAACAAATCAAATAGGAGAAAACCCATTGAGGTTTTTCTTCATAAATGATAATGGAAAGGTAGGAACAGAGTTTAGATACCCATCACAAAAGAAAACATTCACATCAAGTTACGATGTTTCACTACTTCTAGAAAGGAGAACAAAATTTCCATAGGTCTCAAGTTTAAACAAGAAGAGGCACCCATATTTTAGATCATTTAAGGAGCTTTCAAGATCCATTATAGGTACTTTTCCTTGTTCAAAAATAGAAATGAATTATAGTACTTAGTAATCATTCCATTACAAAGGAAGTATTCAATCAAAAAGATAAAAATATTTCAGTCATTATAAGGAGTGCATATGTGAAAATCAAGTTCATCAAGTAACATAGATAGCTCATGAAGTCAGCATTACAGAGTGAATGAAATAAAGAAATGATCCATCACATGTACATAATAATTTAAGAGTAAAGGGAAATGTCAAATTTGAACAAGGTTACAGAAACACAATCCATGTTGCAAATTTGCAGCTTTTTAAACAAAGAAGTGCTCACCCAGCAATATAAGAGTATAACAGCCAGCTCAAACAAAGCTTATGTTGGTACCCAAATTGATTCTCCTCGGATGGGATTCCTCCATCATACTTATTTATCATCAAAGCTCTTAAGTACTTAAATTCATTATCGGGTATTTCAAAAGCTTACACAATATCTATTTCTAAAGTATGAGAGGGAGGAAGAAGGGGGTACCTGGTGGATGCAATCCCAAAACATGTAGCAGTTCGAGCACTTATCACTTTAGTTGAAGTTGCTCCTTGTTGTGAGCTCATGGAGAAACCCATCATGCAAACATCATCATCATTATCATCATCAGCTTCTTCTTCTATTTGTTGATCTACTTCACATGGAGCATGGGGCATGAAACATCTGTCACACCAATCAATTACATTTGTTTCTTCCACAACAAAGAACTCTGGAAGACAGAGGATCGTGCACCATTCTATTCTCCATGGCCCCGGGCTACTTATTTCCAAATCAAACAAGTCCCTTGCCTCTCTCGTCATAAGATCTCTACTCATTTCTATGATGATTTGCAAATCTATCTTGGCCTTGTTGCTTGGCCGACCTTGTGAACACCGCCCAATTCCTTTCTCTGCTCAAAGCTAATTTGTAAGAGATTTCTTTGACAGCCCCTGCCAAAGTTTTTACAACTTCCTCCAAATCAGCAGCCTTACTTGCTTTAGGTTTTTCCGGGTTAACTAGTTTCACACCTTCCCTCTTAGGAAGTTTTCCAATTGCTTTAATATTGTTCTCAATTTGCAGAGCCATGGTGAAGGCCTGCCTCAAATTGGTAGGGTTTTTGTCCCTCAAGTAATAAGCAACTTTCTTATCAAATGCATCTGAATACTTTATCAGACATGATTCATCACATGGTCTCAAACTAATAGGAAATCTCCTCAAGGTCTTGTTAAATTTTGTGTTGAAATCATGTAGTAATTCATTAGGATTCTTCTTGATATTTTCAAATTCTGATAAAAGAAACCAAGGGTTTGTCTTATCACCATACTGAAATCTAAATGCATTATTCATTTCCATCCAAGAATCAATGGAATTATCTGGCAAATATTTATACCAGTTCCTTGCATCTTCTTCCAAGGTATGAATAAACAATTTGATATATACATCTTCAAATTCACTCTCAAAGTCTTCCATCATGTTTCAAAAGATTTAAATATTTATCACAAGTTATAGCATTATTTCCTTGGAACTTTTGTAGTCTATTTTTTACATCCTGGGGAACTACATTTGGATAGCCAGCCATCCCTATAAAATTTATAAGACTAAAGGTATTCACAACAAATGGAGGTCTTGGTGGGGGATGGGCCATGTCATTTCGAGGAGGTGACCTTGGGGGAGAAACAAACTGATAAGGGACAAGGGGTCTTTGAAACACAGAGTATAAATTTCAAAATGGATATCCCCTAAAGGATTTGTTTCTTGGAAAACCCTATCAACTTTGGAAAACACAGGGGTAGAATGAGAAGCAAAATTTTCAAATTCAAATGAAGGCCCCTCTCCAGATGGAGAATTCAATTCCAAAAAGAGACTACCTAATTCTGAAGCACTTGAATGGAAATTTTCGATGATAGGCTGATCACTTTCATCAATGGAGATCTCTTTTCTTGATTTCGATCTCCAATGACTCACCGGACTCTTCTTCTTTCTGACTTTGTTTTTTCAAGCTCTGGAAACAATGTCCTAATAGGATCCTTAAAGCGAAGAAAGATCTTCTTCCTTCCAGCTTTGTAAATATTAGTAACAAATCTCACTTGATGGAGGTTAAGACACTATTATTCATCAAGAATCGATCAATAGGAGTCACAAGAAGAATTTCCACCTTAGTTGTGAAAATGCACTAAAAATATGATCTGTCAAATGTCTATCAACACTAGCAACATGAAATGGAAAGACCTAACCTTCCTTTACCAAAATTTATCAATGAAACTTAGTGAAATAACTGTAGAAGCTGAAAAATTGCACACAACACTTGTAACTTTGAACAATTCTTATAGGCCCGAACATGGGATGATGTTGAAATAGTGTACTAGCACTTAAAGCATATACGAAATGTGTACCTGGGTCGAATATGAACCGCAATCACAATGTCCCTAACAACGGTGCCACTAGTGTTCGTACCAAATTGATTCTCCCTCGGAAAAGCAAGATCACAGTTTGACAGAAACTTAGAGACAAGCAGATCATGTTGTATGCCATTTGTAGCGAGGGAAGAAATGCATCTTTCTCTTTGTCACTCGGGATGGGGAGAAATGGATAGCACCCTTAAGAGGATTTGATCTATGCTCACTACTTTATGGTTGTTCCTTTCAACTAGGGTGAGAAGACCCTTTTGTAGCCTAATGTTTGTGGAGGAGATGGATATGTCCTTCCTTGTAAAGTTATTATGAAGACCTTGAAGAAAATTTGATCAATACAACAAAACCTAACTCTCACGAGTTGTCACCCTAGATAATGGAGATATTTTCTAAGCAAGGTTTAGACTACTAAAGACAATGAAAACCTAATTGCTTTCGCATGTTTTTCTAATATAAATTACGCATTTGTACACACACAGACAAACATGGGTATATGGGTAAGATTGGTTATTTTTAAATGAATTTTTGTGGGAGGTGAGGCAGAATGAACTTGACTCACCAGATCTTTGAGATTTTTTACAAAATGGAAGGCTTAACAAACAGAATACTTCAAAATAGCTAAAATGCTCCTTTAACCGAGAAGGTGTGCTTCAATGGAGGCCCAGATCAGCACGTTTTCACACAAACTTTAAGAATCCAAAATGAAGGCTCAACTTGAAAAACTTAATTGAACATTATCAACCTCTGTTTCATCATGCCTAAGATACCCTCAAAGGCTAACAAACAGTCTTATAATCATTCTAGGAGTATAGTGATTTTAAATTTGTTTATTTAACTATCAAATGAAATCTCTTCTAATAAATAAAATTACAAAAGCCACCAAACTATCACAAGGATAATATCTTGTGTGATTAAAAAAGATTTCAATGGGAAAAAAGCTTTATAGACATTCAAAAATGATGCGCATAACAATTTTTCCCAAAATCAACACAGATTAACTCAAATTTGATTAAATTCATAAGCAGGGGAAAGTTTCTAGAACAATCTTATAGCTTGTCAATGGTTGTACACTTGAAACCACCTTGACATGATCAAATTTAACACAAAATAAGTAAACAGTTTCTCGTAAAGATGTCCTCTTGTCAAACTCTTCTCTTAGGAATTAATTCCAGGCCTCTAACACTCCAACCATTTGCATGAAAAACTCATGCAATTTATAACATTTTACAATAGAGTTTTCCCCAAAAATAAAAAGCATTCAAAGTACCATTGCTTGTTACGATTTTGATCATGATTCCCAGAATTAGATTTGCGAAAAAGGTCATCAGTGCTCGATGGAAAATCTCTCCAAATATCTCTAGCATTAAATTATTTCATCTGGTAGATCACTCTTCATATCATGTGCCAACTACTTCCTCCTCTAATCTGTCAAATCTAGTTCTTTGTGTGCCAAGGAAGGAAAAATTGGAAAATCAGATCGAACTCGATAGTTAGATCACATCTTAATGGTAAAAGACATTTTTAGATCCTCCCCACCAAACCAAGATATCAAATTAATTCTCCTCTTTGTTTGGTGTGTAGGAGACATCAAGAAATTATGAAAACTCACATCTCTAGGAGCTTTGGAGTAAAAATGGTAGAAAATCGATATAGGTGCACAACTACATGTTGATTTCTATTTTTAATTGGACCGTCCATGTGGGAGATACTAGTCAAAATGGGCCTAGGGGTTCTTTTTTACCTTTATAACTTTTTGAAAAAATGTAAAAATTCATTTTTCTCTGCCCCTCTACCTTTGAAAAATGGGCCTGACATGTGTCCCAATGTGGGTCCCAGTGGAAACGTGCTTCCTTTTTACACTTTAACCCCTTTTTTAAAACGAAAAATTTCAAATTTCCGCCTTAAGTCCGCACCTCCATTGTTGACTTTCAAAGAAAATTTTGACTATCCTTTGTCGGGCTTAGCCTGAACTCATTTTGATGATTTTAACCTTGTTGACAACAAGAGGCAAAAAATCAAATTTTCCTCCGATGGCCCGCTTCCCCTCCTTTTGACATTTCAAACTGCCACGTGTCTCAATGGCGCATCTTGAGACGGTCCCCAAAAGTAGAGACCCTGAATGAGCACGAGCTCACCATGTGTCCTAGCCTGGCAGAATTTGTTTAAAAGTTGAAAGCTCAGTGGAAGGCGACATGTGTCTAGGTTCTGAGGAAGTCTCCTTTAATCATTAAAAATTCCAAGCAAAAGGAAAAGTGAGCGGAAGCTTCCAAGTGTTCTCCTAGCGTAACTCCAAGGCCAAACCAAAAGGTGAACTTTCAAATGAGCCTCGTTCCTCCACGTGGACAAATTTTGGGTCGAGGTGAGCCACAAAGCTTTTAGAGTGCTCGATGAGCTGCATCGAACCAAAAAGGGCCACTTTTCCACTAATGTAGAGATGTAAATTTGACCGGGAAAAAATACTCACAAACCGTAAAAATGCAGGAAAACAACCATTTGAGCCTAGAGATGAAATTTTCTTCAAGGACAGAGAATTCTTAAATCTTACAGGGTTCAAACATAATCCTTCGAGCTAAATCTATTCATGTTTCTTTAGGTATTTCGGAAAAAATTACAAGGACAAAAATTTCCGATCGCGAAAAATAAAAAGAAAGGAACAACCCAAGTTTTACGCCTAATTCTCGTGACTTTTTCGATGTACGTAAACAAAAAGAAATTTTGGATCTTTAAGTGATCCTCAACCCAGAAGGACTGATCATGGAAACCAAATGGAAGACAATTTTTTTCAAGCACAACACTGGGAGATAAAAATATGACAGAGTCCGCAAACCGAGGGATTTTAATGGAAAATGCAAAGTGAGACTAATTTGAGCACCAACAACTTAAAAATGAGGTGAGTTATTCACTTATGGTTTCGAGAGATACAATGTTTATTTTAGATGGAAGAAACTTGAAGATGTAATGAATTATTATATTACGGATAAGATATTTTGCAAAGAATTATACAATCTTTCATCTATAAGATAGACCATGAAAGTGAAACTATGGAATAACATAAAATTTTAATGAGAAATTTGATTATACAGCTATTTAAAAATGATCTTCTTTCAGATTTTACACTATTCACGCTTTGAGTATTTTTAAGGTTTGTTGTTTTTGGCATGGAACAATCTAACGTGGATGGATTTTCCTTTGACATTGATTTTTGAACACATATTCTAACAAAAGAAAACCCTAGGACTGGATTAAATGCATCAAAACTTCAAACATGAGAAGTTGGGAAGTCGATACTCATACATAAACACAACATGGATTACATAAATGCATAACATAGAAAATAGGAGCTCGAGGGAAAACAAATAATCAAGGGCGAAGAAAACAAATTTAAAAATGCATAATAGAAATCCCATCATGACTAGAACTGGTTTATCTAAAACCGAGCTATTAAAGAGCTATGTCCAAATTGAATTAGAGTATTCTCTATTGTACACACAACCCAACAAGGGGAAATCATGAAAATAGTGATCCAACAACAAAAAATTTCCGGAAAATGGTTGAACACGACACATCAAAGTTGGTCATATGGAATCAAACAATGCAAGACTATTTGAAAAGAAATGGATGTAAGGCCAATAAATCATAGTGCAAATGCAAGAATCTTGAGGGCCCATAATGCATGAAACTGGAGCTATGAGTATAAAGCGAAAGGTTGACCAATTTTAAGGGAAACCCATTAATGGGTATTTACAAATCTACACAAATCTAATGCATAGAACCAAAGAGCTACTTCCAAATGGAGACAAAGTAGAGCTAATACTAAGCCCAGAAAATAAATACAATGGGATGGAAAATGCAACCAAATTTCATCCCAAATCGAAAAGGCTTCGAACAAGATAGCCAACCTCTGAGTTTTACAAAGAAGAACAAATAATATCTAAGGAAAATCTTGACACAGGATCCAAGGTTTCAATCAGGACCATACATACACAACCAATCCTACCAAATATCGAAGTACAATATACAAAACACAAATGAGGATCTTGGTAACCAAGTTTTCAACAAAATGACTAAGCTTGAGCCACAGCAATGGTTGAGTTATGCAAAAGGGAGAAATAATAACAACAAATCTCTGTTAACAAAAAGTTTTTTCAGCGTAGAATGGAACAAAAGCAAACTGATATCTATAAAAATAACATCTATGGTGGAAATTAAAAGGGTGCAAATTATAAAGAATACACAATTATATTCATTTGGCAATTTTAAATGGCATTTACCAGAGAAAAATGCAGCGTTTCAAACCCCAAATAAGATCTTCGAACCCCTAAGCTGATAAATTTGCACATCTCAGATAGTTATGAAATAAATTTTTTTATTATCGAGTTACAGAGAAGAAGAAACAAGATTTACCCTTCTTGAAAATTGAAGAATCAAAACGCGGCAGCGATCAATAATAAAGAGAAAAGATGAAAAACCCTGAATTTTGAAGCAACCACAACAATGATAAATATTGGTGTGTAATGCCCGCTAAAATGACCACTTGAGACCCAAGAACAACCTAGGTTTAGATAGAAAAATTATGGAATATTTTTTTATATTTTTTTAATTTAAAGCGTGACCACTAACAAGCTTCAAGAATCTGTTGTCACAAAGAAGGATTCAAAGTCAATCATAATTAATAAATAATTTTTTCCCATTATAATAAACATTAGATCCACATTACAAAAATTAAAGGGTATAGTTAACCCCAATATAGTTAAATTTCTCTTAGGTGTTAATTTAATAAAAAAATAATTTAACACCATATTTAAATGCCCAAAACAATTAATTGCCCAAGGTATTTAATTTGAGTAGGTCTAAACAATAACCAAGGTTCTTATTAACATGGGATAGGAAATGTTCCCTTATCCCCTCACGGACTGCTCAAAAAGGTCAACCCATGCTCTAGAGTTAAACATTAAGTTAAAAGAAGTAATTTCCTACTTACCCACTCTCAGACTCATCTTTGCACTTCAACCCGAGTTTGCACATATTTAACTCACTTAAGGTTTCTTGAAATAATTTCCATGAGATAGAAATTTCTTCCTCTTTCCAATGGTATAAATAAATCCTCCTAACTCCTCATATTTCTTAAGTTATAGACTGCGGGCCTAGGAGGAAAATTTTCCCAAAAGGCGGGCTGCATGGCCTGGGGGAAGAAAATTATCCCAAAGGCGTAAGGGACACCTAGTACATTTTTAAGCCCACACGGGAAGGTGGGTCATCGAAGAAATTTTGATTTTAAATCTTTTTGTTTAAAGGACAAAAAGGTTCAAAATCCCCACGCCAAATCGGCGACACCCAAGTAAGCCACGCGTCGGTCCAACAGTGATTTGAGTGGGAAGGCGGGCCGACAGAAAACTTCATAAAAATTCCAACCATTTTCATTTTTCCAAAGAAAAAAGAACTAAAACCATACCCCTCCCCGACTCCTTAAGAAGCCACGTGGTAGACCCCTAGTGACAGTGGGAAGTGGTCCATGGGAGATTTAAGATTTTTCACCGCATTTCAAATGGGTAAATTTTTAAGGTGCGGCCCGTGAATGCACGAAATTTCTTTCCCAAAAGTAAATAGGTGGGGCTATGGGGCTGGAGGAAATTTTTACTTTTTCCTTTTTGCAAAAACTACCCTAAGTAATTTTCAGCACGGGTTTGATTTACAAAATTTTCCTTTTTGAGCTTGGTTGTTTTTTTATAAGAAAAACCAAAGAAAGTAAAAACTTCAAGGCAATAAATTTGAATGGAAGCTCAAATTTGAGATAATGAGGACTTTACGAGAAAGGGCTTGAACCCCTCTTTGTGTAGGAAACAACAAAATTCATTTTTAGCAACCTTTAGAGGGTGAATGTTACACAAACGTCTTTCCTACTATTAAAACATTAATTAAATGTTTTCAACAATAAGACTTCATTTGATCCGCCATTCTTTTTTCTTCAACATGCCAAATAAACATGGAGAGTTTTACTTGATATAAATTTGACGGATTTACAAGGATTAATTCATTATGTTTGGGATTTCAATATGGATTTATTTCCTTTCTCTTTATTTGAAATTGCATTATTTTGCCTCTTGCCCAAATAAAGATGAACTGTAAATTACTGGGGCAATGTAAATGTTTCATGTTGTGCTTTGTTCATCATTAGTTCATTTTAAAGTTTCATTTTGACTTTTGATGTCATAGCGTATCAGTATATTTTTTATGATATTGGTTTACGTGGATCAAACAATCTAACAAAGATTTACGTATTTCAAATTGGAAATTTATCTATTTCATTTTCCATTATTAAAACGTTTAAGTTCATTCCATTCTAAATTTACAAAGTTTAACTGTACTTCAATCCATGCGTGAAAACCCAAAATATAGTTCTACTTTCAAAACATGCATTTCGAATGAAACAGAGAAATGTAATATTTCTTCATACGTATTTCTTTTTCAATTTTCAAACAGAGACTTCACAATATTTTTCAAACACATATTTCAAATGAAAACCATATCATTTGTGGTAACTAAAACAACTTCTATTGAACTCCAACAATTCTTTTACAACTTCCTTTTTCATTCATCCAATACAACTTACAAAATATACATCTCTCACATTCAAATGTAGGTTCCATTTCCAAACAGAGAAACTTTTCCACCACAAATAATATTACAATGCCATCCACTTGAAGTGGGAATTTTCACAATAAGGAACCCAAGGAGAAACTATAAAATTTGTCTTCATCCTCAGGTCTAGAACAACAACAAGAAGATCCACCATATTTCATTTGGTCACAACAAATAGAGGGAGAGGAAATGCTCTCCACCCAACCAAGAATTCAAATGAAGAGGAGAAGCCATCCTCCTCATTGGCCCCCATGATTTTCAATTAAATTTTTACTATTATATTTCAAAATAAATAAATATATATATATATATATATATGAATTATTTGTTGTAAGAAATTTCAAGATGTTTTAAGATATAACATTTATTTTTACTAATTTTTGACCCTTTTAACCAAGTTTTCAACCATACTAGTAATTTTTTTAGAAAATATTTGAATGGTGATTGTTTTTTCATATTTATTTATCATCAAGAAATATATAGTAGAGAAATGAATTTAAAAGTCTCGAACAATTATTCTTCCATTTATTGTTTTTGATTTCCCAATTTTAGATCTTTAATAAACTATATCTTATGATCCATACATTTGATTAGCATTTCTTTTAATAAATATATTTTGACTAAAATAGGCTTAAAGCGGTTTCTTTTCAAGATAACTTTGCATAATTTTAGCCTTTTAAAGTGAATTATTAGTGTACTACTAAACAAGAAATATATAGTAGTGGAATGAATTTAGAAGTCTCACAATTATTCTTCCATTTAGTGTTTTTGATTTCCAACTTTTTGGATATTTTATAAACCATATCTTATGATCCATACATCATATTAACTTGTTTGTTAATACATATAGTTTGAATCAACATAGGCTTAAACATGGTTTCTTGTGTAGATAAATTTGCATAATTTTAGCCTTTTAAAGTGAATTATTAGGTAGTAGTAAAGTATCTTAATAGAGTTCATAATTTAAAAATCTCATATACAAATATGAATATGTCTATAAATTTATTTTAAAATTGAAGATGAAATAATTTACACATTTTTAAAATCTCAAACACATGTTAATGGTGATTATTTCCCTTAATAGTGTGCATAAATATTATTATTGGTTATGAGTACTTGGTAAGGATAATTTTAGTCCATTTTATCATAGGTTACATCATATCATTTTATGTCTTCTAAATAATTTTTGTTTTCAGTAAGAGTAAATTTATCGTAAACATAGTGTTTGATGTTTTTTTAATTATGTTAAAATAAGGAATTAATTCTACCCTTTGGATTGTCCCAACCCCTGGAATTTGGAATTTTTACTTGACATTGAGTATCTAGGGTACTTGGTGTCAAAGGAAGTGGTACATCCAATTTACAAGGAAAAGAACGACCCATGTGACTCCCGACAAGATTAAAATTCTCAATTTCCTCGATAAGGTCCGTGATATTAGAAGTATGTCTTCAATAATTTTGGTATCAAGACTCATGATGTTATTAACGTGTTCGTTAAGGATGAAGAGGATCGGCATAATCTTTTCAATGGCATCCAAAAGGCCTCATTAATAAGTTATCTAGTTGTTTTTGTTTCTCGCACCGCAAGGAAGCTACATTTATTTGTCTCTT
Organism: Taxus wallichiana var. yunnanensis; assembly: GCA_018340775.1. NCBI lineage: Eukaryota > Viridiplantae > Streptophyta > Pinopsida > Cupressales > Taxaceae > Taxus > Taxus wallichiana. The sequence goes on from CM031241.1 coordinate 757,234,259, forward strand.
ATTGTGCTTATGGATTATTATGGGCTTTCATGCCTTTTGTTCTTGGGTCGAGTCCCATTATTAACACCCCTTTTACCGTTTATCCAAAAAAATATCATTTATTATGGACCATTCATCGATAAATTAGTTGTCTTAATGTTTTTGGGCATATTTTCCTCATTTTAAGAATTTCGAGTCCACAATATTCACTTCAATCCCGTAGGCTTTGTTAAGTACAACTTATATCAAACTTATTCCATTGTGATCGAGTACATATAACATAGTGAAATGTTAATTTAATTTACATTCTAATGTGGATTAGTCTTACATAACTTCACAATATTCACAAATGGTAGCAACTTCTCTCTATAATTTTTATGAATGTAACTTGCATTGTATTATTAACTTATATAGTTTTAAATGGTTAGAATCCACTAAATTTTGAAAATTATCTCTTTTAATACAATGTTAGTTTACATTTTCCCATGTCATAAATGTATTTATTTATAAAAAAATACAAAATTATGTCATTCACGAAGAATATTCCAGTTCATTAGCTTTCTTATGAATGTTTTGGTAGAACAAGACAACTATAGTACTCTAGTATGGGACATAAAAAATGTTCAGTTATTTTCCTTTTCTTCCTATAACATGTAGTATTTCAAAAAATATATCCTATAATGGATAAGGAACGTATAATAATTGTCATTTTACTACTCGGGAGTAGCATAACATGTAACAATAATAAATATTATCGTAGGAAAGAATTAAGTTTTATAAATAGTTTTGTTAGTTTAGAATATCATGGAATGATGTTGAACAAGTTTGATCTACAATAATTTCCAATTCTATTTTTCTTCAAACTATTTAGGCTATCGATTCTAAATGACTACATGCGATCATTGACTTTTTTTTGACAATTCATTTTTAAAACCAAGTGGGTGAAATATTCTAAAAATAGATGCTAGTACACTTAGGCATGACAATGCTAAATAGTAAAATATCACAATAAACATTATAAACATGGAGTTGCATTGTCAAAGATGCCTCATTTTCCACATGTATTATCAAGGAAAATAAACTACTCCAATAAAAACTATGGCTCCAAAAACACTCCAAAAAAACTATTTGAACCCTAAACCTAGCGCTTGGAAGAGATGGCATCAGTAAATGGAAATCGAGCGGTGGCTTCTAGAGAATACGGGGCGGTGGCACAGGGGGATGACGGAGAGAAAAATATCATTCCGAGATGGTATAAATGGAAGATGACCTAGCCCTGGTTAGAACAAGGAGGTGACTAGAAGAGAGAAATTTAATGTGGAGGTGCGAGGATTGGGAAGGAGACCCCTTTCACACCCCTACATGACCAATATGAAAGCCTCTTTCGCTTTTTCATCATGCCCAAAGGACAACGTGGGTTTTTCTTTGCAAGATTATGTTCACGTAGGGTAGAAATCCCTTTTGACCTGCACCTCTCCTTCTGCTGGCTTGGGAAAATGGAGATGTCTTCTAGGATGTTAACTACAGGAAAGAGATTATATTATATCCTTCAGGGAGGTTCGATAGGGGATGACATGTATCAAACCCATGGTGCCTACTTGCAATATCCCATGTGTAACTTTTGGAGAAGATGTTCTTGAATTTGAGGCATTCCATTAGTAACACGACGTGATTTACGATTCAACAATTTTTGGCCGAACCTTCCAGTCCTTCATGAAATGATGTCAAAACATTGGGTCCCTCTCTTCGATGGGAGGTTAGACATCCACCCTTGCAAGGGGAAACTTTAATTTTTATTTTTACTTCAATACCTAATAAGGATTTCATAGATATAAATGTTTGGGTATGTCAATCTCATTATCTTTTCATGAAAATTTGGTTCCCTTCTTTAAATTAAATCTGTTGAATCATTTTCTTGCAAACCGAGTCTAGATTATAATACTTTGAACTTACCGCTGCAATTTTAGGACCATCATTGTCTTGTGTCCATTAGAAATTTTACGGAAATATTTTAAACATTGACTTCAACACCATTGATTTTACCCATACAACCAATGTTTGAATACGGTTGAGATTGATACCACAAAAACCTACATAACATTGAGCTTAAAGTTAAAAACCGAACTTGAACCCAACCTATAAAATATGAAGGTTTTCCTTTCGGATACAAAATATGTTTCAGATTTGGGGCATATTACAGCTTGTGGTGATGGAAAACTATAAAAATGAAGGAGCCACTTGGTGGAAAGATACTCTCCTAGATCATTTTTTTATGGTAAGGAGATTTAAATACAAATGTTGATTTAGAGGAATTGGTTGATTCGGTTCCTAAAACTCCACTTGGAGTAATTTCGATTCAAGGAAACCACAAAAACTTAAAACAGATATTCAATCGAAAAAAATTGTTGAGTAAAATTGTAGTAAAGTAACTAACAAAAATTATAATATCTTTCCTTTAAACAACAAAGTACATATCGACCAATCGAGGGTCTTACAAGAATGTTTCCTTTTGAATATGTCATCGAGGGGTGGAAAATGGTGCATGTCAATAAAACATCCTAGCACAAGAAAACGTTTTCCCTTTCTTAGTTGTTTGTTTTCGCTCATGGGAAGCCTTTCCTAATTTTCTTATTATTGTGTTTAAGGTTATATCCGAGGTTTGTGGTCTTCTTTGTTGTTGGGTAGGAGCCTATTCAAAAGCCACCTTTACCTTTCATTTAAAAAAGTAAAGTGCTCAATTTTTTTATCACAATATTATGCTTAATAATTGTATATTATTTTTATTTTTAAAATATAACGTTCAATTTGTTTGGAAAGCTACCAAAAGCTACAAAATTGTGACATTAAATTATATCTTAAAAAATGTAATCAAATTTTTATCACTTGAAATATTTTAATTTAATTTTTTACTTCAATAAATTATTATAAAATACAAAATTTTTAACTTATATAAAAACTATAAAATATAAAAATGATTTTCATCATTCAATCCTTAAATTAATATTTTTCAATTTTAATATAGATTGAAAAAATATATAAAGTTTCTGAAATAAATTTTAACACTGTCTTTTTATTAACAGCTAATAAGTAACCGAAAACCTCTATATAACTAAACCGAAAACCTCGGAGTCCATCGACCAACGACATGTTTTTCCTTCTCTAATCTTAATTTCATAATCTGATTGTGTAAAATCTCGCCTACTCTTCAATATGTAACCCACTCAACACCACAAGTTGAGAAAATCCCCTTAGAAAAATCGAGTAGACTGCAACAGTTTTGGCGTACTCTCATCTTGCGTGAAATAAAAGTTAAGTGTGCTGGACTGCTGGTGATATATCACTGTACTCCTCATGTACTTGATTGTATTTTCCATGGCGACTTTTCTGGGGAGACTTGTCGAAAATTCTAAATTGGAGAAACTCAATAATTTCCTGTATCTGTCAGTATATACATTATATCTCCGTCAGTCTTCATTTCATGTGAGACAGAAGATACCGCATACTGGTGATATATCACTGTATTTTCAACAACGAAGTATGTGGAGAGTTAGTAAAAACATGTAGATTCGAGAAAGCCAATATTTTCATATAGACGTGCCTGTCAGGACAAACTAGGCCGAGATTGTTTTGTGGACCGTATGCGTTGAATACGGTCTTAGCTGGATCGTCCAGCTGGTTAGAACAGGCCGCTGCGTTCGCTGGTGTCCACTTTGATAAAAGACCTAGCCAGGAGTCACTGCCTTGTATCTATATTCAAGTCTTTGTTAACGTTTCGTTGTCGTTATCCCTGATGTCGTTAACGTTTCGTTGTCGTTATCCCTGTTGCATACAATGGACTTGTTTTCACTTTTAACCATGATCAACCTCGCTTTATTCTATGATGTGTGGTCTTACAACTATTGAAGATGCACCAAAAAGAAACATTTCTAGGTATATGTGTCCTCCTCCACACTATTAACAAGTCAAGGTTCTAGACTGTAGCATCCTGCAAGGATGTTCCATGTGCAATTGATTTAAATATAAATTTTGTATATAGCACCAAGACAATACAATAAAATTAGATTGATTCTCCCCTGGCTTAAATAACGTTTTTCTCAAAGAATTGTATCAAAAACTTAGCTATTTGATTTTATCATAGTTACAACAAAAATTAGCAAGCCTTTAGTTGGACTCGATGTAAAATCTACTTATCATTCATATACCCGATCATTGAAGTTACTCCATTATCAATGATTGTTCACATATCACTTTCTTTTTGCAATTACTCGAGCCTACAACTATAAGGGGACTATAAAGTGCAACAACAAGAAAGCATTGCGCTTTGGTTTCAATTTTGGAACCTATTGGGATTTTCGTCTTTTATTTTGGCCCCTTTAAAATTAAATCACACTCACGTGAATAATTTGAACGACACCATGATGATAAAGAGGCACACATATTGTTAGCATTAGTTTAGTTTAATACATTGTTGTTATGTATTTGATGGACAATTATAACTGTCCTCCTTCCTCCCGCAGCCTTTATATTTGGGGCTCTGCTCTTTTGTTTAACACATTGAATACATTGAATAAATTCATTGTCTTCTGCTATCATTGGTATCAGAGCTGTTTTCCCTCAAGGGCTTGTGCATGATAAATACGACCTATTTTGTAGCAGTTTTGGCATCTTGTTCTCTTTCTCCTAGCATGGTTTTTGGAGTGACCAGTATGGCTGCTCATGGCTTTTGGCGTGAAATTATACCTGTGCGTTTGAAAGCGGTTATATACTCCTTGTATATAGTGTTTGGAGCAGCGATCTGTGGATTTGGCATGTCTGGGAGCATCAGAATTAGCGTATATATTTGGCGTGAAGAACCTGCGTTGGAAGCAGAGAAGAATATACGACTGTTTTGTTGGGATTTCATCCATTGGACACATGTTCTCTAGAAATACAGTAAGAAGGCAGCGTATGTAGCTTGCGTGGAACTCCTGCATAGTGACTGCTAATTAAAGTCCAGTGCATTGGAAGTTTGACGTGCAACTGTTGAAGAACATCTCAATCCCTTCATACAAAACGTGGGTTGAAGTTTATTGGTATTTTTTCATGGATTCCTATCCGTTGACAGCATAGACCAGTGGTTGCGTGAAGTTTCCATTTGAATACCAATATTTGCACAAGGCATTTGAACATTTTTGCATTCTTGTTTTTGCTGCTGGTGACGCCAAGGAGCCAAGTGCAAACCCTTCCAGTGATGATTTCCCTAGCAGAGTGCCAAGAGGGCACATACATGTCACACATTTCCGATGCCGAGAGTGTTGCAAGAAACCCTTCCGCTGAGTCACCTCTGAGAGCCCAAGAGGACACCACCGACATCTATTTTTCCTTGCTCAATGAATTGTTGAATACCGCAATGTATTATTTGACGAATTGGTGCATCAAGGATTGTTCAACTATTTCTGGTTCAACGTGTGTTGTCAAGTGTGCTGAATCCGTGAAGAATTGGAGCGCTATGATGCGATGATGAACGTGGAAGTAGTAATGCCCACAAGAGCATCTCGTGTCTCACTACATAAGCTTATAGAGCCCATCTTCATGATAGGTTCCTTCAATAAGCATTTGTAACCATTTTTGAACAATCAATAAATAAAATACAATTTTGAGTTTTTGAAAATGTCTCGCACCTCGCATTTTGTCAGTTGGATGCCCAATGCTTTAAAGGGCCAAATTTTGCCACATGGAAAACCAAGATGCGGATGATTCTTTAGTTTGAAGATATTTGGGGATTATTTTTGGCACGAACACCTCTCCACATGACGTTGATCTGCATTGGCTAAGTATGAAAAGTCCAATGCAAAAGGATTAATGCTTATCACTCTAAGCCTTTCAAATGAGGTTTAACCTCACAAGCAACCACTTCCTCTACGGCATGGGCTGCATTATGTACCTTCTATGAAGCCAAGAATCAAGATGATGTCGCATCTTAAGACAAATCTTCACACAAAGAGTATGCATGATGGCGAATCATTGAAGCCTTCTTACGGCGTGTGACCAAGTTACGCAGAGAACTTTCTGCTCTCGGTGAACCTGGTGGACGACAAGTTGCTAGTTCCACTCACCTCATGAGCTCTTCCTTCCCGGTTTTGGACACTCGATAACCATGTTGACCATCACTCAATAGAGGTGAGTTTTGTCAAACCGGTGAATTATCTCCAAGAGGAAGAATCCATTTAGGATGTTCAAGAAGCCTTCAAGACAAGGTTCTCATCATGAGGCAAAAGAATAGCAACAAGCCTCGAAAAGGTAGTCAATGTGTCTAAAATCGAGGCAACATCCATAAGAAGAACCTTCTCAAAGGGCGGCCACCATAGAGGCCACCCTAGAATAAAGCAGAACATCAAGGCAGATCGATGGTGCCACATTTGCTCCACGAATACGCACACGACTGCGAACTGTTATTACAATGGTCGCAAGCATGGAAACTCTAGTAAAGAGAGCACTTTTGGCCAAGGATATTCTAAGAAATCCCAATGGCATGCTCGTAATTAGAGGCAGAAGGGTCATATTACTACTCAACAGGATGCCTCCTCCGATGAAGAGGTTCCAGACACAACTCATCCGGACATTGTCCTAGTCTCACAGACTTCACAGCTGTATCGAGAAAGTGTCTCAAGTTGATTGATTCAGGCACTGTAAACACATGACTGCAATAAGAAGTTGTTCCATACCCTGAGTGACCGCCCACTGGAGATCGGATCACCATCGCAGATAATCAGGAGTATATTGCGGAGGGATTGGTGATGTCATCATTCCTCTTGGGACATGAAGATGTACACTCACGAAGGTGCTATATGTTCCAGGTTTGACCTCAAATCTCTTGTTTATGAGTCAACTTCTTAATCATCGAATGTGGGTTGAATTCTTTGTTCAAAAAGGGGTCAAGTCCTACATCATTTCCCAGGGAGACTTAGTTATTGCTCAAGCATTTATGAAGGGCCATCTATTTACACTGGATGTGGTCACTTCATCTAACATTGCTCTCTCTGCTTCAACAGCAGAGTCCACTGCACTATGGCACTTTTGATATGGTCATCTTTCTACCGGGGCTCTACATCAGCTCAGTGCCAAGGAAATGGTAAGAGGGCTTCCTCCACTCTCCCATTCCTTAGTTTTTGCTCGGGATGTCTTACGGGAAAACAACACAGAGGTCCGTTCAAACAGATCTCTTATCATTCTACGGAGCATCTTCAGGTTGTACACACCGATCTGTGTGGACCCCTACCAGCTAGCTTCCAAGGTTTTGAATACTTCCAACTCATCATTGATGATTACTCATGAAAATGTGGGTATATTTTCTTCGGAAGAAGAGTGAGGAATTTGCCAATTTCCAAACCTTTACCAAAGAAGCCACCAGTAGTCTCTGGGAAGCCTCTCCTTCTCCTCCTCTCGGATCGAGGGGGAATTTATATCAAAGAAGTTCTTAGCATACCTAAAGCAGCATGGTGTTCACAACATCTGACTGCACCCTACACGCCCCAATAGAATGGGATTTCTGAGTGACACAACAGGACTGTCATGGAGATGGCTCGTTGTATGCTCTCCACCGCTAAGTTGGAGGATCAGTTTTGGGCGTAATCGCACCAAACAAGAGTGTATCTACTCAACCGGGAACCCACAAAGATCTTCAGAATAGGACACCAGAAGAGTTATGGACTAGTCGTAAACCTTCTATCTATCATTTGATAGATTTTGGTTTTACTGCATATATGCATGTTCCAGATGAGAAAAGGAAGAAAATTGATGCAAAACACGCCATGTCTTTTCTTGGGGTATAGTACACCTCAAAGGAATATCATCTCATGGATCCTGAGACGAAGAAAATCTATGAGATTCGAGATGTGGTGTGTGATGAGCCATCCTTTGACTCCCTACCACACAATGGAGATCCAAAGATTGATCTCGCCACATAGATTTCTCACACATCCGGATGATGGGCAAGATGATTCTTCTCAGAGAGAAGAAGAGCCGAGTGGAGACTTATTCGTTGATCTAGGCACACCTGAAAAACACATCTTCACATCAAGTAGCAACAACACTAACATCCAAAATGGGTCCGTAATACTATTGGGGATGCACACCGAACTCACTTCCGTGTACTTCTACGGAGTCAAAACATGAAGTCAAGCCATAGATGAGGTAAATTTTGCACTCATGATTTGGTTGTTGATAAGACCAACCCGACAATGCTCGTGAGGCATTAGACCAACCACAAAGTGGAAACAAGATATAAATGTTGAATACGATTCCCTACTTGAATCGACATGAGAACTTGTCGATTTGCCTCTCTGTAAGAAATCCATGGCTACAAATGGATTTTCAAAACAAAATATGAGGTAGATTGTTCAATCAACAAACACAAAGCACGACTTTGCAGAAAGGGTTATGCTCAAAGAACAAGGAATTTACTATGATGAAACCTTTGCACCCACAACGAAGATCAAAACCATCAAAGTTTTTCTTGTAATGGCAACACAAAATGGATGGAAACTTCAGCAGATGGATGTCAAGAGTGCTTTTCTGAACGGTGATCTCAAAGAAGAAGTATACATGGCCCAACCTAAAGGGTTTGTAGATGAGCATCAACCACACAAGGTATGTCGTCTGATAAAGTCACTTTATGGACTCAAACAAGCACCTAGGGCATGGTATATAAAAATTGATGATCACCTATTATAGCATGGATTCACTCGTAGCCCCTCATATACAAATTTGTATATCAAGAAGGTAGGAACAAAGATTGTTATTCTAGTTTTGTACGTAGATGATCTTGTGATCACAGAAAGTTCTGACAATCTTATGGATGATGTAAAGAATGATTTGAAGAAATCCTTTGACATGACCGATTTGGGGCTACTTCACTACTATCTTGGCTTAGAGATATGGTAGAAGAAGAATCATATCTTTGTCTCCCAGATGAAATATGCCAAGACTCTCCTAGAGAAGTATGGAATGTCAGATTGTAAACCAATTTCCACACCTATGGAAAAAGGTTTGCAATTATCTAGATTCCAGGATTCACCACAGGTAGATGGTACTCACTATAGGAAGCTTATGGAGAGTCTCATTTACTTGACTTATACCAGGCCAGATCTTTGCTTTGCAGTGAGCTATCTCACCAGATTTATGTAGGAGCCAAAGAAATGTCATTGGATAGCAGAAAAGCATGTGTTGAGATACGTTTGAGGTACAATTGACTTTGGTCTAGAGTATCAGAAGAACACTCAGTTCTTCTTACAAGGATATACAGACTCGGACTATGTAGGATCCATTGATGATAGGAAATCCACTTCAGGGTATGTTTTTCATCTCGGATCTGGACCTATCTCGTGGATTAGCAAGAAGTAAACTATTGTTGCTCTCTCATCCACTGAGGTTGAATACCACACCACATGAGGAGTTGTGTGCGAAGCAGATTTGGTTACGTCGCATTCTTGCAGATATAGGGATTCCTAAAGAGAAACCTCCCATCATTCACTGCGACAATCAAGGTGTGTTGAAGCTTGAAGAATCCTATTTTTCATGAATGAACAAAGCATATTGAGGTCAAATGTCACTACATTTGTGAATAGGTCTTGAACCACCAAATTTAGCTCCAATACTGCCCTACTGATTTTCAGGTTGCGAGATATTCTAACCAAGCCTCTCGGCAAGGTGAAGTTTGATTTTATTTAGGGGCACATATGTAGAAACAATGTATTAAAGGGGGAATGTTGGCATTATTTTAGTTTAATACATTGTTGTTATGTATTTGATGGATAGTTATAATTGTCCTCCTTCCTCCCACAACCTTTATATTTGGGGGCTATGTCAGTGTTTTGTTTAACACATTGAATACATCAATAAATTCATTGTCTTCAACTATCACATATAGCATATATTATTTAGGTAGGAACAATCTAGCCATGGAATAGGTGTGGGACATGGAGTTATTTATTTACCACCTTTTTCTTTCCAACATTCTATTCATGTCTTGGTCTTATCAACAAATGAAATATCGTCCAATAAAAAAACCTCATTGTTGAAAAGAATAAAATTTAAAAAAGGTCAGTCATGTTTCTCATATTTTCTCAAAAAAATTATTTCTTTCAATTCTATAAAGGGTAGGGCCATTTGTTGGTGACATAAAAATAATAGACAAGTTCACGGTGTTAACTAAGTGAACCCTCCATATTTCTTTTAAAAGATGCAGACAACACTATTTTTATGATTTATACTATTGTTATCCAAAATATCTCCCCTAGTTATTTGGACAACTTACATCCCCATTCCGCATCAAGGTTCTACATTGCGGGTCGCACGCGACCCACCTGTCGCTTGTAATATTTCCTGGTTACAAATTCCTCACGTGCCTGCGCGCTCCTCCTTTCCTTCATCTTTTTTCTTCCTTTACCTCTTTGTTCCTTTTCCCCTCACTGCAATCTTTGCGCGCACTCGCATTTTCCCACTAATTCATGCACGCTGCATGAGCATCGTAGAATTGCTTCCCAAATTCAGCTAAGTCCATGGCACTCTCGTGTGCCACCTTTCCGCTTCCGCACATTACTTTGTAATAGTTGTGCCTTCACCATGCATTCCTCTAGCAAGAATTTCTCCCTTTCCATCCACATGTGTCACCTTTGTGCATCCTTTCTCTATGTTTTCCTTTATGCCCTCATCTTCCACGTGCATGCCTTCAAGGCCCTCTTCAGTGCTCTTTCATGTTAGATGGCATCTCGTTAACGTTTCGTTCTCGTTATCCCGATGTCAATGACTTGGAAAACATTGACATCAGCGATCCACAAAAGCAGATCAAGAGTTTTCAATGTAAATTTTCTTTTTGTGAATCTAAACTTTATACATATTTACGTTTATTTCCACTCTTACATATTCAATGATCGGGTGACATTGATCACTTACTTTTGAAAGGATAAAATATCACAATCATTAACACCATATATTTGTATCTGTAAGTTCAAATTTATGTGTTTGAAGTCACGGGTGTGGAGCAATTACTAAAATATATATTAAGTTCTCAATATAAATATAAATGAGAACCTATCAAATCAATTGTCCATCGTAGAAATTTTGGTGTCTTTCTCTCGTATTGAAATGTTTCCACCCTAAAGCTCCTCCAAATCAAGGTGAAACTGAAAGCCGTCTTATTAATTTTGAAAATACCTCGGTTCCAAAGAATTATACAAATTTGTTTCACATGTTCGTGTGCATGTATATTGAGCATTTAGATGTCAGATACACAAGAAAAACTATTTGAAAATCAAATATTTTATGCATTTAAGATATGAATACACAACAAAATTATTTTAACTCCAAATATATCACTTTGACAGAATTGGCATACAATGGACTTGTTTTCTCTTTTAACCATGATCAACCTCGCTTTATTCTATTATGTGTGGTCTTACAACTATGAAGATGCACCAAAAAGAAACATTTATAGGTATATGTGTCCTCCTCCACACTATTAACAAGTCAAGGTTCTAGACTCGTAGCATCCGCAAGGATGTTCCATGTGTAATTGATTTAAATATAAATTTTGTATATAGCACCAAGACAATACAATAAAATTAGATTGATTCTCCCATGCTTAAATCACGTTTTTTCTCAAAGAATTATATCGAAACTTAGCTATTTGATTTTATCATAGTTACAAAAAAATTTAGCAAGCCTTTAGTTGGACTGGATGTAAAATCTACTTATCATTCTTATACCCAATCATCGAAGTTACTCTATTATCAATGATTGTTCACATATCACTTGATTTTTTGCAATTACTCAAGCCTACAACTAAAAGGGGGCTACAAAGTGCAACAAGAAGAAAGCATTGCGCTTTGGTTTCAATTTCGAACCTATTGGAATTTTCATCTTTTATTTTGGCCCTTTAAAATTAAATTACACTCATGTGAATAATTTGAACGACACCGGGATGATAAAGAGGTGCACATATATCATATATTATTTGTGTAGGAACAATCTAGCCATGGAATAGGTGTGGGACATGGAGGTATTTAATTCCCACCTTTTTCTTTCCAACATTCTATTCATGTCTTGGTCTTATCAAATAAATGAAATATCGTCCAATCAAAAACCCTCATTGTTGAAAAGAATAAAATTAAAAAAAAAAAGTCAACTCATGTTTCTCATATTTTCTCAAAAAATTATTTCTTTCAATTCTATAAGGGGTAGGGCCATTGTTGGTGACATAAAACTAATAGACAAGTTCATGATGTTAACTAAGTGAACCTTCCATATTGCTTTAAAAAGATGCAAGACAACACTATTTTTATGATTTATACTATTGCTATCCAAAATAGCTCCCTAGTTATTCGACAACTTACATCCCCATTTTGGATTTGAAGTTTCTACATCATTGCGGGTTGCACGCACTCCGCCTTGCTCGTTTGGCATATTTCCTTGGTTAAAAATTCCTCACGTGCCTTACGCGCTCCTCCTTTCCTTCATATTTTCTTTTCCTTTTCCTCTTTGTTCCTTTTTCCCCTCGCGCGCACTCTTTTGACTTTGCCTTCTTCCCACTAATTCATGCACGTTACATGAGTGTCGTAGAATTGCTTCCCAAATTCGGCGAAGTCCATGGCACTAGCATGCCACCTTCCTTGCTTTCGCACATTACTTTGTAATAGTTTTTCCTTCACCATGCATTCCTCTAGCAATATTTTCTCCCTTTCCATCCACATGTGTCACCTTTGTGCGCCCTTTCCTATGTTTTCCTTTTATGCCCTCATCTTCCACGTGTGTGCCTCTCGCATATTCTTCGCACTCCTCCGTGCTACGTGGCATCGCCAAACCTTTAGTGTGCTACATGCAACCAGCCAACGCACGCCAATTGGGCACCGAATCCAAGGCAAATCATTTCGACATGTAGCAAATAATGAGAAAGTAAATGCTCAATTGGTCGGTCCTTCAAACATTTAGCGCACGCCACGTGTCATTGCATGTCATATCAACTTGTAGACATCGATGACCATAAATTTTACTCCGAGCTCTAACACATGTGAACCCGGCCTTATTCAAAAGTTGCTTACGTGGGCTACAGAGCAAGATATTCAAATTCAAATTTTTGTGTGATTTGGTAGGTGAGAAATGGGAAAGCATTTTTCTGGCCATTAATGAGCATATATGTTTTCTCCAACCACTTAATTTGATATGGATCTTGCCTTCTTCCTTCTCCTACATGCCAAAAAATGGGGAAGCACATTTTTTAGATATCTAGGTGGATTTGAGGGCATTTGATGCTTGTTGTTAGTGGTTGTGTTTCAAATATGAGTTTTCCCTCCTTCTCCTTGTCTACTCTTATCGATTCATCTATAAATGTAAGAGCATGGTTCGTTGTTGGGGACATTTTAGATCTTCTAGCATTTGCTAAGGGTTGTCCATCCTTGTATTTTGAGTTGTAGACCTCAGATCCTGGATCTCGCATGTGGATATCGGCCTAATTCACCATACTAATAGATTGGCATCCTTGGAAGTAATAGAAGTATTATTTTGTGGTTATTCTCTTTCTCTAGGCTACATGCTCTGTATAGGAACAACAACAATAGAAGGCTAGGGTTTTTGAGAAATTTATGGGAAAAAAGGCATAGGCGTTCTAGAGCTAACTTTCCCACTTGAAAGAGACTATTTTATGTACTTATTGCCATATTGTAAGTAGGAGGTAAGGTTCTACCTCCCATGGATTGAATTATGAATGAGATGTAACTAGTGAGCCCTTAGAAAATACATGAATGCATGTGCGGCTATAGGTCTTAGCACTTAAGGGATTCTATCCCAAGTTTTCTGGAATGTGATATTAAAATTAATCATTTGTTTGTTGGGTGCCTCTTTGTTGTAGTTGGTTGCTCCACAAGTTATAGGTGATCTGACTTGTCTTAAAAATAGTTACATAAAGGTGTTCCAAGATCATCCTAGGTGGAAATAGATGTAGGTCTCAAACCTATGTACCAATGAAGTGATTTACCTTTGAATGAGGTTGCAAACAACTTGACTTCTACATCATCATGTGTGATCAAGTAGACAGAGCACACGTTTTCTACATCCTAGATGTGGTCAACAAGAGTGACTTTATTCTCTCGAGTAAAGTATGGAATACTCTTGAGGGAAACTGTTGGCATATCATGTTGCATGTTTAGATTGAGAGGACTTACGCCAGTGAAGTTGGTAAAGTTCCTGTGGCTAGAGTGCATAAAGCATGGTGCATGATATATTTTAAGGAGTGGAATGTGCGTGGCATGGTGGAGATGGAGATGCGCATGGAGGTGATCCGCTGCGTATCTTATCAAGATAGCATGAGGTACTTGAAAGATGCTTCAACTATTGCGCTTTGTCTTGTATGCACTCTTGTCATGAAAGGTGCTCAGGACTGTTGGAAATAGAATATTTGGAAATGTTAGGAGTCGTCAAATGTGTTGAAATGAGCCTCCAAAGGCTGGAAAATTCTAATTCACACACTAAAACTTAGCAATAATTAAATTTAAGCTTTCAATGCTTCTCCCATCGGGCGTGCAAGAAATTGTTAACTCCTCAAATTTTCACCCACATCTCAACTTGAAAGAACCGATTCATTGAATCAACAAAAGGAATGTGTCCAAGTTGTGGGACCTTGCATGCTTGAGAAATACCTCACGAGAAGGACAGTTCCTCTACCTATTTCTATTGTTACTTCTACTCCTAATGTTGAAAGGTAAAAACTAAGCTAATAACGCCAAGTGAACATGGATATGAGCATAACATAAATATGGAAAAATAACTAAGAAAGGTGATAACACTAGAAAAAGTGGGATGAAAACTATATTTTATTATTGAAAATGAAAGAGAATGCATCAATTAACACTAAGCGCAAACCAAAATGCATTCACACGATCGGTTCCATGAGACACAATAAGAAAGCTCGGAGCCGCAAGAGATTTAAAGTGACACACTAAGCACACAATCCAAAAAGAAGGCAAGAAATAAGAATAGAAACATGCTAATTACATTTAGACAACACTTTTGTTGATAAATGAAATTATAATATATTGGTCTCGTGATAGTAATATTCTTCTACAAAATTGTAAGGTCGTCATTAATTAGAAAATCTCCATAATGTAAAAAGTTTATAGTTATAAGTGACCATTAAATTTTAAAGCATGGTTGAAAATTGTGTGTAGTAAAATAATTTGAGTACTATTTGAATGTCATTTTGATTATCATACTCAAATTTTAAAGTTAATCATGTTGGTCATGTGACCTTCATATATATTTTTGTTTCCTTCTAAAAAGCAAAAGCTCATGAAACAATTGTTTTCTAAATTGATTGAATACTTGAACAATAAATAATAAAATATTAATTAATATAACACATTTAGTTTGAATAAAACTAATATATCTCATTCTATTTTTTATTTGAAAACATAAAAACCCTTTTATTCTCCCATGAACTTCAAAACCTTTGAGAATTTTAACGCGTTATAAGTAATTACATCTTTGGAAAAATTATAAGACATATCTTTCTGAGTGTGCATATTTTTAACGTGTTATAATTAATTACATATTTTAAAAAAGTATGAGATAAATTCACATGCTCAGTGTAATTCCCTCTTCTTTGACCTTAGTTTACTAACGTAGATATGTGTTTTCTATTCGAGATGGTGTACCCTTTCCGAATCGGGTGTAATCATTTGGGCAATAATGTATTTATGTTGAATTGTTTTGTGTATTATTTATATTAAACTTTAAATTACATAATGTGAGTTAAGGTGATAATAATTAAATGCAGTCTTATGGGACTGATGCAGGTAAGTAACTTGAGTTATGATATTAAACATGTTCCTTAGTCTATTGCAATTTTATGTTATGAATGGTCATGCCTTGGATCAATTTCAGTGATCCAAGGCATACCTATGATCGTTAGGTAATTACGATCATTGTTGCAAAGTAAATTTGACTTCACTTCATTCTGACATACCATCTTGTTCTGTCGTAAATGCTTATAAGATTGTTGAGGGTGTTTTGTAACATCTTGTGAAAACATTCATATTGAAGATTAATCATATTTTGATTAAATGGGTTACATAATGAAGCCCTTATTTAATAATTCTAAAGGCTTATCAAACCTTTTAAAAGATGATTAGGCATAATTAAAAAGGGACCTAATATTATATAAGATAATTTTGATTATATTGATCATCCACCTAAGCTATGATGATGATGATTTATGAAAAGGGTATTAACCCTAAATCTAACTCGTAAAACTAACGAAGGATGCATTGACTCCAACCTAATAATTAACCTTTGAGAAAACTATGGTTAGACTTGACTTGTGTGAGAAGGTCAATATAGGACTATTATGGGTTTGCTAGTCCTTATTGTTCTCAATTGTTTGAATCATTTACATCCTGCACTGCTGGGAATCTCATGTTGTTATAATACACTTGTGTGTTGGGTTTTGAGAATGGAACATGGGTTGAAACCACATTCTAGGGACACAAATTCCCTCTCTTCGATGGGAGATGTTCCCTTATCAAAGTGGAAAAGAAAATGTATCAATCTACAACTATCAATGTTTAGATCCTCGTATCCTGGTTCGTTTTCATACTCAAAAGATTATCAATCAGAAGGAATGGAAGAATAAAGAGATGGGAGAAGGAAGAAAAAAAAAATGCTTTTAGGAAATATAGATAGCAGAGTATCTCCCTACTCACATTGAACAAAGAAAATATAGAAAAGGATCAATTACTTCACCACCAATGCAAATCTGCAGACACAAAGTTCTAAAGATTACATAGACCAGAACACAAAGTTTCTATTGAATGTAAAATAAATGATCCATTGAATCAGAAAGGAGAGAGAAAGATGTAACAGAGGAAAAAGATAGAAAAGAACTTTTGTATTGAATTACTTCAAAATTTTACAACCTTCCCAGAAAACTAGAATCCCCTTTTCCGTGGCCAAAACCATGTTCTTATAACAATTCATATACATCCATACTTTGTCCCCAAGAAAAGAATATATGAAAGGAATAATGTTTGTTGCAGATACGCTTTTGGAAAGTGACATGAAACAAACGCACTCATGAAAACTAGAGGTTCAAAAAGGTGAATATTTCGGTGTTCGAGCATGATTACTTTAGCAGGGGGCATCTCATGATTTTCTTCTTTATGTGGTCCTACCATTTCAACCTTTTAACCAATTTCATAGCCCTCAAGAGCTTTACTCGTTAATTTTTCTCGCTTTTTATCGCGTATGCCCAATAAAATCTATTTTCTGATGATCAAACTTTACATCCCCTCAAACTTATCGATTTGGCTCCGTAATAAACTAAAAATGCATCTCATGGAGAAACGAAAATAATACAGAGAAAAATAATGAAGAATGATCCATTTTTACATTTTGTAGAGCTCTGGTTCGTTAATGGCATTAAACACCGGATGAGTGTATTTGTCTATCTTTTCCCCTTTTACCTTAAAATTTGGACCCTACACGTGGCAAGATCCAAGCAATGACAACCCTGGGGGAGAAATATGCATCTCTTGACATTTGGGAGAAAAAGCATGATTTCTCATTTTGCTCCGCCCCGCAGCCTCTCCACTAAAGGATGAACACGTGGCGCCATTTGAGTGGTGACAAAATGCCATTTAAATCTGTCACTTAAACTCTTTTTAACAAAAAGCTCAAATTCTCAAAAACCTCCGCCGACCTCGCTTTGACTTTTCAACGTGAACACGTGGCACACCACGATTGGAAAAAGGGGTCGCGACTCAATTTGCAACATTTTAACCCTTTGGTGAAAAAGGCTCAAATTCTCAATTTCCTCCATGGGCCAATTGTTCCGATTTCATTCTTCAAAGACGTGGCATCACCCGATCAGGAAAGTGGAATGCACTTCAGCTTTATACTTTATCCACTTTTGGTAAGGGGAGAAAGTACCATCTTTCCCCGCATTTCCATGCCCCCAACGTTGAATTTTCAATCTTGGCCACGTGTCTATTTCTAATTTGCGCGGGCTTCAACTTAGAAATTTTCCCTTCGCATGAGTGGGGTCACGGGCCTTTTTAGGAAAATTTTCCCCTCATGGAAAGAAGGCTAAAATTACCAAAGTCCTTTCATCTACCGCCACGTTGATATGAATCAAAACGACCACGTGTCCTTTCTCGATTCTTCAACACTTGGCCTCATCCGATTGGTCATGAGGATGTTCTTCACTTTTTATCTATTTTGAAAAGGGGAAATATTCCAACATTTCCCCAAAATTCCACGCCCGCCATTGACTTTTCAACATAGGCCATGTGTCCCTTTTTCGATTTCCCGCAAGTCCTAACTTAGAAATTTTCCCTTCGCATGAGAGGGCACGTGCCATTTTAGAAATTTTTTCCTTTCGCCGTAATGCCTTAGAGAATAAAGTGGATCCGTCACCCCTAACTTTTTCCAAAACTCGCTCCAGCCAATCAGGGACTCATGGCAGGATGCGGGCAACTCGACATTTTTTCCAAAATCAACAAAAGTGATAAGTTAAAAAGGAACCCGCCCAGTGCATCCAATGAGAAGAAAACACATAGCTTCACCTTTCGACAAATAATTTGATGGGGAAAATAACATAGGAAGTTGCAGGAACGGGAAAACACCATTTTTGCTCCCAATGAAGAATTTCCTTCTTTGCAAAAAGGTTAAAAACAAAAGATGCAAGATCCTACGCATTCCAAATGCATAAAAAAGAACTAAAATCATTTCCCATCCATCAAAATAGGTAAAACATTTTAACGGAAACAACCGAGGGAATTTTGATTAAAAATGTCATGGGAAATGAAAATGAGCATCCGAGGAGTTTAAAACACGATTTTTTTCTATAGGTGGCTCCAATTTTCATGAAATTTGATTCAAAGAGTGGGGAAAATTGAGAGGACAACAATGTTTCAGCCTTATATGGATCATGTATGTTCCTTCCATGGTTTGGTTGAGTTTCTAGGGTGTGATACATTCGTCAAGTATGTAGAAATATACATGTGAACCATTAGTGTTGTGTATGGCCCTGGTATGGTATTGTGATATCAATACCTATTTGGTACCCATAAGAATAAAATAAACTGAAATCTTATAACAATGAAATATTAAGGGTTTGAGTTTTAGGAATAATGTAAAGGAAAAAGATTAATTAAATAACGAAATAAAAGACAATTGCCAATCTTCACATAACAATAAAATTTTAATAATTTGCTAAACATTATAGACTTCTCCATGGTTGTGCTTTAATGACATAAATGGTAGCCCTAGATAGAAATTTTCATCATTAGATTTCTTTTATTACTTACCTCTTTTGCTAACCTCGGCGTTATGTTACATCGAGGATGATGATTTTATAAGGGGAGGAGAATGTAATTCACTCTTCTATGTTGATACTTGTACTTACTTATTTGACTGTAGTTTGTTGACATAGATATGTGTTTTTTTGTAATGCTTACAATATTGTTGAGGGTGTTCAGTAACATCTCGTGAAAAATTCATATTGAAGATTAATCATATTTTGATTAAATGGGTAACATAATGACTTCCTTGTTTAATAGCTCTTAAGGCTTATTGAAAGCTTTTCAAAGGTGATTAGGAATAATAAAAAGGGATCTAATATGATATAAGCTAAGTTAAATTATATCGATCATGTACCTAAGCTATGATGATGATGATTTATCAAAAGGGTGTTATCCCTAAACCTAACTATAAACCTAACCAAGGATGTATTGACCTAACCTAAGACTTAAAATTTCAGCAAACTGTGGTTAGACTGGAGATAGGACTATAATGGTGGCACCAATCCTTTTAGGGACTGATAAAGTTAATGCTGAATTTTATGAATCCAACCACCGACTCTGCTATCTTTGGCCAACAACTTGGTCTTCAGTATGTGCACATTACCCAATAGAGTTTTAATGTTTGGCACTGATTGGTTTAAAATGTTTGATCACATGGTCAAGTCTAGTTTACTTGTTGGTGAGTTGGTGGGGTTGATTGTCACCTGCCATTTCATTAACTGTCTTAAAGGAAGCATGCACTTGGCATGTGCTTTGTTCAACTGAATGCCAAAAATAATTATGGCCGCATCGACTACAATAGCTTCAGGATTTACACAAATTGGGTTTTGTTGAAAAGGATTTGAAACTTTCAAAAAATTCCCTTCGAAGGTGTAGATCCATCCCCCATCAACTTTTTCTGCGTACACCCATCCTGTGTTAAATCGGCGGGAGCCTAGAACAGAGCATGAATATGCAACAAGCATAAAAATGGAGGAATATTGCTATATGTCGCTATAGCAAGGTCCATGGTAGATGTGTATGCAACATGTGTACTCTTAGACATGCATCATAAGTGCTAACCATTATTATATTATAGTGTTTATATCAATCTCGTGAAAATAATTCCTTCTATTTTCTGATATAGGTTTCTGAGTTGATCTTTGTGGATTGGAAATATTCTAGGTTATATTTTGTTGGTTATTACTTTTATATTCTTAGCATAGATGGTTATGGGATTATTAAAAACCCATTCTGTTTCATATTTGTAATTGATAAACTTATGATATTTGGATTAAGTCGACTTCTGAGTGAAATTATTACAGAATATAGACTTGCAATAGTTCAGTAAAAGATCACGTGTTATCTATTCTTTTAACTATTAATTTTTATTGTATGTAACTTGTTTTTTTATAACAAGAAGGAACTCCAAATATAGGATCGACACCCATAGAAATTAATGGTTTTGGTGTATGGTGCTTACTAAGCCTCGGTGATACACAAACCTGTTTGTGGTTTTTTGATAAGACTGAGTGCAGGGTATTTTATTGGACATATTGATCATCTTCTCTGAGTATCTCTAGTCAGAGTGTTAAGGAATTGAAAACCGATTAAAGAACAAAATAAGGGTATGCATTGTATTTAATTTCTTCTAATCTTTCCTTATAGAAGTAATTTTTTATTGAACGTGAAACCCAATATTATTTTATGGTGTGGGTTACTGTTGATTGGTTTACGACTACCCTTTTTGTGTTATATTTTTGTTGGGTTCTTTTGTTTCATCATTTGGTAGATTTCCCAAAATAGGTCATTATAATGACCTCTGCAAACTGTAATGCTTGTTACAGTTAAACTTAGTTTGGATATTTATCTTCAATATTTTATATACTTGTGTTAGCATCGCAAGTTGCTAACTGTTGATTGGTCTTTTTGAGTTGATCGAACTACTTCAAACCGGGTAGCGAGATTCTTCTACGGACATGTTTTTGAACTCACAAATACCGTGAGTCAAAACCTTTGATTTATTACTGTTGAAGTTGTGTTTAAATTTGATGGAATGGTGGATATTTATTCTTATTCTCTAATAGTTGTCTTTTTAGATTGGACGTCATGTCCTTTATCGCATTACTTTCATATTGCCCGGCCTAGATGAGATATGATCGGTGACTTGATTATTATTTTAATAAATATATTTTCATGTGAAGACCCCTGTTACGATATTGGATTTCAGTTTTCCTTTTTGGCCTTGGATAATTTCATTTAGTTTTCATTTTATTGGTATACTTTTAATCTCTTTCACATGTTTACTACTGCATGGTATTTAGATCATATTGACCCTCCTTGTTTTGTTAAAGGGTTATCAAACAACCTACAAGATGAGAACTTAGCTATTAGATAAGAAATGGAAAATAATGTAAATGTTATGACAAGATACCTTGGACTGTTGATTTGATACGTGGGTAGTTGTTGAACTTGTTGTTGTTTCGTATTTGTTAAAAATCTTTTTGATATATTAAATAACTTGGTCATAGGCAATGACTCATTTTTATATTTGTTTAGCCTCCATTATTATTATTATAATTTGTGAAGTAATTTGTTAGATAAAAATTATTGATTGATGGTTTGAGTATTAGATTTCAATCATATAATCTATATGATTACATGATTAAAATCCCAATACACTCGATACTCCATGTTTGACTTCTAAGGCCAATGGCCTCAACTAGAATGATTGTTAAACTTTTTTCATTTTAGAAACAAGGTTCATAAATGGTATATATGACTTCTTTTCTTAATTTGACATTGTGGAATCTTTAGCATGCTTAAAGAAGTTGTTAGTGTTTTGGAACTTAGAGAAATTTCATTAAATAGAAAGGTTCCTTCCATGAAATTGATAGATAACAACATATTGTTCTAATGTGTTAGTTCTTATCATTTTCAGTTCTCATGAAGTGAATCAGGATAACAAATGTGTAGATAGATTTTGTGAGTAGAAAAGGGGAAATACTTATAGAAAGTGTATTTGTTTCATTAATGAAGTTCATTTTTCTCAGACGTTTAAATATATTGAAAGGATCTTGAATGGAAATTGTTGGAAATATAGGAAGACATAATGCCTTAGTATTGTGTAATTTTTGAGTAATGTTGTCATTATTGACTGAAAAAAATTATTAAATATTATTGGGATGGAATAAAGTGAATTACGCATTTGTTATGATTATTTTATCAGTATGATTGGAACTTTGAAAATCAGTTTATCTTCTAATATGATCAATAGTGGTTTGTCTATTTAATCCTAAGTCATAGTATATAAGAGTTGTTAGATACCTTTGGATTATGTGTTGATTGGATTTTAAACTATAAGTTATAATTATGAATTGAAAAACCTTATTCGTAAAAGTGAAAAGTATAATAATAGGTTGTAAAGAATGATGTTGCAAACTATTATCAGAGTTATACCCTTATGTTATTATGACCATATGATTAAGATATCAATCTTTGATGAGGAACATGGGAAACTTTTGTCATAATTAATAGGACATAGTCTATGATCCCTAACTTTTATGATAGATCATATCTATAATCTTGTAGGGGAAAGTGTTATATTTGAATAGGAAAAATATGTTGTAATTTAAAGAATAATAAGATCTTGATATTATGGGGTTGAATGATAAATAAATCATTACATCTAACTTATATGTTATAAAACATGATTTGTACACATTTGACGAACTTTATCAAGAGGAGACTAGATGATGCACTTAGTTAATTCAGATTGAATTATAAATCTCAATGAACTAATGGATAATGAATAACGAGTTCATAAAGAGTAATGCAAAATTGATCTACATACCATAAACTTATGTGAAGGTGCATTACGATCCTTCTCAAAGGATTAATATGCATATATACGTCTTTATGCGCTTCCTAATTTCAATTACAATCTAATGCAACCATGAAAATTATCTCACTTTATGGTAAAATGTAAGCCTAATAATTAAGCATAATGTTTTCTCGTACCTACAATTCTTCGCTTAAGTAAATTAATCATTGTTATCCTTGCATGAAGGAATATTAGTCCCGAACCGAAATGGTACTTCACCTCAATTTGAACTTACGCTCATCTCCTCAGACAATAGAGGTATGAAACAAGTTCCAAAGAACGTATGTGTGTGTAAATAGCCATGTGAGGAATTAAATATCATTTTAATAAAAAATTAAACAACTAATTGAAATATTATCGATGAATATTTTGGGTGGAATACACCGAAGTTAATGTTAACAGAATACAAGAAATCGAGCTAGAGGAAATGTGAATGTCTAATTAACATGTCATGAGATTTCTTAGAATTTAAACATAATTATAATAAATGTGTAATCTTAAAATATCATAATGTGGGAAGACCCTACCGTAAATTTGTACCTGTAGTTGAACTTTTATGTCAGCCTCAGAAAAGGAAGGGAAATGGTCTTGATGTGGATCACATGTTTTCATGTTATCTATGTGGGTCAATGTTGTGTAAAACTTATCGTGAGTTTTGTGTATTCCTTAGATACCACCCATAGTGTCATATGTACTTCAAGTAAGTAAAAAATATATATCCAATATTTTTAGTGTTGTCTTTTTGTGTGTAAATTGGGGAGTTACACTTGTATCAAAGCGAAGGTTCGTGCTCTCTAACCTTTGAGATATATTCGAGTATTGGTTTTCATGGTGTGGTGGTGATTGGAAGAGTAATTTGATATATGAGTGATGTTAACTATGTCATAATTGTGATATTATTAACACACATGTTGTGTATGTCACTTAGTGCATAATTATTGCATGTCATGTGTCGAGATTTGAGTATCCTCTCTCCTTTCCATAGTTTCAATGCAGAATTCATGTGTGATGTACAATCTTGTTGTGTTTGAAAGTAATGTATTGTGGATTACAGAGTGTTGGAGAATTTTGGCATTTTGTGATATGTAGGTGTGTTGATGTCAGTTGTATGACAAGATTGATGTTTAGTGAATTTTATTGTATAGTGATGTCATCACCATGTTGTGAAGAAACATGTGTATCACCATGTTGTATTGCAATTGACTATATGTTGTAATGTTAGACATCGTGTTCATAATAAGTATAATTCGTGTAATATGTGATGGTTCATGTCGTGATTTAGGGGCATATGGTGAATGTATGATCCCTATTATATAGTGCTTGCACTTTGGGTGCAAAGATGTGTTGATCCGATTTATCAGAACCTATGAATGTAATGATTGTGATACACCCTAGGTATGTAATATGCGTAAGACACTATTGTTAATGTGCATGAAATACCATTGTGTTAGTGATGTAGTAATGTGTTATGTTGTGAACCTTACACTAACCGACCCTAAGGGAAATCAGTAAAAGTCTATGTTTGGAGTGAGGAAATGTGTACCATTGACTACCACTCAAGCCGACCTTAGTCGACTCCCAAAGACATGACAACATATTATTATTTTTCTCTCCCTATATGGTTATCTTATGCATTCAACCTAAGTGTAGTTATGACTATGTTGAGCTTTGTTAAGCGGTGGTGGGATGATTCAGACAGAGATGATGATAGTTGTATTATTTGATATGTTATTTTACAAGCTGAGGCTCAATGTTTGAGTGACAGGAACACGTTGAGTACCCCTTTGGTGGTCGTGTAAGGATACATATTTATCGGAATGTGTTATTCCTATATATGTATTTTATTTGTAAATTAAACATTTTCTCTTTTCTTGTAAGAACCAATAGTTTTCTTGATTGATATGTTCTTATATTTTGGTAATTTTATTTGGTTGTTGATTAACATATGGATTTTTGCACTAACTATGGCTATTTGACCATTTGTTTTGCTTATATTTAAATTTTCTTTTAAATTTAAAATTTTTATAAGCTAGCCCAAGGCTTGTATTTTTTCCACTTGGCATTTGAAATGGATTGTTATGTTGGTTCTAATGTCGTAATGTGTAGAATAGGGTTATGGGATGCCCATGGAATGGTTAAACCTATGGAACCACTTTTTTGTATGGGGATACGCCCCAAGGAGTTACAAATAACTAGTGGGTTTTCAAACATGATTTATTATGTCACTTGGGTAGGGGTGTATGAAATCTATGTGCCTAGGGAAATAGGGTGATCAACGTCTTTTGGGGAGTGAAAAGGAAAATCTATATTTATGTTATTACTTAAGGGAGACATAAGAGACTTGATGGAGGCATAAGATACTTGAGGGAGATATAAGAGATCTGAGTGTGTGTGTGTGTGTGTGTGTGTGTGTGTGTGTGTGTGTGTGTGTGTGATTAATGCTTAGGAGGTATTTGGAGTTGTTTTGTGATGTTTTAGAGGTGTATGAAGTTTGAGTTATGATGTATGCATACTCATGTGAGTTTGGCTATGTTTTTTGATGTTGAGGATACATTTCTATTTCCCTTTTTAACACTATGTATCTATAGTTATTGTTTTGAGTTGTTTGAATGATTTATATGTGTATCGATTGGGAATCTCATGTTGTTATAGTACACTTATGTCTGGGTATTAATGTGTCAGCCATTTATGTGTGATAAGTACTATTATATGGATCATGTATGTTCCTTCCATGGTTTGGTTGAGTTCTTGGGGTGTGATACATCCGTGGAAGTATGTAGAAATATGGTTGTGAACCATTAGTGTTGTGATATCAGTTCCAGTTGGGCACCCATAAGAATAAATAAACTTGAAATCTTACAACAATGAAATATTTAGGGCTTGAGTTTTAGAAATAATGGAAATGAAAAATATTATATAAATAATGAAATAGAAGAGCATTTTCAATATTCACAGAAAATTAAAAATGTAATAAACTACTAAAATTTCTAGACTTCTTTGTGGTCGTGCTCTAAAGACAGAAATGGTAGCCCTATACAAAACTATTTTTTCAATAGATTTTTTTTTCCTTACCCCTTTCGTAACCTCGGCGTTATGTCTCATCAAGGAAGATGATTTTATGAGGAGGAAAATGTAATACCCCTTTTGTGTTGATACATGTACTTTTTCACTATGTTTGCTAACGTAGGTATGTGTTTTTGTTATGAGATGATGTACCCTTCTAAATATGGCGTAATCACTTGTGTAATATTGTATTGATGTTGAATTATTTCATGTACTCATTATATTGAAATTTGAAGTACATACTATGAATTTAGGTGATAATAATTAAATGCAATCTTATGCGAATGTGCATCTAAGTAACATAAGTTACGATATTAAACTCATTCCTTAGTCTATTTAATTTTTTATTTTATGAATGGTCATGCCTTGGATCAATTTCAGTGATCCAAGGCATAATTATGATCATTGTTGAAAGTAAATTTGACTTCACTTCATTTTTACATACCATCTTGCTCGTCATAAATGCTTACAATATTGCTAAGGGTGTTTTAACACATCTTGTGAATTCATTCATATTGAAGATCAATCATATTTTGATTAAATGGGTTACATAATGACGTCCTTGTTTAATAGCTCTAAGGGATTATTGAAACCTTTTCAAAGGTGATTATAGCATAATTAGAAAGGGACCTAATATTATGTAAGTTAAGTTTAATTATATTGATCATCCACCTAAGCTATGATGAAGATGATTTATTAAAAGGGTATTATCCCTAAACCTAACTATAAACCTAACCATGTACATGCATTTATCTAACCTAAGACATAACCTTTGAGAAAAGTGTGGTTAGAATTTTCTTGCATGTGAAGCTAGGGATAGGACTATAATGGTGGCGCCAATCCTTAGGGGGACTACTAAATTTATTGTTAAATTTAATGATTCCAACCACTAGCTCTACCATCTCTAGCTAGTGACCTAGTTCTTAGTATGTGTACAATCCCCAATAGAGTTTCAATGCTTGGCACTGGTTGGTTTAAAATGTTTGATCACATCATAAAGTCTAGTTTGCTTGTTGGTGAGTTGGTGGGATTTTTGGCCACATGGCATTTCATTAACTATCTTAAAGCAAGCATGCACTTCTCATATGCTTTTTTCGACTTAATTCCAAAATAATTATGGCCATTTTATGGACTATAATTGCTTAAGGATTTGAAACTTTCAAGTAAATTCCATTTGCATGTGTAAATCCATCCTCATTTATGGATTTTTCCACATACACCCATCCTGTAAAATCAAGGGGAGCCTAGAACAAAGCAAGAATGTACAACAAGCATAAAAACAGATGAATATTGCTAGAGATTTTTTTAGCAAGGGCCTTGGTAGACCGTATGCAACGTGTGGAAGATTATACAAGCATGATAAGCCCTAACCATTGTTATATTGTGTTGTTTATATCAATATTATGAAAATAATTTCTTAGACTTTCTGATATTCCTTTAATATTCTTTGCATATCTTGTTTTAGGATGATTAAAAACCCTTTATGTTTCGTATTTTTTTAACTGATAAACTTATGATATTTGGATTAAGTCAACTTGGGGTGAAGTTTTGATTTAATTGGACTGCAATAAGTTCAAGAAAATATCATGTGTTATCTTTTCTTCTAGTTGTTTATTTTGATTGTATGTAACTTGTTTTTGATAACAAGAAGGAAACTCCAAATATAGGGTCGAAACCCATAGAAATTAATGGTATGGGTGTATGGTTCTTGTTAATCCTCTGTGATACACAAACATGTTTGTGGTTTTTTGATAAGATTGAGTGCATTTTATTTTATTAGATATATTGATCATCTTCACCGAGATTCTCTACTCGTGATTGTTAACAATCGAAAACCAATTAAAGAACCGAATAAGCGTATGCATTACATCTAATTTCTTCGCATCTATCCTTAAATATGGGAAATCATTTATATTGAACGTGAAACCTAGTATTCTATTATGGTTTGGGTTAATGTTGACTTGTTTACGACTACCATTTTAAGGTTAGCTTTTTGTCGTTCTTTCATTTTTTCATTTGGTAGATTCCCAAAAATAGGTCATTATAATGACCTCTCGCAGATCAGTAGTCCTTGTTATGGTTATATTTAGTTTTGATACTTATCTTGAATCTTTTATATACTTGTGTTAGCATCACAAGTTTCTAACTATTGATCGGTCTTGTCGAGTTGATCGAAATACTTGAATTGGGTAGTGGGATTCTCCTGCAGACATGTTTTTAACTCAAAAATACTGCGAGTCAAACCCTTGATTTTGTAGTGTTGAAGTTGAATTTGAATCTGATGGAAGGATGGATATTTGTTCTTCTTCTATAATATTTGTCTATTTAGATTGGACGCCATTTTATTTGTCGCATTACTTTCTTAGTGTCTGGCCCAGATGGGATATGATGGTTGAATTGATCATTATTTTAATAAAGATCATTTTAGGTGAAGACCCCTATTATGATATTGGGTTTCAGTTTTGCTTTTTGGCCTTGGATAATTTAATTTAGTTAGTAGATTCTTAATCTCTTTCACGTGTTTACTACTACACGGTATTAAGATCAAATTGACCCTCTTTGTTTTGTTAAAGGGTTTTCAAATAGATACAAGATGAGAACTTACCTATTAGATAAGAAATGGGAAATACTTTGATTGTGGAAAATATACCTTGGATTGTTGATTTGATACGTGGGTAGTTTTCGATTTGTTGTTTCGTATTTTATAGAAAATCATTTTTGATATATCAAATAACTTGGCTGCTAGGCAATGACTCATTTTGACATTTTGTTAGCCTCCATTATTATTATTATAATTTGTGAAGTAATTTGTTAGATAAGGAATTATTGATTGATGGTTTGAGTATTAGATTTCAATCATATAATCTATATGATTACATCATTGAAATCCTAATACACTCGATACTACATGTTTGACTTCTAAGGCCAATGGCCTCAACTAGAATGATTGTTAAACTTCTGTCATTTTAGAAACAAGGTTCATAAATTGTACATATGACTTCTTTTATTAATTTTTCATTGTCAAATCTATAGCATGCTTAAAGAATTTGTTAGTGTTTTGGAACTTAGAGAAATTTTAGTAAATAGAAAGGTTCCTTCCATGAAATTGACAGATAGTAGTATATTTTTCTAATGTGTTAGCTCATAGCATGGTTAATTCTCGTGAATCGAATCGGGCTAACAAATGTGTAGATGGACTTTGTGAGTAGAAAAGGGGAAATAAAAATAGAAAGTTATATATGTTTCATTAATGGCGTTCATTTTTCTTAGATGCTTAAATATATTGAAAGGCTCTTGAATGGAAATCATTGGAAAAGCTAGGAGGAAATAATGCCTTAGTAATGTGTAATTTTTGAGTAATGTTGTCATTATTGACTGAAAAACTTATGAAATATTATTGTGATGGAATAAAGTGAATTTTGCATTTGTTATTAGTATTTTATTGTATTATTGGAACTTTGAAAGTTAGTTTATCTTATGATATGACCAATAGTGGTTCATCTAGTTAATAATCGAGTAAAAGTATATAAGACTTATTAGATACCTTTGGATTATGTGTTGATTGGATAGTAAACTATATATCTAAGTCCATTAATAAAAAAGAGATAATAGTAAACTATTATGAATTGACAAACCTCTGGGATCCCTATCATATTCACTAGGGAATTCTAACATAGTATAGCAATCCTCTGCGATGGTCGCAACCTAAACCCTAACTAAGACTCACCATTACGAACCCTAAAATCTCCTCATGAGGGCTCACTAGTGGCAGCTGGTCCATGAAAATATTAGAGTCGTGAGGGCTCAAAGAGAGGCGGCGGCCATGGAAAAAGTCGTGGTGATTAAGAAATCCTCGCAGCTAAGGGTACCGACGTCACCATAACTATTTTTGTTTATAGGAAACACATGCTGGATTAGGAAAACCATGAATCCTCGTGCCGCATACAACGAATCTACCTGGAATTGTTCCTTTAAATCCATGTGAAGTGAAATACTACCGCGGCGGCTTCAATATTGAGTCAAATCGACACTAGTGCGTAATGTTATCAAGTCACGAAGGAAGACCAAGATTCATTGATGGAGCTGCTAACAACCTGTTGGAAGATCCTGAAATGATGGGAGCTCTGCCCCATCGTTCATTCAAGGAGGTTCTGCAAAAGAAGTCAGAGTTCAAAAATTTGAGGCCTACAAAGAAGAAACCCATGTGTAACCTTTAGAGATGAAGTCCGAAACAAAGTTATTCTAGCAAAATGTGCCTTGATTTGTAGATTTGTTGGAATCGGGCCTAGCCTACCTGTCCTGCACGAATGGATCTCCAAGCATTGGATTCCACTTCTAGAAGGAAGGTTAGATCTCTACCCTTGTGCTAAGGGAATTTTTATTGTCACTTTTGAATCCATAGAGGATAAGGATGTCATTCATAGACAACTTTGGGCCTTCCTAAGAAAAATACCTTATTTCAAAACCCTGGTTCCCATCATTTAACCCTCTAACTGAATCCTTCTCCTGTAAACTGATCTGGATCAGATTACCCCACCTTCCTCTGCAATTTTGGGATCAAAAATGTCTGATAAACATAGGAAATACCTTGGGAAATATCATTAACATTGACTCTCAAACCATTGATTTCACACATACAACCTACGCAAGGATCCTTGTGGAGATTGATACTTCAAAGGATCTTCCAGCTCAAATTGAGCTAAAGGTACAAAACCAAACTTGGATTCAGCCTGTGGATTATGAGGGTTTTCCTTTTAGATGTAGGAGATGTTTCTCTTTGGGACATTCTGCTATTAATTGTGAGATAGTAAAACATAAAAATGAGAAAGCTAACTGGTGGAAAAATGCCCTCCTGGAACATATGGTATTTGAACCTAAGGATATCCCTATTTCTGATGCTGAGGAGGAAGACATGCTTGAAATGGTCCCCAAAACCCCTTTGAGTGAGATCACATATCATACAAAAAAGGAGTCATCTGGGGGTGAAGCTCAGAGAACCGAAAACATTAAACCAAAAGCTTCAGAAGGGCTAAGGAGAATGTTGCTCCTCCATTTTGTTCAAACAATACATATCAGCCGATCACAGATCTTGAAGTTTTTATTCCTTTACAGAAAGCCTCTGATGATTGGATTATAGTTCGTAGCAAGAAGAAAATTGTCCGCACAGAAACCAGTTGCTAAGTTACTATTTTTTTGTTCTGTTGTTGTTTGTAGGTGAAGTTGGTGCTTTTCTTGGCAGATTGTTTTTCTACTTTTGGGCCATATTTTAAATTCATGATTTTGGTCACTTCTTTGTTTTGGAACTAGTGTAACATCTGGCTTTTGAGCCTTCCTGTACAAGGGTATAGTCCCTTTCAAAAAACTATTTATCCTTAATAAAAAAAGACAAACCTTATTCGGAAGTGGAAAACTTATAATAATAAGTGTAAAGAATGATGTTGCATTCTCATCGAAGTTATACCCTTATGTTATTATGAACTTATTATTAAGATATCAGTCTTTGATGAGGAAAATGGGAAATTTTTTTCATAATTAGTAAGGACATAGTGTGTGATACCTATCTTTATGATAAATCATATCTATAATGTTAAAAGGAAAATTGTTCTATTTAAATAGAACAAATACGTGGTAATTTAAAGAATAATAAGATCATGATATGATGTGGTTAATGAACAAAGAAATCATTAAATATAACTTATTTGTTATAAAACCTCATTCATACACATTTGAAAAACTTAATCAAGAGGAGACTAGATGATGTACTTACTTAATTTAGATTGATATATAAGTCTCAATGAACTAATGGTTAATGAATAATGAGTTCATAAAGATGAATGCAAAATTGAACTACATAACTTCAACTTATGTGAAGGTGCATTACGATCCTTCTTAAATGATTAATATACATATATATGTCTTTATGTGGTTGCTGCTTGATTTTAAATACAATCTAATGCAACCATTACAATTATCTAACTTTTCTAGAAAAATGTAATGCTAACTATTAACAAGTAATGATATCTACATCTTGCAATCCCCGTATGAAGGAATATTAGTCCCAAACCTAAATGGTAATTCACCTCAAGTTTTAAATGTACGCTCATCTCCTTGTGCAACGGCGGTATCAAAAAAATCCGGTATCTTGTGTGTGCATATATAGCCTTATGAGTAATTGAATATCCTTTTAACAAACAAAAACATTAAACAAGTAATTGAAATAACATCAATGAATAATTTAGGTGGAATACACTCGTAAGTTAATGTTAGTAAGGAAACGTGAATGTCTGATTCACATATCACAAGCTTTCTAGAACTTAAGTTAAGAATTGAAACATAATTATAATAAATGTGTAATCCTAAAAGATCATACTATGGGAAGACCCTACCTGTAAGTGTGTATTGTAGTTGAACCATTATGTTGTGCCTTGTAAAAAAATGGGAAATGGTCTTGATGTGCATCACATGTTTTCATGTTATCTATGTGGGTCAATGTTGTGCAAAACATATCGTGAGTTATGTGTAGTCCTTAGTGACCACCTGCAATGTTGTATATACTTCAAGAAAGTCAAAAACAAATTATCTGATATTTTTAGTGTTGTCTTTGTATGTGTAAATTGTTGGCGTTACACTCAGAATTTGTGCCAAAGGTTTCAATTGAGGTTAATGCATGCATAATTAGGGGATGAGTATCTTTTAGTTTTTGACTTCATAGTTATGCATGAAACTCAATATAAATTGGTAGTAGTAGTGAAGTAAAAATAAAAACATGAAAGCTGAGAGTTGATTCCAAAGTTGTGCATGGGAAATAATAAATAGCAGCAACCCGAGGGTGAATTAAATAACAAATAAACGCACCATGTTTACTAGTATCTCATGAACCAAAGCAGATTAAGGAGAATTAATTAATTTAAATCAGTCATCTTGCTATCTAGTTCTAGTTATGGTGCCAAATGGGAGAGATTGATTTATTTGTTAAATTGATTGCATGCTGCTGAGGATAGGTTTGGTACTAAAGATAGAAGTTGGCAATAAATAAAATGAAAGGATTCTAAACTATTGTCTACTTCCCAAACACAACAGTTAGCAAAGACAAAATTCAACAAAGGAAAAAGTTAGCAAAGGACAAATGGAAAATCCTAAATAAGGAAGGACATCTGTATAAGCCATAAGAAGGAAAATGATAAATTTAGAGCATGCCGCTATCTATTTCCAGTCTAAGTCTATGGCAGCCAAAGGATGAAATATAAATAATAACCAGTTCAGTATTTACGCCAAGAAGGGGTAAACTAGATTTATTTATTTATTTAGAACACTTACGTGATGCTCCCCAGCAAGCTTTAGCACCAAAGTTATAGTTTGGTGAATCAATAAATGAATAAAATAGTGCAGCAGACCTTGGTATTGGCACAACAACCTTAGAAGAGGCAGATTTTTTTATTTAATCTTCATGCATGCTTCCAGAGCCACAGGGATGATGAATTAAATATAATAAATATTTTGCATGCAAGGAGAATGTTGAAATAGGTTGCAATAGTCCATATATGCAGATTTTTATCATGAAATCATATACACACTTCTTCTGGTTGTTTTATGATTGTAATCTTATCTTGTACTTATATCTCTAAATAAAACTCCACTTTTTCCTTCTCATATCACTATTTTTAAGAGTTTTCATTGTGTTTATTAGGTATTATACTGCTTTGTTGTGTAAATTGTTCCCTATATTGTTCTCCTTTACCCAAACCTTTGAATTAATTTTGTAGATTAGCCTAGATTTGTTCAAGTGTGTGAATCTCTATATTTTTGTATGGAATAGTACATGTGTGTATCAAATCATTAGTGTATCACCTCAATTTTACATTTCCCACATTCTTTCTCCCTTTTCCTTGTCAATTTTATTAGTTTTAGGAGATTCACAAGGGAACCAACCCTCTCTGTAGGTTCACCTCAGTCATAGGTTAACCACAAACTTGAAGTGTTCGAATTTTGTCAACAGGAAAGAGAGTACACACATCATTCCTTATAAGGGTTCACTTTTGGGTGACAACAGTAACTGATCATGTTTTATAATAAGAACAAATGAAAAATAAATAATATATTTTCAACAAGATGAAGCGTGTAAGTCCTTTAACGAGTCATCAAACATTCTTCCAATAACATCAATTGTTTTTCCATCGTCCATAGTTTGATATACGCAACATGGACATTCCACAATTCCCACTCAGGATTACTTTCTTTTACATATATTTTGAATTTTCTCTAACACATTCTCATCTTACATTATTATAATTAAATATTATGTATGTATTTTTAAATGGTAATACTCTACATAGGATTCCATGAACCTTGCAAAATCTTATTCTAGATAAGTATTATGGACGCATGATTCTAGGCATGTGAACCGCATGATAGAATGCAAAAAGGGTGGGTTTGCTTGGACACCCGTGACTTCCAACAGTGTACAAAATACATGGGTTTCCTCACGAGATAGTCACACTATTTCACCTATGCAACAAATAGGTCTCCAACCTAATTCGTTTATCAGAACGCCCACAAAATCGACACACAAAAACCAAGACATAACTCATTAATAACTTAGGAAAGTTTTCAAGAATTTTTTTGTGTTAAGTTGCAGAGCCAATAACATTAGTCGTGATTAATTAATTCCCATTAATAAATCCTAAATATTTGTGAAGTAGTCATAACCAAATTAATTATTAAATATTATTAATTTTTGTGCAAGAATCATTTTGGGTATAATTCCTCTTCAAGGGTTTCCATAAATTTTATTTTAAAATATTAGCTAGGTCAATCCGGTTATTTTACCAATTTAAAAATCCTCATAAGTTATAAAGGGGTCCATCAGAGAAAAGAAGATCATAACTTAGTCTCATCGCACTAAGTGGTTACATTAGTTAAATACGCACATCTTTATTATTTTAAAATCCCTTTATCTAAAATACCCATGCACCATAGCTTAATTATTTAACCCATAACTAAATATTTCTCATTTATTTATTAATTCATAGTAAAGGAACACAACTTTATCCAACCCCATTATCTAATTAAACCTATATTTTATTTAGATCTCATTCCCATGAAAATGTCATCACTTATAAATTTATAGGATTCATTACCAACCCTAGGATTAAATCTATTATAGCCCTTGGATCCAGCTTCCTAAATGTGATGCCGACAATTTTCCCGCAGAAAACCCAAAATAAAACCCCAACAATTGGTTAGGAAAAATTATGAAATAATTTTATTTTTTTGAAAGTTTTGCATGGAGATAACTACAACTAGATTTAAATATTACTCATTTAATAAGGCCGAGAAATTACAAAGCTATTGTTATAAAATTAACAATCAATTTCTAAGATTTAATTCCATTCATTTCGTGTTTAAAACCTCTTCTAGGGTTCCCGTTAATTCCCATTAATTAACTCTTATAAATAATTATTTAAGTTACCCCTTTTACAAGATTATTTAATTTATCCTTATAGTTCCAATGTCATTTATTTACTTAATCACCTAGGACTAAGGTCACAACTTACCCTAGCCATCAAGTGGCCCCATTTACAAATTACACATACATTTCATTTAAAACATATTCCCACAAAGAAATCCTCACCTAACAATTATAGGATTGATTCCCTACCCTTAGATTGATTCATTTAGAGCCATTAGATCTTAGGTATTCATTCTAACCCTAATCATCCTTATGAGGTATTCTTATTCATTCTTTTAACCTATTTTCTCATTTTCATTTTACAGGTCAAGGGAGAAAGATGAGGATGGAGGCTATGGAGGCCATAAAAACTTTCCCAAATTCATGTATGGATATACACATTTTTAGTTGCTTATTTCAATTTGCAACCCTCTCCTATGGTTTTATCATAATATTATTTGTTATTTGTGGTTTTTTTAGTTTCCCCTATTTAGGTATGGCAATTTTCCCATTTTATTTCTGGTTAAAAATGAGTTTTATACAATGATGCAAGGTTTGAGAATGTGTACATACATATGTGTATCCATACATACATACATACATACATACATACATATATATATGTATATATATATGTATATATATGTGTATATATATATGTATATATATATATGTATGTATATATGTATGTAGCATACATACATACATATATATATATATATATATATATATATATATATATATATATATATATATATATATATATATATATATATATATATATATATTGATTTATTGAATATTTACGGCCATATAAGAAAAATCCTAGAGTGTCTACAAAAGGAAGGTCGCGACATGTACCTTTTATTGCAGACTTGAATATGTATGTGGTCGCATTGATTTTTCAACAAATTTGTATTATGTTGGGGGTGGGGTGCTGCCCCACCCTACTATAGATTATTTTATATAAAATGTGTTGTATAAAAGCCATACGGCTTGGTACTATGTCTATTTATTTTCTGGTAAATATAAAGTTTTACTAATTAGTGTGTATGTGTTTGTATTATAATATAATAAATTATTTTAAAATTTATTTATAATTATAATATATAAAAATTTATATAGGTATATATATGTATAATCAGTAACTAATAAAGCAATTTTATTTAACATTTACGTATAATTTTGATATATATATAAGTATATAAAATTATACTAGAAATTTATATGTACGTTTACATACTTAAAACTTCTATATTTTATGTATCCTTTCTTTTATACATCAAATCAAGTTTAGTTTTATAGTAAAATTCAAGTGCAAGGTAATTATAAATTTATATTTGTTCCTAAATGTGGAGAAGTTAGAAATATTTCTTGGATTTCAAACACTAGATATAAAAATATCCTCTTATAACTTAGTGTAGAATTTGACTTGAATTTCAACATACCAATAAGCTAACTTTTATAATCAATAAGAAAATAATTCCTTTCTTATCACAATACAATGAAATCCATTTCCAAGAGAACAAGTATAATTTCAACACACTTCCTCTATTCAATAACACCATTTCATTCAAATTAGATTTACAATGCAACCCCTAAGTATAAGCTTAGATTGAGAGAGCTTCATTTTTTTGGTTTTATACAAGACCATTTCAAGATCCTTACTTCATCTAAATAACACAAGACTTGATAAATTTTATTTTACAAGAAGTAACCCATTAAAATACAAGATTACATCAAATGCACTCTTGGTGAAATTTTACAGATTTGAAGGAATTATTATAGTCAACAAATGAAATTTCTCTTGCTTCCTTTCCAAAGTATACTTTTCTGGAATAACCAATATAGATTAGTTTTATAGAATATATAGCAAGAAGGTGAATCTCTAAAATACAAGTTACAAAATACCTCCACATAAGTGGATACAACATGGCAAAAAATTTACAAGGTAGGATCTCTTCTTGTTTTCTTCGAGGTGCAACTATGTCAAAAACTTCACTTGAGCTCCACCAATATCTTCAATATCCAACACAACAAAAATATGGGAGTAGGAAACAACTTCCACCCAATAAATAATCCAACGAGAAGGAGAATCCTTCCTCCTCATTGGCCTCTGAGCCCCAACAATGAAACAATAGGAGGTATCAAGCAACCCATGAAAAAATTTACATGGCTTGAACAACAACCTTTCACACAAATGTTCAACACAATAAGCACCATACAAATTAGCAACACACATACCATTTTCCCAAGCACAGTGGCTTAATATCAAGCCAAGAGAGAGAGAGAGAGAGAATAACACTGGGACTCACTTATGCCTCTGTATGGGATTAGGTTCCCACCTTAAAAGCCTCCAAAAACTCAAATCACATACCAAAAAGAATCTTATGCCTCCTTCCTCAAAGAATACAAACAAGATAAGCACAAATTTCACTCATCTACAAAGGTGGGACACCCATCCCAAATCGATCCTAAGATATGCAATAATACTCTTTTGCCTACCTCCAAAATACTCCCATTTCTTTCTCCTACACATCATAAAGGCCATCCTATTCCCAAAACCAAACACATACAATAATCATCCATTTATAACCATTTTCACAACAAAATAGAATTAAAAATACATGGGTGAAGTCCCTACCTTGCAATTACAAGAGTATCCAATCACAAGCACAAGCTCCAAGATTTTCCAATTCCCCATCCAACACAAACCAACTCCCAAGCTTCTAATAAGAACTCAAAATAAATCTCCTCAAAACTTTAAGAATGAAAAATAAAACTTGTAACCCTAAAATCATCAAAAAATTGAATAAATAGAAAATGGAAAGAGAGGGAGAGGTCACTCCATGTAGTATGCCACATCACTTCACCTCAACTCCACATCACAAGTTCAAAATCCAAACCCAAAGCTCGAATGAATTGGTGGCGGAGGAACTGACAAGATTCTTACACAGAAAAAATCTTACCCACGCCTCTAAAGGAAACAATTAAAATATCATATAAGAAAGTGCAATAAATATCAATTTTATCTATACAAATCACATAATGAACTTTATTTTTATCCCATAACCCATAGTTATAGTTGCTAGGTGAAATTAAGAGGTGTGGGACAAGCTTAACTGGTCCCACAAGCCTCCAAAAATGGATCTTAAGCCCAAATCCAAATTTGACATGCAAGGTTGAGTACACAACACTTAAAACAAGGAAAATCCTTTCAAATCCAACATAAAATCAAGGGAAATCTACCAAAATTAAACACCATTTTTGGTCACATCCCAAATTACAATAATTAATCAAGATTAATCAATTTAAATAAGATAACATTAACTAACACTAATAAAGTGACTCACACTACTAAAGTAAATCACATACTCACAAAATATTTAAAATTAAAATGGGAACAACACATTTACCCAAGGTCACATTTGTGTCCACCCCCCAATGGGGACCTCCTAACAATTTATCAACAACATAACAACATACACAAAACACAAGTTGCTAAGGTGAACTATTGTCAATACCCATAAAATTATTTCAATGTTTGTATCCTATCCCCTTTTGTTTGATGTGCTATAGTTTCATGTAAAATAAAATCAATACCTCTTTGGCCTCATGGCCATATCAATGACATCAAAATAATAAAACACACATATACATATCAATTCAAATCATCAATTAACACAACTAAATCATTTCTAGAATCAAGTTATTTCTCCAATCATTTACAATTTCAAGATATTTCAATTCTTTCATTTCATCAACAACAATAAGAACACAAGCCTTCTAGGCCATCTAACAAAATATTTCTATCAAAATCCAATGTGTCAAAGATAGATCTTATGAAGTGGTAACTCTAGATCATCAATACTGAAATGTCAATCCATGCATGTAATCCATCATATAAGTCACATCATGTCAAAAGTTTAAAACATCCATACAATCTATCAAAATACTAATCAAATATAATAATGTCCATCTACCAATGTCTAATGATCAAATATGATAACAAATTCTAGGTCTCCAATACAAAGTAAGAAAAATCCTAGTAAGATCAATGTTGAAGAGGAGTGGGAACTACACTAAAAATCCTTATGTTTTCTTTATTATTCACCTTTTTCCATATTTTAATTTCATTTGCACATTCTTATTTTGTAGGTTTGGGAGAATGGAGGCCATGGAGCCAAGGAGAGATTATGGATGATTTTTCTTGGTTTGGAATGATATAAACACAATTTTGGGTGCTTGTTTTATTTGCATCCCTCTCCTAGGGTTTTCCATGAATATCATTTGTTATTTATATTTTGTTTCTAATTTACCCTTGTTTCATCTTGATTTAGATTTGGTATTTACAAGATTGAAATTATATTTATAGATATATCATGAAAAAAATTTACAAGGTTTTGTATAAAACCCACGTCAAAGTGTAAATTCATGGCCCAAAGGGGGATATGTGTGTGTGTGTGTGTGCATAAAAATTGTTTCCACATAGGTTATGGTTTAGAG
The DNA here is from genome assembly GCA_018340775.1 of Taxus wallichiana var. yunnanensis. Classification (NCBI taxonomy): domain Eukaryota; kingdom Viridiplantae; phylum Streptophyta; class Pinopsida; order Cupressales; family Taxaceae; genus Taxus; species Taxus wallichiana. Next base: position 757,274,445 of record CM031241.1, read on the forward strand.
TTTGTATGAATTTTTGGGTGGGAAGCCATGACCGACTAACCCCCTTATTATATATAGTGGGGTGTGTTGGCCATGGTCAATCACCCTTGCACATTTTATTTAACTTAAAACCAAACACAAGTATGGGGGGTGGGGGTGAGGGAGGGTTCGACCCACTATATATATATATATATATATATATATATATATATATATATATATATATATATATATATATATATATATATATATATATATATATATGTATATGTCCCAAAAGGGTACTACATAAAAACCGTGTCCACATAGGTTATGGTTTAAGTTTTTATGAATTTTGGGGTGGGTGGCCATGGCCGACCCACCCCATATTATATATGGTGGGTGTGTTGGCCATGGCCGCCACCCCTCACATTTTATTTAACTTAAAAGCAAACACAAGTGGTGAGGGTGAGGGAGGGTTCGCCCCCTCCCAAATATATATAAATTTATATATATATAAAGTTCAACGATGGAACTATACAACCACCTAGGCTATGTAATGTGACTTTAATATTTATGTTTCCTTATATACATGTTTTGTAAATTAAATTACTAGCTAATTTGTTTAAGGGTTAATATTTATTTTTTAGCGATATTGTAGTTCCCACTTCCCTTTGACACCTTTTTATTATTGATTTCGATCATCACAACTACACTTATGGATATGATTATGGATTTTTTTTTAGTATGATGTTATATATTAGAAATATCGGATTGTTGTTAATTCAATTCATATATGATGCATGTGGACCATTAGAGACATTTTATATTGATGTTGATATACTGTGGACATGGTTAATTATATATATTTCTAACATGTGGTATATTTCATCATATTAAGTAGAACTTTGATGATTGGATTAATGTTGTGATCATTTTGGCATGGATGAAATGTGGAATAGAAATGTTGCTAGAAATTGTAAATGATATAGTATTTTCCTAGATGATATTGATTTGTATATAGATGATTTTGGATTTATATTGTATATTTTATCATAGATGTTTTTAATGCGGCCATGAGGCCAAAGAGGGTATTTATGTTTTTTTCATGTAAAATTATTCACAACAACCATCGGGGGATTGGATACTTACCACATTGGAATTCTAGATGAATTCAACTAGGGTAACCATGACAACATGTAATTATGTGTGTGTTAGAATTAGTTGGTTAGGGGAAAATTTTGAACTAGGGGTCATGTGTTGTCTTTTATTATTAGTTCCCTTTTTATTAATGTTAGTATGTGTTCTTTTAGTAATGTAATTTACTTGTTTTAATTATTTAGATTTTGATGTATGTTTTACCCCTTTATTATTAATGGGTGGTAGTATCTTATTAAGCTAATTTAACCTTGTCCTAAACTAATTAAAGATGTGACCAAAAGGAGTTCATTTATTATACTTGATTTGCTCTTGGATTTTGTGTTGTGTGTTGAATGCTTGAGATTTTGAGTGATGTACACTCTACCCTTCATGGGAAACTCGAATTTGGCCTTAAGGTCCAATTTTGAAGGCTTGTGGGACAATTTAAACTTGTCCCACACCTCTTAAATTGTCATACCAACCCTACCTATGGGTTGGGGGGTAGAAATTATACCTTATTATGTGTTTTGGGAGGGTAAAAAGGTAAAATGTTTATTGCACTTCCTTTCTTGTAATTAATTTTGTGCTTAGGGGGTGTGGGCTTAGATGGTGTGTGTAAGTAACTTATCATTCCTTCAACCACTTATTAATTGTGCATTTGAATATGAGGTTGACTAAGGTGATGTGGAGTGGAGGAAATGAGGTGGCATCCTACTTAGAGCCACATCATCCTCCTCTCTCCTTTTCTATTTATTGAAATTATTTTTCTTGTTTGGGGTTACTTCATTATTTTGTGCTCTAGTATTTTTGGAGAGTTAGAGGATTTTGGGAGAGCTTGTGGATTGTTGGAGATTATGGATGCTTGCTTGGTTTTTAGGAGCTTGGAGTTTTATCTTGGAACAAGCTCTACTATGGAAAGGTAGGAGCTTAACCTTGCTTATGTTATGCATTATTTTGTGTTGATATGTTTGTATTAAGTCTTGTTTTCTTTGGAATGTTTGTGGGTGTGATTAGAATGCATAAGTTTTTGAGTAGGAGGAGATTATGGGGATATTTTCATGTAGGGAGGACATAATAGTTTACCCTTTTTTTAGAGGGAGTTTGGGCAGGATGACCCACCTTGTACAAGGAATTCTTGCATTCCTTTTATTGTTTTTTTTATGAGGGAGGCATAAGAGATGGGGGAGGCATAAGAGTATGTGCGAGGTATAAGGGGTACTTGAGGGAGGCATAAGATTATGTAGGGGATTTGAGATATGCATTGGAGTATTTAAAGTGGGCATCTATTCCCATTGGGAGGAATAAGTGGAATCCCCATAGGTTTCTCCTTTGGATTTCATTTTAAGCCTTGTTTTGTCTTTTATTGTTCCTCTTCTTGTGTTGTAGTTGATTTTGAATGTAGTTGAGATGTTTGTGAAATATATGTTTATGTTGTGGAAGATTGTTGTTGCCATATGTTGGAAATATCTCCCATTATAATGTGGTTGGGACTTGGGGCCAATGGAGAGGATGACTTCTCCTCCTCATTGGATATCTTGGTTGGGTGGAGAGCATTTTCTCTCCCCCCATTTTGTTGTGAATCAAAAAAATATTGGAGGAGCTATCTTGTTGGTGTTGTGAAGCTTGGAGATTTTGGTGGAGTCCCTAAGAAGACCCTTCTTGTAATAAAGTTTCCTTTGTGTTATTCCCACTTAGAGTGGAAGAACTTGTAATATTGTATTCTATTTTAGCTTGCATTATTGTAGGATTTTCCCACTTCAAGTGGAGGACATTATATTGTCTTGTAAAGGAAAGTTGTATTCAAATAGTTGTTATTAAAATTGTATTGTATGTGGAAAGAAACAAATAAGAAAAGAAAGAAGAAAGATCTATATTGTAGAGTTAGTTTTGCAAATAGAAAAGAAAGTAATTCTCCTTATTTGAAATCTTGGTTGTATTGTGAGAAAAGTAGTTCTTTGTGTTAAAAGATATGAGCTATTTTCAATGGAAAAGAAAGTTTACTTCCTTTGTGAGGTTGTTTTATTGTAAATGTGAAACAAGGAAATATAGAAGTTATAAGAAGTTAAAAATGCATGCTTAGTAAGCTTGAATGTAAAAGAAAGTTGTTGTAGTTATTTTGGATATTTGAGTTATAGTAAAAATGGAAGAGACAAAAATTTGAAGTAGGAAATTTTTGCATTTTGTATTAGAAATTAACAATGTGAAATTAGATATATATTCCTTAATTTTGCTCTTGGAATCTATAGAAAATTAGTTGAATAAAATGTAATAGATCTTGTAGTTGTTATTGTCACTATTGGATTTCTAAATGTTTTAAATGAGTAATTTTAATTAAGAAATGAACTAATGAAATGAAATTCCAAAACTGGAAACCTTAAGAGCATAAAATTTGAGTTCAGAATGTATTTTAGAACCTTTTAGTAAAATTTGGTTTTGTGAAAATATCAGATTAAAGGTTCTATTTTTTAGAAACAGATTTTCCACCCTGTGCAGAGCGGCGGTCCCATAACGACCGCTCAAGATAAGGTTGCGGTCTCAAAACCACCACTCCGAAGGGTGGAAGTCGTGGTTTTTCACCCGGGAAGGAGATAGTCCTAGGACCGTCGGCTCGCTTCTAGAAGTTGGTCAGCTTTGCATGCACAAAAACTAAGCACATAACACAGAAATAATAAGAGATAGCACATCATTATTGATTCATCCGGGCGGTAGAGGTTACATTATATAGGAGAATGACATCCTTATAATATGGAGTCAAAAATATCACATTCACACTTATCCAACATGATTCTCTCCACCTTTATTTCAACTATCCCTTTATTCCCTCATGATGAGTTGTCTATTACAACTCATCATTCACTCACATAATGTAATATCTAAATATTACATTTTACAAATAGTAACTCACACACACTATTAATAATGTTACAAACAATATATTCGTAACATTCACTCCCCTATTGTTTACATTATTAATCCCTATTACACACTCCCCTAATGTGAACAAGGTAGAGAAAAACATTCACACGTCTTTCTAGCATGCCTGCCTCTGCATGCTCATGATCTTGGTACGCTGAACCTCGTTCACCAAATACGAACCCCGATCGACAAAAATAGACCTATGTCCTGGTACTAGCCCCGCTCATGAACCTCTGTTCATCCTCTTCAAGAAAAACATGATTACCTTTCTTGTGCTTTTATCTTTCTACTACAACATATTTACATCAGGAGGTTATAAAAGGAAATACAACTCTGAACAGGAATGTGACATCTGTTCTTATTACAAACAATGAAACACACAACTGAAAATATGCCACAAACTCATTATGCGGCCCCGTCACTTGCGGCTGGCGAGAGGACGTTGGTTGTCCTCCTTCCTCCATTGCCTCCTGCCTCCATCTGCTGCTACTTATTTATAATAGAAAATCATCACAATTATAACCATCACCCAAAGGTTCTTCTTTATCACTGTCTTCTTCTTCATTAGCAACCATGGCACTTTCTTCTATTTTTCCATCAAGTAAATCTCGTGCTCTTTTCTTGCAGTTTATAGATAGATGTCCATCTTGTTTACAATAGTAACAAGTGATATGTTTCTTTGTATCTCTGAAAGTTGATCTTTGTTTAAAAGAAGATTTAAATCTCCCTTTATCATATGACTTGTTTTTACCATACATTGCAGTTTCTTCTGGTGTAACATTCTTATTTTCTTCATCTATCAGTGAAGAAATTAGATCTTCTAGGCTGGGATTGATCTTTCTCAAAGTAAAAACAATGTTTGAATAGCGAGATGGCATACTATTCAACAAAACAGCTTTTGCATCATCATCCTCTACTTTAATTTTTATCCCTGACAATTGATTCAAAATAGACCGAAACTTACTTATATGTTGTACCATGTTTTCTCCTTCATCCATCTTGAGTCCAAACAACTTCTACTTCAAGGTCACTGCTGTGCTTTTCGGTTTGGGATCCAAACAACTTGTTCAATGTTGTCCAAATGAAATTTGAACTTTTTGAAAGGTCTATATGATGCAAATATGCATCAGACAACCCAAGTCCAATGATTGTCTGTTGCTTTACGATCTCTACTCTCCCATTTGGTTGCTTCATCAGCATCGGTTGGTTTCTTGAATGTTCCATCCGCAATGTCCCACAAATCTTTGTTAATGAGTGTCAACTGAGTTCGTACTTGCCAAGTGTGAAAATCCTTTCCATCAAATTTTTCAACATAACCCAATTTATCCATTATGACTCTTGATGATGGTAAATCCTCAATTTTGACAATGTTGACAATACAACTTTAGACTCTTGACTTGACACAACAATGATGTTAACATGCCATGACTGTAATATGGAGAGATATGAATATTTCGACTCTATTTGACAATGTCTATTGACCCACACTCACACAATTTAAAAAGTAATAGAAGAAAAATACTTTTTAAATATTATAAAAAAACTTAACTTTATACTAAAATTGACAAGGACATTTATGACACACTAAAAATGAAGGCTAGAGACTCAAGTCATTACACAATAATATATTAGAACTGACTTTTGATTGTGCATGGATAGAGAAATACGTGGAGACTTGGAGAAAACGTGAAGCTTTATACCAAATAATTGTTTTATCAGGCGCTGAATTGCATGTAATTCCACGAATCTCCTGTGTAGACCAGATCTGCGGATGGGCTGTAAATGGAGATCAGTCCAATATAAAAAAATGCAGGAAGATGATCACTAGTAGCAGCTTCTGTATCTCAGACCCATCATCATATATCGGATTCGTAAGGTTCCTTAACACAAGCAAATAGATCTGGAGATCTATGACAGTCAAATCAGGCACCATAGAGACATCAACGAGCACAAGGAGATCTCAAGCGCAGGTATATAACAGATTCAATGCAAATTGAATCACGAACTGGCAGTACAATACGTTTTTCAATACATGGCCCTAGGGAACTGCATAGTCAATGTACCACGTTCAGATCTTGCAAACTCCACGTGCCTTTTCTAACCATAATCCAAATCAGAATTAACAAATTGAATTTTCAAAACTGAATCCTCATTCTCAGCAGATCCAAACCAGTCACAAGCAGATGAATCTTTAGAAATCCAATGTATATCGAATACAAAACTACATGCATAAATATTTTGAACCATTCAACGAAGACATCAAAGACTGCACATGTTGGTGCTGCAAATCTAGACGTGTTGGTCTTCAAAGGGCATCAAAAGCTTGTGCGAAGAAAGAAACAAGAGACAACTAATCAATGGAAAAATAACAATCATTTACAGCGACCCTGCCTGCTCTGATACCAAATCTAGAAGTTGGTTCAGTTTGCATGCACAAAAAAACTAATCACATAACACCAGAAATAATAAGAGATAGCACATCATTATTGATTCATCCGGGATATTTTATTCACAGGTAGAGGTTACATTATATAGGAGAATGACATCCTTAGAATATGGAGTCAAACAATATCACATTCCCACTTATCTCTCCAACATGATTCTCTCCACCTTTATTTCAACTATCCCTTTATTCCCTCATGATGAGTTGTCTATTACAACTCATCATTCACTCACATAATGTAATATCTAAATATTACATTTTACAAATAGTAACTCACACACACTATTAATAATGTTACAAATAATACATTCGTAATAATCGCTCTCCGGGCGGTGGTTCTATCACTTACAAATGAATGTCTCGGATCCGCATCTATTCATGAAATTTAACTAGTTTTTACCAATTTATAAGATGTAAAATTTAACTAATGACTACCAACAAGTAAACAATGAGTAATCCCTTGGATTGGGCAATATAAAAACCTCCAAATGGTGGATTAAAAATTTCCTTTCTTTTACAACAATGGGGGTAGGGTTTGCCCCAAAATTTAAAACCCAATATACAAATAGCTTGAAATGAAAACTAGATGAAACCCCTCCCAATCCTTGAATGAAAGTAATAACAACAATAAAACTAATCTAAGCTAATCTAAACTAGATCTTCTTGTAGAATCCTCCATGGCTTTTCCTGTTTTTCTCCCATGGCTTCCTCCTCTCCAACCTACAAATTTAACAAAAGGAAATAGACCAAATGAGAAGAATAGATTAAGAAAAGGTTTTAATAGGAATTCATAAGGAAATTTAGGGCTAAGTTTGGAACCCTAGGTTCTAGTGGCCAAGATTGATTTGATCTAAGGGTGGAGAATTCACCCTAATTTTGTTAGGTAGAAATGTATTTAAATGTTTAATTTAAAATCCTTAAGGGTATGTGTAATTGGGGAATGGGGCCATTTAAATTGCCTTAGAGTGCTAATCCTTTGTTAGTTCTTAGCAAGCCTTGGGAAGTCACAAAAGGACTCTAAGTTAATAAGATAATGAATTTAATAAATTATCATAAGGTTAACCTTCTAGGATTGAACATTAGCTAAAGAGAAGAAAATATTTAATTAAGAAAATTAATCCTTGGTACCTTCCTAATGAAAAATTGGTTAATGGACCTTTGAGATAAATTTGAAAATATGTTAACCTTTTTACTAGACTGGTTTCTCAAATCAGTAAAGCTGAGTTAGTGGTGTAAGTTAATTTAATGAACCCTAAGGGGTCAAGCACCCTTATAACATTATTATAACTTAAAAAAAAAAATTAGTCACAAGTTTCAGGTTAAGCGTTAGGTTGTAGCGTGTTCTTAGAACATCATTTTTACGAGCGTTACACTTGGTATCAGAGCCATGGGTTCAAAGCATGGACCCTTGGGCACACCTAGAAAACATGAGACATGAACTTTTAACCTAGTGCAAAATTATTCTTTTGAATCTAGAAAACCACACTAGCTGATAATTGGATAAATTTAGAAAACATAGAAAATTGAAACAAGACCTAGAACAATGAACTAACTCTCGCCTTGATTTGTGTAGAGGCGAGATCGATGTGGGGTCTTTTCACATAAACCTAGATATACCACCGCTAGATTAGGCAGTATGACCATTCTACCGTAGATTTTACATATAATTTGAGACATCAATGCCGTTATACGTGGAGAGCCCTTGGGAAGAGGATTTTCTAGATATGACATGGAGTCATCGGTAGAGGCCCGTGTATCCCCTCGACACGGTGAGGAGTATAGAGTAGATAAATTTTGTGTAGATTCGGCTAGGGATGAGTCACCATAGAGAGGGCATGGGGATAGGATCTCAGGTCATAGGGACAGGTCTCGAGCCCTAGATAGAGGGAGGAGCATGCAGAGAGAACTAAGGGTCACGGATGGCCTGTAGACCATATTAGGGAGATCCGAAGTTACGACCATCACACTATTTTTGTGATACATGAGGTTTTCAGGAAGAGGCCTGGTTAGTAAGCTTGAGCGGATGCTTCAAGCTCTGTCCTTGTACTAGCAACGTGAAATATTGTGTTTTGATCCATCTTCGAGGGATGGAGTAGGATTTTGGTGGAGGACCAAGGAGTAGAAGCTCCATGTAACTCGAGACGTTACACTGGGACCTATTTGAGGAGTGTTTCAGAGAAGGTATTTTCCTAAGATGTTTATACTGAAGAGCGATAGATGAGTTTCACAACCTCCATCAGCATCGATGACTATAGCCAGTATGAGAGTGATTTCTACGGACCTACTCCAAAGTATGTTGACTATATGCAAGATGAGCAATACCGATTCACTGGGTTCATTGAGGTCCTAAATTTGGATTTGGGTGGTGCGGTGCCTATTCACTTCCCACATACATTAGCAGAGGCCATGGAGAATGCATATATTGTTGAGGAGACATGGGGAATACACAGAGACTAGAGACATAGTTCGAGCTACATCCCGTATATGAAGGATGACAGATCGAAGCCTCCTCCTCCGTGTGGTGGATAGATTTCAGACAAGCTTCATTCAGACACCACAACAGCCACCTCAAAAGTAGAAGAGCAACATTAGCAAACCCTCCCACCTTACATACCTCCTTAGATACTTGATGCGCAAAGAGGGCGGAGTATGGGGACCTCCTAGAAGTCCCATCAGACACAAGGTGCACCGAGAGCTCGGCCAACAGGATCTCGTCAAAGCAGAGACCTCGGTAGTATGTAGATAGATCATCAGAACCACAACTTAGACCTCTACAGTACCAGCTAGAGCTTCATCACACTAAAGAGGACCAAGCAGTTGTTATGGTTGTGGTGTTGCTAGATATAATTGGAGAGATTACCCACATAACCCTAGCAACAAGGGTAATATGCAGATCTCAGAGCCTATTGTTGGAGATATGGCATGGAGCAACCAGATCTACGTAGTGGTTGAGAACCACTAGGTTGAGGACTAGAGTACCATGATAGAGATGACATGTAGTATTGGTGGTATTTTCACCTCTATATTGTTTAATTCTTGCTCTTCTGATTCTTTTATTGCACCATCCTTAGTAGAGTATTACAGGTTGGTGACAGTTAGGTAGGGTCGTAGTTGGGATGTTGAGATGGCTTCTAGAGCTAAAATTTATGTAGAATCCTTAGTTAAGGAGTGTGTAGTGGATTTGGGACCCTTCACCACTACCTCGAATCTTGAATCCTTTCATTGGGTTCTTATGGTGTCATCTTGGGCATGGAATAGTTATCTACACATAGAGCTAGAGTGGACTATTACCATAAGACTATGCTTGTACATATGATCTAGGAGTGGAGTTAGTCATATCAGGAGTTAGAAGGCATGTTTCCATTTGCACCATCTATGATATACAACTTAAGTGGTGTGTGCGATGGGGTTGTCAGTTGTATGATTTTACAGTTACTGACATATATGAGGATGAGTCTAGTGGACCATCTCTTGATGATCATCCCATCTTGAGAAAATTTCAGATTTCTTTCCAGGGGAGCTACCATAGTTACCTCCCCCATGAGATATAGATTTCCACATAGATTTGGTTCCAGGTGTATAGCCTATCTCATGAGAACCTTATCGGATAAATACTCCTGAGATATGTGAGCTAAATTTTAGCTTGAGGGACTTATGGAGAAAGGCCTTATCCATCCTAGTGTATCACCTTGGGGTGCACTAGTGATCTTCATGAAGAAGAAGGATGGATCTTTGTGGTTGTGTATTGATTACCGCCAGTTGAACAAAGTAACGATCAAGAATCATTACCCCCTTCTGAGCATTGATGATTTATTTGATCAGATGAAGGGGGCCACAGTTTTGTCCAAGATATATCTTAAGTTAGGGTATCATCAGCTCAGGATCACAGAGGCAGATATTCATAAGACTACCTTTCATATGAGATATGGCCACTACGAGTTCACAGTGGCACCTTTTGGTCTGAAGAATTACCCCGCAATTTTTATGAGCTTGATGAATGGGGTGTTTAGGAATTTTCTAAATCACTTCATTATCATCTTCCTTGATGACATTATAATTTACTCACATACGGGTGAGGAGCACCTTTGCCAGGTTCTTAAGTGTCTTCACGAGTAGCATCTTTACAGGAACTTGGAGAAGTGTGCATTCTTTCAGACAAAGGTGTAGTATTTGGGCCACAACACTTCTAGGGAAGGTATCATAGTCGATCCTTCCAAAATTCAAGCCATCATGGCTTGGCCAACACCCACTAATGTGACTAAGGTGTGCAGCTTTAATGGGTTTATTAGGTTATTATAGGAGATTTATTCAAGACTTTTTCGGATTATGCACACTCCCATCACTTCCCTTCAACGAAAAGGGAATAAGTTTATTTGGTCGAAATATGTGAGCAAGACTTTAGTAACTAAAGTAATGCCTCACAAAAGTGCCTATTTTAGTAGGTGCTGGATCCTCGTGGTGATTTTTTATGTTTGCAGATGCTTCTTTAACAAGACTTGGAGGTGTGTTGATGTAAAGAGGGTAGAGTAGTTGCTTTAAGTATTGTAAACTCAAAGATTATGTGATCAATTAATTGATTCATGATATTGAGCTTGTAGCATTGTACATGCCTTAATGTGGTGGAGACATTTTCTTCTTGGCCGAGGATTTACACTCAGGACTGATCACTTCAGTTTTCACCACCTCTTCATGGAGCCCAATCTCAACACTTGTAAGTGGCGTTGGATGGAGTTTCTTTTTGAGTAAAATATGGAGATAGAGCATGTGATGGGAAGGATAACATGGTTCAGAGATGCCTTGAGTAGATGGAGAAACGTGGCTCTAGCTACTTTAGTGGACACAGATTTACGGAGTAGGATTTTACAACAACTTCCTCATGACAGTTTCTAATTCACAACCAGAGTAGAGATTGAGTTCCATAGATCCCTTGAGGGGTGATTTGATGGATTTTCATTAGAGGAAGATGGTATTTTTAGGCACTGAGGTCAGATATATGTTCTTAGGGATGGATACTTGAGGCAGGACATCTTGACAGAGGCTCATTGTGTGCCTTATTCATCCCATCCCAGGGTGAAGAAGATGCATGCCACCTTGAGATAGTTATACCATTGGAGAGGAATCTGGAGGGATGTGGCTCAATTTGTTTCACATTTTTTAGAGTGTCAAAGGGTGAAGGCCGAGCATCAGCATCCAACTGGCCTTCTCTTTTCTCATGCCATACCAAAGTGGAAGTGGGATACCATTTCCATGGACTTTAATGTGGGGTTACCAAAGTCGAGATACCACCACAATTCCATCATGGTCACGGTGGATAAAATAATGAAAGTATCTCATTTTTCTTGGTGAAGATAACCTACATAGCCAGGATAGTGGCATGGGTATATCTTGTTGAGATTGTTAGATTACACGGGATTACGTGGAAGATCACTTGTGACCGTGATCCTTTGTACACTTCCCACTTCTGGACCACCATGTAGCATGCCCTTGGGATGAAGATCAACTTCAGCATAATATATCACCCTGAGATGGATGGCCAGACTAAGCGGGTGAATCATATTTTGAGGACATGCTTAGGATGTACGTTATGGATCACTAGTCGAGATGGGAGGAGTATCTATACTTGGTGGAGTTTTCCTACAATAATATTTTTCAGAGTTTGATAGGCATGGATCCTTTTCAAGAATTATATGGAAAAGAGTGTAGGACACCTCATAGTTGGGAAATGTTAGAGGAAAGGTTTCTCTTAGGCTAGCCTTATTGCAGGATATGGAGCAGCAAAGTTACCTTGATCTGATAGAGATTGGAGGAGGCACTTTGGACATGTAGAAGAAGTATGCACACCTAGATAGGATAGATCATAGTTTTGAGGTGGGAACAAAATTGTTTATTTGTGTCGACCACATCGCATAAGCCCTATCCATTATAAAAAGGTTCTAAGCTTTCTCTAGGTTTGTGGGTCCCTTTGAGATCTTGGAGCACATTGGTCCCTTGGCCTATCATCTAGTTGTTGACAATTTTTGCACTTGTGTAAAAATGGGAAACTCAAAACTTTGTTACAATGGAAGGCATTGGTGAAGCATACCTAAGCTAAGGGAGTTTTGATATTATAGTTATTACTGAATTAGTTAATGATTACATGAAATCTACAGCTATGTGTGTTGTTACAAAACATAACCGATCACATAGTCTACAATTTCATGACTATCTTCAACAAAAGAACACAAGGCTCTGAAAGACAGTTGTGTTGTCTTGATGAATACACTCGATTCTGAGAATAGGTGAAATGCTAAGTTTTGGAACAGAAAACATAATTCTAGATTATAGAGATCAGAGTTCATTATTGGATATAACAGGTTTTATTAAGTTTCCTTCCTTCATGATTAATTTATTCAATTATATTACTGAGTTGTTTATTTCATCATACAATCCATACAGAAAGTTGAAATGCAAACAAAAATACACAACTCATTTTCAGCATTTAATGTTTTATTCATAAGGAATTTCAAATGTTCCCACACAAGTTGTGGGATGTAACTTAAAAGTAAAGTACAACTACTAAAATTAGAGGTACACATGCATGAAAAAGAAATTAAAGGAGTATGAGTGAACCCATCATTGGCTTGGGGTTTTCTTTGTTGTTCGAAGCATCTCCATTTCCAAATTTTGTTCCTTCTTCGTCTTCATTGTGAAAGTCACTGTACCTCGAAAAGAAGAAAAGGAGAGAACTGTCAGTTAGGAGCTCAGGATCAATCCATATTTCTTTACTATCCCAATTCATGCATATGAATCTCTTAACAATAGAAGATATAGTTTACTTGAAGATCAACTGCATACATGCTTTACTCACTCAGAAAGAAGGAAAAAAAAGAAAAGAAAAGAAAAAAAACCATGGACATAAGAGAGGCCAAAAAGCCTAGATATTTTCTAACTATTTTCTTAAGTGTGCAGGTGTAGGTTGCAGCCAAGAAGAAATAGATAAGTCATAAGTACATGTTGGAGAGAAGGAAGAATGTAACTCATGTTTCAGTAACTGACCTACAAATAGGAGAAGTTACAATACGGATCTGGAATTTAAATCAAAAGAGACTGGAAAATAGAAGTATACTTTTCAGTTTGCAACTAAAGAAGAAATCAAATTTCAACAAGTGAAGCTAACTGAAAGGATTTATTATAGCTGAAACAGATAGTCAAATAATTCTGGGAAAATTTTGCAGGGCTTCGCCATGTAAAATGAACATTTACGACTTTTCCAACATGCATATCAGAGCTGAAATAAAAGGAAATATAGTATATAATGCAGAAAAGAAATGGACTGCACTTTCAGTCATCGATTGAAGTACTTTGGAGCATTCATTATAGCTTAACAACTGAATAACATGAAGTTTCAAGATAATCTAACAAAGTTCAGCCATTTTAAATTGTAGTTTTCAGAATGAAGCATGTATGACAAGTGCAAAAATAAATCAAGATGCTACATCACTTCTACAGAGTACAAGTGTAATTATAGTTACAAAATATCTTCACCAGGAATGTAAACAAATGTTTGCAACTCACAAATAAAAATCTACGGGAGTGTCAGAAGTGTCATTCTTGCACAGGTCTATATCTATCCAGGAGAGAAGTTTTTTAGAAATAATGAAATGGAGGATGATTCAGATTTCTTAAAGAATACAACTCAGCTCAAAGGATCATTTCAATAAGCACATCAAATACTTGTTCAAGCATGATACACTAATTGCAAAGCAGAGTTCTGTAGAGTTCATAGTTTAATGATAGATTTCAAAAGTGCTAGTGATGGAGTTTTAAAGGTAGAAGAAGCTAATCATATAAAGTACAATTATATAGTAAGGCTCAAAGAAACATTCATGGCGGCCCAGTTTTGCAGTCAAAACCCCATGATATCTTCATAGAAAAGAAAAAAAATGCCACAGAATGAATAAATGCATAGATTATCCTGTGATATTAAAATATGGAAGCCCTTCTCAGGAATGTGCCAAAAAAATAATGTAGAACCCAGATTTGGGGAGGAAAGTAAAGTTATAGATCTATAAATAACCCAAAACCCCAAAAGCATAAATTCATGGTAGAGTACATTATTTCAAGTTGAAGAGTAGAGTAAAGTTACAGATCTACATTTAGAGACAACATGCAAGGGATAATTCCATAATGACTATGTTTCAAACTCACAAATCAGGACCACATTTGCAGTTAAACATCTGACAAAAACACAGATCTATGAGTACCCACATTATAAAATGTACAGATCTAAAGAAATGATGACGAATATATGGAGTAAATCCATCGAACAGGTGGAAAGTAAAGACATACCCCTCAAATGAAAAAATATTAGTGGTTCAAGAGCTAAAATGACCATGTTTAGGGTTTGTAAATCTATTTGCAGAAGGAATCGAGCTTCCAGATCGGTCATCAATGGAAACTCTCTTTTCTTTCAAGACAGAGCAAAAGGGTTTACCTCAAATATAGCGGCCAGTGAAACTTGGACTCATCCACAAGTTCGAGATCAAAGCCTTCTTCAATGATGACACACCATGGCTAGAACCAAGTCCTCTAGAGCTATGTGAAGGTTTCAGAAGAACAAACAATACATGAGCTCAAACTTTGAATCAGAGACATACGCATGCCTAGATCAAATGGCACCACATAGTGTGTGGAAAATCAAAACACCCATTGAAGATAAATATGGCTCAAACCAGGATTCAAAAGCCACTTACCTTGTTATAATGGCTACAATGAGTTCAGGCTCAAAAAATCATGACATGGCCTTGAACCATTCAAAAACGATCCAATATGAATAGAGAAAACCCATCTTCAAGCCAAGCAGATTCGAACTAGAAATGGCATGAAAATGACCTCCCAGAACACAAGATACCCAACGTAAGAAATGGCCAACTTTATAGAGAGTCCCTTCATCATTTTTATGGCGAGCTCGAATAGAAATAGAATTCTAAAGCTCACTGTAGAGACCGTTCAAAAGAACTGAATCAAAATCTAGGACATAAATTATGGAGGCCATGACTGTACTGAGAAAACAAATACACCTATAACCCAAAAATTGAATGAAAATCTTGGATAGAATTCACCAAGGCTTCGCCTCAAAGCTACACTAATGGTGTTGAAACAAAATTTTTCGTGGCTTCAAAAGATAGAAAAAAAAATGGAGGGATCATTGAGGTCAAATGAGCTTTACCACAGAGCTCAAGAGTTGGGTTAGGTTCAAACTCAACCTTGGTCAAAAATTGATCACCTGAATATTTCCAGTACAGAGATCAAATTATGAGAATCGATCTCCATGTTCAATACAAACCATCATGGTCAATTTTCAACAACCGCATTAAAATCCAAGTGAAACCCTAAACGAAGATCAAGATCGACGGTTCACAAGAATCCAAGTGTCAGAATCAATGGTCATAGCCAATCACAGTGGCCAATGTATTTAAGACAAAGTGCCAACATAAAATGTGAAGGGGTGAGTCACCATGGAGAGGGGGCTAGCCCACGTCATTTTCATTCAAACAAAAATCATTGCATTGACCGAGTAAGGTCTTAACATACACATTTGAATAATGATCACCAAAAGGTAAACTTTACCTTTTCCCCATTTTTCCATAATTGATTAATCAAAGGGGGCTGAATGATTAAACAGTGATTATTATTCAAACCATGGTCTAAGAGACCCATGTATGTTATCAAAGGTGGCCAAATGTATTGTGGTGCCTTTTTAAAAGGTGCCCCTTATCTTATTTCAAAACCAATAATGTGCTAAGTCCACAAAGGTGGCCAAACCAAAATGGAGGCTAGTGGTCAAGTGCAAAGGTGGTCCCCACTAGTGGGAAGGTTAGAGATAATTTATAGTGTGCTATCCATGTGATCACTAGAAGACAAAACAAGTGTCAACATCAGAAACAAAGGTGGTCCCAATCAGGATAGATATTTGGATGAATTATTTTGCAAAGTATTGCAATTAATGTAATTTATTTTGCTCAATACACATGAGTATTTTTGCATGCCTTCACAAAAGGACAGATCAACAAGAGGACATAATTTGCATGCATAAGGAAAGAGACTTGTTCAAAGCAAGCAATCTTATTATTAGCAAATTATTCACCTTTGTTTTCTTAAAAATAGAGTCAACTTAATTTAATCAAGGCTATTAATGCCTATTTGTAATTGCATGTTCTATTTTTTTCCTTTATCTATTATTAAATAAAGGATAAAAATAGGATGCATGGGTGAGTACAAGCCTTAGAATATTTTTAGGAAGGGGTGAAATTTATTTTCTATATATTGTGTGCTTTGGCAAAGCACAAAGAGAGGATTTTTGGATATAGGAGTACTAAAGCAATTTTTTCCAGTTTTACCTTCTGAGTGTGAAGTATTTTCAGCCTTTCCAATTATTTGCAGCCTTGTGTATGTTTCTATTAGTCTTGTGAATGAAAATTCCCTGAAAAATCATCTTACCCTGCTACAAATTCAAGTATTTTATGCATAATTTTAATGTGCATGTTAACTTATCAGTGTTGTTGTGATATTTTCCCTCAGTACAACAAGTGTTTGCCCTTAATTATTCTGAGAAAATTGTTGGTTTGTGCATCAAGAATCCTTCCCATATCAATTGTGCATATACTCAGTCAAATCCCTCATATAAATTTGGTGTATCACCTTAGTTTTAATTCATTTTTACATCTTTTACCCTTAAACCCTAGAAATCAGTTTAGGATACATCGAGACTCACCTAAAAATAGGTATACCCATAGACCTCAAGTGTTTCCATTGTATCTACGAAAGAGAGAGATAAAATTTGCAAGAATAGAACACCCGTAGCCATCTCTCTACGTAGGGTACACTATCAAGAGATAATAGTTTTGAACTCCTGGTGGGAGAACTAATTAGATCTCCATGCAAGTTAAAAATTCTACATCAGATCAACAACAGATTTATAGCAAATCGAAAGATAATTTTGGGAGAAAGTGCAACATTTAATTCTAAAGATTTTATGATCTTTTGGTGACTCAAGTAAAACTAATTTTAGACTAGTATTGCAACATGTTCCATTCCTAAAGTTACTACAAGATCATTGGTAAGAGGAATTCCTCTTGAATTTATTTCTTTACCTTTGAATTCTTCTAGAAGGAGAAGAGTATGTAATACTTTACCTTATAATAGAAAAAGTTTTTATAACCCTCCTCCTAACATTCCTTCGCCACGAATAAATTTCTCTATTAACATCCTAGTTTTTCTGATGGTAATCCAACCACCGGAAATTTTGTGACATTTACTAATGGCAACCCATTAGTAATGCCATGAATCCCTTTTTTCATGCCATTCATGGTGAAAATCAGGTGACACCTACAAAGCACATTAAAGATGTCATAGCATTATGTGCAGTTCATAATATTACTCATGAGGATGTAGCCTTAATACTTTTAGTTGCATCTCTTAAAGGACAAGCCTTGTAATGGTATAGAAATCTAAAGATTGGATGCATAAGAACTTGGGATGACTTAGGTGATAAATTGCTGAAATAATTTCAAGACAATTTAGATCATTTATCTCCATAGAATAGTTGTCTACCATTAAAAGATCTCCAAAAAATTTATGTCAAGTTTCAACATCTGTTTTGTGTAAGAACTTGGGAAAAAATTCCAACAAGTTTCAAGCCTCAAGCTTATCACAATTTTCTTTATTATATTAGGGAACTAAACAATGATATTTCAACTATGATTCAGTCTATGGGAGGAGAGACGCTTCCAACAGCCTATGATATTGTCATCCAAGCTGAAAATAGTCTTATTCAAGCTGGAAAATTAGCACCAAGACCTTCAATGCCTTTTTTTGGTAGATTTAGCCCTATCCCACAACCTATTACAATCATAGAACCTGTTGTTGCAGCCCCATCAGATGATGTATTTAAATATTTGTAGACTATGGGAAATAAGTTGACTTCAATTGAGAATAGGCTTGCATTACCTAGTAGACCTTATCAGGCTCCTTATCAGAAAAATCATCTAAATCAACAAAATAGGCAGCCTTACCAATAGAATCAAAATTATAGGCATCCTTACCAGCAAAGGCAATTTGACCCAAAGGCTCCTAGTTCATCTAATGCTCTAGTTCTAGTTAACATGGCTACAAAAGAGTGGTGCCAACCTTGCAATCAACCTCATTCAGCTGTAAATTGCCCAAATGCTTTTCTGAATCTGAATCTTGTTACACAACCTCAATCTGAAGCATTGTTCATGCCTCAAATGGAGAGTGGGAAGCAAGAAACTCATGTTCAGAAAGCACTCGAACAAAATTTAGTTAGTTTCAATGAGGATGATTTCATTGCACTCACCACTAGGGCTAAAGGAAAAGCTGTTGAAAGTCAAAAATAATAAAATAGGCCTACTTTTCCTACTATCACCGATAATACAACATCTACACCCCCAAAACTAGCTAATAGTTCGTGTTTCTAAAAAAAGCAAGTTTTTCAGTTAATAAAGGAAAAAAAAAATACTACAACTCTGATCCCAAGAATATTGTTTATACCTCAGATATCAAATAACTAAAGCAGAATCAATTTTTTCTAAGGCCTATGCTAAAATAGTTGAATCTATCTCTAAAATTGTTGCTTCTTTTAACATTGTTGATGTAATGAAAAATCATAATGTTAACATCTCAATGTGGGATGCTCTAAGTATTCCAATACAACAAGATTTACTTTCTCATGAACTAGCTAAGTTCTGTAGATTTCTTCAAAAACAGCAGAAAATGAAGTTCAGAAAGTAGACATGGTCTTGGGAACGTTTGAACAAGACCACATAAAAGACATTAAATGGATGGTTTAGAAAGTATTAAACACTCATGATATAAAGAAGCCACCACCATTTTATCTATCACTAATTATTGGAGAACATCTAGTTCATAACTACATGGTGGACAACGATGCAACAAGTGTAACGATTATGCCAAAAGCAATTGCGAAAAATTGGGTCTTTAGATGAGCCTACAAAAAGAGTGTTTAAATCTTGATGGAACTTCAACTAATACGAGTTAGTATAATCAAAAATTTAGAGGTAACATTACATGCTTGCCCAAATGTTTTTATTTCCGCAAGATGTTATCATTGTATATTTACCTCCATTCTTTGCTCTATGCTTATCTAGAGATTTCACAACAAAGATAGGAGGTTATCTCTCTTCAGATTGGTCCTTATTATTTTTCACCATAGGTTATGGCACCAAAGTTACTATCTATTAAGAACCATTGGCTAGATTTCACATTGAGCCTCACTCTCCAAATGTAGTGGCTAATTATGCAGCCTTAGACTAGTCTGATTTTGATGATGTAGCTCATGTTTCAACATTAGATGGTGTTTCTAACATGTTTATGGATGAAAATATAGTTGAATAACATTCCCACGATCCTTTTAAGGAAGTTGAAGAACATATGTTTGGTGTGTATTGTATGCATGAAGAAAATACACCACTTCCATTTCGTCCAAAACAAAAGATTAAAGCAGAAGTGATTTGGAAGCTTGATTTTGATGAAGCTAAAAACAAAAAGGAGAGGGATTAGGTTTATTTCTCACTTCCCAACAAATGAAATGTATTTATCAGCTTTGAGTCTCCAATTTTCATGCACTTGTAATGTAGTTGAGTACGAAGCATTAAATCATGGCTTGCTTTGGGCGAAAGAAATGTATTAGCACATTACAATTTTTGGTGATTCTGAGTTGGTTATCAATCAAGTAAAGAATTTTAATGTTCATAAAAATCCATTAATGAAGTCTTACAAACATAGATTTTCAGACTTAATGGAATATTTTGATGTTATTAATATTCAGTCTATTCCTAGAACTGGAAACAAGCATGCAGACAGCATTGACTTACAATAGCTTGGTGCTAGTTTTGAAATGCTGGAACAAATTGAAAATAGCAAAATTCATCCTCATATAAAGCTAATTGTTAGGCCCTCCATTTTGATAATGATTCCATTTTGGCAATTTTTTGAGAGTGATGATTAAACTATTTTTTACAACAAGAAGCTGAATTTTGTAGTAAATCATGATAAATTACAACATTTATACGGTCCATTGTTCAATTAAATAAAAATAAGTTGCCTCGAGTCTAGTCACATTAGAGGACATATTTAGCACTAATGATCAGTTAAGAAAAAACAAAACCAATATGTCCATGGGCTAATAACTATGAAGAAATTTTAGTTAATGAAGGGAAAAATTGTTTCTCGTAAAGGTATATTCCTTAGCTGAAAAGTCATTTAGTAATCTTTGTAAGGAGTTTAAAGATGTTTTCACTGAAAATACTAAGATCCAAAGGGTTTGATCCTAGTTTAACACAACATACTATCAAATTGAGCAAATTCTAAACTAGTTAGGAAAAAGAAATTTATGAATTTGAAAATACACCGTTATCACCGAATCACAACACCCTTGTTTTTATAAAAGTGCATATACTTGAACTCACGGTGTGATTGGATTAACATGGGTACTATTTCCAAGTTGTGGGACTTGCGGGTTTATTTGAGATAGACCTGGATATAAAGTTGGTTCTTACTCCTAAATTAAAGCCACAATCTACTTTAATGGCAGGGAAACTAACTATTCTAATCTAAATTTCCAAGGACCAGGAGAGAGAATGCATAAATGAAAGCCTACGCTAAAGCGGTGATACGAGATAAGGAGGGTGTGAGAATAGTCTCCAAATGGCGTGAAATACTAAAGATAGCAAAGTACACACTAGAAGAGGTGATGAAGCCCATAATCTAGCAAAATGCATTCACATAACGATATTCCAAGCATACACAATGATAATGAATCCTCGCAAGAACATAATAATAGACACAATATTCTTGTAGAAAGATTAAAGGGGCAAGAAGAATGAAAGAAAACACAAAGCAGGGGAAGATACATCCACAAACCGATATTTTGTTGCTTCATGATATGCACAGCTTCAATCTATTACAAGATAAGGGTATGGATCACCATGCAAGGAGTCCACTACAAGGGCCTCAGTAGCACATTGGCTTCACAAAGCAATTTTGTGAGCTTTACTACAAAGAACTGTTGATGCAGAATCACAAAGCACCCTCGGATGCGAATCAGTGGTTCTAAGTTGATGTTTCGAGGCATCCAGCAGATTGCACAACATGGAAACCTCTCTACAAGTGTGGGACTTGTAAAATGAGAGAGGAATCTCCGAGAAGTCTCGGAGTTCCCGCTCCTAAAATATTAGAAGCTATTCCTTTTAGAAGAAAAGCTAATCTAATCCTAATCTAACCATGCGAAGGAGACAGAGAGAGAGAGAGAAAAGGGAAAGGCAGAGCCTAAACTTAAAATGGTGATACTTTCCAAAAGAAGGAGAATGTTGAAAATCTATCAAACGCTTTAGGAACAAGGAGAGGTGAGCAATGGGAAGGATGGGATGCATCACAAACCCAAGGATAGATTTCACATTTCTTCAAAATGTAAAAGTTAGAAACCCCTGTCCTAAAACTCCACGTGGATGAACATATCCAAACCTGCCTAGTTTGTAATGACCATTCAAAGTGCACCAAATGTAAATAGTTTTCACGATTTCTTGGTATTTCCTACACGCCAATGAAGAGAGGCAAGAAGAAAACAAGAAAAACATGAGCAAGGATGGAAGATGCATCACAAAACACGTTTTTCACCATTAAAAGTTTGCACGTAACATCATTTCAATTAGAAAAAGGCAAAAACGCTTTACAGAGAAGGGAGGAGGTTCGAACTCCATTTTCAAGGGAGGAGTGGAGGGCGAGTTGAAGAAAAGATGAACCACCGTGAAGAAAGAAGTTGAATCCTTAAAATTTATAGGAAGAATTAATAGGAGAAGAGAGGAACGAAATCGACCCCAACCACCTCCGATCGCATTTAATCATCTCATTATGGTGGTAGGTGAGATCCCCAACAACTCAAAATATGGCGAACTGTATTTTGCATTTTTAAGAATTTTTCCCACCCAATTAAATATATCCAAATGGTTGGTGTAGAGGACGCGAGAGATTTCTAAAGTCCAACCTTGCGTGAATCCGAGCTCCCAATCAAAAGTTATGGCCATCTCAATATCTTTTGTATCAAATCGATCGTGTCATCGTCAAAATGTCAGCGCTCTCAAGGTGCGATCATAAGATTGGCGCATCTATCTCGTAAATTCATGTCGACATACCCTTACGTGTGCCAAGGCATGAATTGTTGTCATGTCGACACTTTGTGTCATGCGCCACTTCCGTGCGCCAAGGGCGCATCTTACCCTATCGACACTAGTTGGCGCCATTTTCAAGGGCGCATCCTATTACCCCGCCGACACTCATTTTTATGTGCGCCATTTCCGTGCGCCTTTTGAATGTCGATAGATTTGAGCTTCTTTGATCTCTATATTCTCCTATTCGTCTATATCGACTGGGGGAGATATTTACAATTTAAGAATACTTTGTTTTACAATGATCCCAACACTCCAATTTATAGAAAAATGAGAAGCAAAAGAGAAGGGAAAATGGAAATCCTGAAATCTGTCCTTCACTCTAACCAGCCTGTAAGAGGCATTAAATGGAGTAAAATGATTATATATTACTTGCAAAAGGCTCCCCATACTGTCCCTGGTGCTAAAGAAACAGAGAAAGAATGATGACCATGCCTCTTAATGCACTCTAAACTACCAAATTTTGTAATGAACCCTGCAACGTTTTCTTAAAAATCTCAATCAATATCTCATCAAATCTGGAATTTATTTATTTATGTGCAAAACTTGGAACCACGATTCCAACGGTACTACCAATTTTGTCATTTCGTTGAGAAATGCAAAGTTATGGCCAAAACATGCAGAAACAATACGGATCCCAGCTATTTTGGGTTTTGCCTTTCTGTCATTTCACGGGAATGAGCATTGGAAGTGAGCTGAATATATTTCTATTTTGGGTCGTGATCATATTCCCAAAGTCCTTTATGAAAATGAGCTCGGAGTAAAAGTTATGGATTTAAGTTTCACGGGTCAAACGTTGACTTTTCTTCTTTTCGGCCGAAAGGAACAACCTAAAATAGTTAGGATCGCCCCACGCGTATCTTTGTCCCAACTCTGTCAAATGAAGATCTCCTAAAGAGTCATTCGGGCTCCCTTGTTCCTATTTGCGGTGAAGACACGTGGCGAGATTCCATCTATCTACCTTCGAGGCTTGTCAATTCCCACGATGTTTCTCGTCATTCCCAAGGAGATTAAAGTCCTCTGTACCAACGAAAGACCGGTTCACGCCCTCCACGCAATTTTGTCCCAAAGTGATGACCCGGACTTTTTGGGACAAATTTCTCCGAACCGCCAATAAATGGACTAACTTGCGCCAAACGGCCGATTTATCTTTTCGCGTACCTTGTCCCAATTGTCCCAATTAAAGCAAAAAATAAGTTGATTTTTTTCCACTTTTCGACCGGTTCACTTTTCGTGTCCCGCCCATAGAAGACATTTTTAGATTGCCTGGTGGCCTTTCGGCCGATTCGCGCCCGAGATGTCCCTCATGTCCCGAAATCTCAGTTGATAGGACTTAGCCATTTTTCATGATTTTTCCTGCCCAAGCTTGTTTCTTTAACTTTTCACATTTTAAAAACTTGTTGGGTTTTTCTGGACTGGAAGAGAGTTAGAAAGAACCAGGGGACCTAAACATGATTTGATGCCTTGAATCAATATAATTTCTCGGGACTAAGAATTTGATGCATGTTATCAAAATTACCTAGAGGGTGAATTTTGGATAAAATAGACCTCTAATGAGGAAAGAGTTATCCAAGTTAATTGAATCAGGTATTATCTTTCTAGTTAAGCATTCAAGTTGGGTAGAAAATCTTGTTCCTATTAGGAAGAAGAATGGAGAAATCAGATTATGTGTAGATTTCAGAGATCTTAATAAAGCTTCATTAAAATATCATTACCCACTACCAAATATGGATCAAATTTTGAGAACAGTTTCAGTTCGGATAGATTATCTCTCTACATGGATACAGTGGATACAATTAGATTTTAGTCGAGAAGAAGATAGGTACAAAACAACTTTTACCACCAAGTGGGGTACTTATGCTTACAAAAGGATGCCTTTTGGTCTTTCAAATGTTGGTGCAACATTTCAACATGTAATGGACATGGATTTTCATAGCTTGTTAAATAAATGCATCTTGTTTATTTAGATGACGTTACGTATTTTCAAAAAAAATTGATGAACATCTAATGCATCTAAGGTATACTTTTCAGTTGTGTAGGTAGTTTGGAATATCTTTGAATCCCAAGAAGTCCATCTTTTCAGTACATCAAGGTAAATTACTTGGCCATATTGTTTCTAAGAAAGGTTTAGTAATTGATCCTTTCAAAATCGAAGCCATATCACAACTATCATTGCCTCATCATAAGAAGGCATTACAAATTTTCTTGGAAAAATCAACTTTGTTAGAAGATTTGTTCCATATTTTGTAGCATTGGTTAAACTATTGACAACTATGTTAAAGAAAGAGAAAACATTCTTTTGGAATGTTGAAGGAGAGAAGGGATTTGAAGCAATCCAAACAACAATCTCTTAAGCTCCTACTCTTGCAAATCCAAATTTTGATAAAGATTTTACAATGTATGCACTTGCAAGAGCTGAAACAATCTCAGCCATACTAACTCAAGTCAATGATGAAAATATTGAGCAGCCTATTGCTTTCTTTAGACATAGCTTGCATGATTACAAAACAAGGTACACATTCCTTGAAAAAATAGGTACTTTTAGTAGTCAAAGGACTAAAGAATTTCAAGTACATGCTTTCGAACAATAAAATCCATGTTCTTGTTTCTCATCCAAGTGTGAAAGCTTTCTTGCTAAATAAATAATTGAATGAGAAAAGAGCAAACTAGATAACAAAGGTCATGGAATATGATGTTGATATTCGTGTTGTGAAGACAGTTCGAGGGAAAGGCTTGTGTGAACATATAATTGCTGATATGGAAAAACAACAAGCTACAGAACTAGATGATTCAAAACAACATGTTGAAATTGAGTATCAACAATCAGAAATCATGGTTCAACCAGAAAATCAGCAACCTGAACTTGCTCAAGAAGTATAGGAATCAAGATGGATGACTGATTTGGTTAACTATCTACAGCATGACACCTATCCAAAAGGTATGGATAAAAATAAATGAAGATATTTCAGATTACAAGTTGTCCCCTATATCTTTATTGATAGTGTGTTGTTCAAAAGAGATATAAATAGAATCTTGTCTGTGATGTGTTGACTATGAAAAATTTAGAAGTTACTATCAAAATTCCATGAAGGACCTGCAGGAGGTCATTTCTCAGCACATACCACAACTCTAAAAATCATGAAAGTTGGTTACTATTGGCCTAGCATATTCAAGGACTATTTTGAATGGATCAGAAAGTGTAAAAAATGTGCTTTCTTTGTTAGAAAAGAACGTTTAGCTTCGTTACCTTTACAACCTATTTCAATTGATTAGCCTTTTATGCAGTGGGGTCTTGACTTTATTGGCATGATAAACCCACCTTCATCACAAGGACACAAATGGATCTTAATTGCTACAGATTATTTTACATGATGGACTGAAGAAATAGCCTTGAAAGATGCTAATGAAGCTTCGATACTATCCTTTTATGAAGGAATAGTTTGAAGATTTGGTGTTCCAGCAACTATCATATCAGATAATGCTTTAGCGTTTCTTGGTGTGAAGATAACAAATTGGGTTGTCAGCCATGGAATTTACTTAAGTTTTTCATCTAATTATTACCCAAAAGGTAATGGATTAGCTGAAAGTACTAACAAGAATATTTTAAGGATCATCAAAAGAACACTCAAATATAATCAAAGAGCTTGGCATTTGATGTTGAATTCAACACTTTGGGCTGATAGAGTAACTCCTAAAAGATCAGTTGGCAATTCACCATACAAACTTGTGTATGGAAAAGAAGCAAGAATTCCTATTTTAGTTGAGTTACTGCATTGGATTTGCTACATCAAATGGAGATACTTGAGAATGAACCATTACAGGTTTGTTATGCAGAGTTAATGGAATTACAAGAGTTAAGAGATCAAGCCCATTTGAATATGGAAAAGAATCAGAAACAAATGAAGAAGACTTTTGATAAGAAATCCAAATTCAGAATCTTCAATGAAGGAGATATTGTGTTAAAGTGGGATGTTGATCATGTAAAGCTAGGAAGACACACAAAGTTTGATATAATCTGGAGTGGCCCTTACATGATTTCATTTGCAAAGAACACAATGCTTTTCAAATTTTGAAGCTAATGGAAAGGAACTTCCCATTCCTATGAATGGTATGTTTCTCAAACATTGTTATTGAAAATCCTATAGTGTTTGTTTAGAGTAGGATTTCCCTTCAATAAGTGTAGTTCTGCACATTGCATTGTTTTTCCCTTCAATAAGTGCATTCATGCATGTGATCTGGTTTGCCAGATCCTTTCCCAATTTTAGTTTGTTTTGGAAGGGTAGGAACTTCTGGAAAGGAAGATTTTTGTTACATGTTTGAACTTCATGCCCAATGGACAAGAGTAAGGCACTGGTCTATAAGCTAGCAGGCAGCTTTCCCTATAGGATCACCAGAAATGTTGACAATTTTTGCACTTGTGTAAAAATGGGCAACTCAAAACTTCGTTACGATGGAAGGCATTGGTGAAGCATACCTAAGCTAAGGGATTTTTATATTATTGTTATTGCTTGAATTAGTTAATGATTACATGAAATCTATAGCTATGTGTGCTATTACAAAACATAACAGATCACATAGTCTACAATTTCATGAATATCTTCAGCAAAAGAACACAATGCCCCAAAAGATAGTTGTGTTTTCTTGATGAAGACATTCAGCTACATGTAATAGGTGAAATGATAATTTTGGACAACAAACATAATTGTAAATTACAAAGATCGAGTTCATTATTGAATATTACAGGTTTTCTTAAGTTTCCTTCCTTCATGATTAAGACATTCAATTATATTCTTGAGTTGTTTAGTTCATCATACAATCCATACAAAAAGCTAAAATGCAGAAAGAAATCCCCAACTCATATTTAGAATTCAATGTTTATTCATAAGGAATTTCAAATGTTCCCACACAAGCCGTGGGATGTAATTGAAAAGTAAAGTACAACTACTGAAATAAGAGGTACACATGCATGAAAAAGAAAGTAAAGGAGTATGAGTGAACCCATCATTTCCTTGGGGTTTTCTTCATTGTTTGAAGCATCTCCATTTCCAGATTTTGTTCCTTCTTCATCTTCATTGTAAAATTCATTGTACCTAAAAAGAAGAAAAGGAGAGAACTATTAGTTACGAGCTTAGGGATCAATCCATATTTCTTTACTATCCTAATTTGTGCATATGAATCTCTTAACAACAGAAGATATAGTTTACTTGAAGATCAATTGCATACATGCTTTACTCACTCAGAAAGAAGGAAAGAAAAAAAAATAAAAGAAAAAACCATGGACATAAGAGAGGCCAAAAAGCCTAGATATTTTCTAGCTATTTTCTTAAGTGTGCAGGTGCAAGTTGTAGCCAAGAATAAATAGATAAGTCATAAGTACATACTGGAGAGAAGGAAAAATGTAACTCATGTTTCAGTAACTGACCTACAAATAGGATAATTTATGGTACGGATCTAGACTTTAAATCAAAAAGGACTAGTAAATAGAAGTATACTTTTCAGTTTGCAACCAAAGAAGAAATCAGATTTCAACAAGCTGAAGCTAACTAGAAAGGATTTATTACAGCTGAAATAGATAGTCAAATAATTCTGGGAAAATTTTGATAGGGCTTCGCCATGTAAAATGAACATTTACGACTTTTCCAACATGCATATCAGAGCTGAAATAAAAGGAAATACAATATATAATGTAAAAGAAATGGACTGCACTTTTAGTCATCAGATTGAAGTACTTTGGAGCATTCATTATAGCTTAACAACTAAATAACATGAAGTTTCAAGATAATCTAACAAAGTTCAACCATTTTAAATTGTAGTTTTCTGAATGAAGCATGTATGACAAGTGCAGAAATAAATCAAGATGCTACATCACTTCTACAGAGTATAAGTGTAACTACAGTTACAAAATATCTTCACCAAGAACGTAAACAAATGTGTTATACTCACAAAGACAAATCTACATGAGTGTCAGAAGTTTTGTTCTTGCATAGGACTATATCTATCTAGGAGAGATTTTTTTGCAGAAATAATGAAATGGAGGGTGATTCAGATTTCTTAAAGAACACAACTCACCTCAAAGGATTCGTTCCAATAAGCACATCAAATACTTGTTCAAGAATGATACACTAATTTCAAAGATGAGTTCTTGTAGAGTTCACAGTTTAATGATAGATTTCAAAAGTGCTAGTGATGGAGTTTTAAAGGCAAAAGAAGCTAATCATATAAAGTACAATTATATAGTAAGGCTCAAAGAAACATTCATGGCGGCCCATTTTTAGTCAAAACCCCATGATATCTTCATAGAAAATCAAACAAATGCCACAGAGTGAATAAATGCACAAATTATCCCATGATATTAAAATATGGAAACCCTTCTCAAGAATGTGCCAACAAAATAATGCAAAGTAACCTGGATTTGGGGAGGAACAAAAGTTACAGATCTACAAATAACCCAAAACCTCAAAAAGTAGAAATTCATGGTAGAGTACATTATTTCAAGTTGAAGAGTAGAGTAAAGTTGCAGATCTAAATTTCAGAGACAACATGCAAGGGATAATTCCATAATGATTATGTTTCAAACTCACAAATTTGGAGCACATTCATATTAAACATATCACAAAAACACAAATCTACGAGTACCCACATTATAAAATGTACAGATATGAAGAAATGATGATGAATATATAGCGTAAATCCATCGAATAGGGTGGAAAGTAAAGAAATACCCCTCAAATGAAAAAATATTAGTGGTTTAAGATCTAAAATGACCATGTTCAGTGGTTTCGTAAATCTATTTGTAGAAGGAATCGAGCTTCCAGATCGGTCATCAATGGAAACTCTCTTTTCTTTCAAGATAGAGAAAAAGGGTTTACCTCAAATATAGCGGCTAGTGAAACTCAGACTCATCCACAAGTTTGAGATCAAAGCCTTCTTTAATGGTGACACACCATGGCGAACCAAGTCCTCTAGAGATGTGTGAAGGTTTTAGAAAAATAAACAATGCACGAGCTATAAATTTGAATCGAGACATACGCATGCCCAGATAAAATGGCACCATAGTGTGTGGAAAATCAAAACACCCATTGAAGATAAATATGGCTCAAACTAGGATTCAAAAGCCACTTACCTTGTTATAATGGCTACAATGAGTTCAGGCTCAAAAATCACGACCATGGCCGAACCATTCAAAAACATTCCAGTACGAATAGAGAAAACCCATCTTCAAGCCAAGCAGATTCGAACTAGAAATGGCGTGAAAATGACCTCCCATAACGCAAGATACCCAACGTAAGAAATGGCTAACTTTATACAGAGTCCCTTCATCATTTTTATGGTGAGCTCGAACAGAAATAGAGAATTCCAAAGCTCACTGTACAGACCATTCAAAGGAACTGAATCGAACTCTAGGACAGAAAATATGGCGGCCATGACTGTACTAAGAAAAAATACACCTAGAGCCCCAAAATCGAATGAAAATCCTGGATAGAATTTACCAGGGCTTCGCCCTCAAAGCTACACCAATGGTGTCGAAACAAATTTTTTCTAGGGCTTCACCTGTAAGACAGGAAAAAACAAATGGAGTGATCATTGAGGTCAAATGAGCTTTACCACGGAGCTCAAGAGTTGGGTTAGGTTCAAACTCAACCTCGGTCAAAAATTTACATCCAAAGAATATGCCCAAGATAGAGATCAAAGGATGAGAATCGATCTCCATGTTTAATACAAACCATCATGGTCACTTGCCAACAACCACATTAAAAGCCAAGTGATGTGAGGCAAGTAGAATAATGAAATATCTCATATTATTCTATTCAACATAGAGCTCACGTACAATATTTATAGGAAAGAAATTGAACTAGACTCCCCTAAATGAATGGAGAGGTTACACAACAGAAGGAGAGAATAATGGAATACTAGAAGGAGAAGATAAAGGGATAGAATAGAACACCTAAAAATATAAATTATCCAACGTATGCTAACATTCCCCCCCTTATTACATTATTCTTGCAAATGTGACCTCTGAAAGATTCAAATTTCACTTTGCCAAGGGATTTAGTGAGAATGTCAGCAACTTGTGCTTTAGTAGGACGTACTGGAGCTGAATTTGATGGTTCAAGACGTGCTCTCGAATGAAATGGCAGTCAATTTCAATATGCTTTGTTCATTCATGAAAGATTGGATTCTACACGAGCTTCAACACACTCTGATTGTCACAATAGAGAATAGGTGACTATTTTTCAGGAATTCCCAGGTCATCCAAAATGTGACGTATCCATATCACTTCACACATAACTCCTCGTGCGGGCGTGATATTATGCCTCTGTGGATGAGATAGAAACAACATTCTACTTCTTGCTTATCCATGAGATAGGTCCAGATCTGAGATGAAATATGTATCTGTAGTTGACTTCCTGTCATCAACAGATCCGGCATGGTCGAGTCGACGTATCCCTGTAAGAAGAATTGATCATTCTTCTTATATTCAGACCATAATTAGTTGTTCCTCGGACATATCTCAAAACATGCTTTGCTTTGCATTCAGTGACATTTCTTTGGCTCTGCATGAACCTGGAAAGATAGCGTGACAACATAGAGAGATGCAGTCAGTGTATGTCAAATAGATGAGCCCTCCAACAAATTCCTATGAGAGTAGCATCTACTTGAGGTGAGTCTGGAATCTTGAAAGTTGCAAGCCTTTTTCCATGGGAGTGGATATAGGTTTACTGATCGGACATTCTATACTTTTCGGGAGTGTCTTGGCGTACTTTATGCGGGAGACAAAAATGTGATGCTCCTTTTCCATATCTCCAAGCCAAGACAGTAATGTAGTAGCCCCAAATCTGTCATGTCGAAGGTTCTTTTGAGATCATTCTTTACAATATCAACTTGATCTTCTGAACTACCAGTGATCACAAGATCATCTACATAAACAACCAGAATGACAATTTCTTTGCCTACCTTCTTTATATACAAATTTGAATCTGAGGGGCTACGAGTGAACCCATGCTGCAAAAGGTGATCGTTGATCTTGATATACCATGCCCTAGGAGCTTGTTTCAGTCCGTAAAGAGATTTGATGAGACGACATACCTTTTTAGGCTGATTTTCATCAACAAATCCTTCAGGTTGGGTCATGTATACTTCTTCTTTTAGATCACCATTTAGGAAAGCACTCTTGACGTCCATCTGCTGAAGTCTCCATCCTTTTGTCTTCTGAAGTGCAAACTACTCTGATGGTCTTCATCTTCGCAGTGGGTGCAAAGGTTTCTTCATAGTCGATGCCTTCTTTCTGAGCATATCCTTTGGCTACAAGTCGTGCTTTATGTTTGTCGATGGATCCATCTACCTTATATTTTGTCTTGAAAACCCATTTTCAGCCTATGGGTTTCTTTCCTGTAGGCAGATCGACAAGTTCCCATGTCTGATTTTTCATGAGCGAGTCATATTCTGTATTCATAGCTTCCTTCCACTGAGTTTGACTGAGTGCTTCACGAACATTATCTGGCTCGGAGCTATTCATCAGTGAACTCATGAGTGCAAAGTTTACCTCATTTCTTGTTTGACTCCTTGTTTTGACTCGGATGATGTATCTGGGAGTTGTTGCAAATGTGAGTCCTTGATAGTGCTTTGTACCCACTTCGGATGAGAACTTGACTACTTTTGAGAAGAACTGTGTCATTTCCATGAGGATTGATGTGGAGTCACATTCTCCAGTTCTCCAAGGTCAACAAATAGTTCTCCTGGCAGCATTTCTTTTCTCTGAGTAGTCTCCTCCGGCTCATCATCTGATTCAGAGACTAATCGGTGAGATGTGTTTGGAAGTGGATCTTTTATTGATATTATTGAGTCAAAGGATGACTCGTCACAAACCACATCCCGACTCTCGTATATTTTCTTTGTCTCAGGATCCATGAGACGATACGCCTTCGAGGTAGTATTGTAGCCAAGAAGGATACACGGGAGTGTTTTTGGCTCTACCTTCTTTCTCTTCTGAGCTGGGACATGCATGTATGTTGTGTAACCAAATACTCATGCAAATGAGAAATTGATGGTTTTTTACCACTCCATACCTCTTCTGGCATCTTGTTCAGTAGAATCTTTGTCGGTGCCCTGTTGAGAAGATATACAGCCGTTTGTACTACTTTAACCCAATAGCATTCTCCTAGCTTTGCAGTTGATAGCATGCAGTGAGCCATCTCCATCACTGTGCGATTGCGATGCTCAACAATGCCATTTTTTTGGGGCGTGTAGGGAGCAATCAGGTGTTGCTTAATGCCGTGATGGTTTAGGAAGGCCAAGAACTTCTTTGATGTGAATTCCCCCCCTCGATCTGAGTGGAGTAGAAGAAGTGGTTGTCGGACTCTTTGACAACACGATGATAGAAGTTCTGCAAGTGTTGAAGAGCCTCACTTTTCTTCTTTAGGAAATATACCCACATCTTGTGAGAGTGGTCATCCACGAACAACTGGAAGTATTTGTATCCTGAAAATGAAGCAGGCAATGGGCCGTTCAGATCGGTATGAACTACCTCCAGACACTTCTTGGCATGGAAGGTGCTCGCTTGAAACGGATCTCTGTGTTGTTTTCCTGCAAGACAGCCAGGGAAAATAGGCAAGGAACTGGACAATTTGGGTAGTCCATGGACCATTGCTTTTGAACTCATCTGGTGCAATGAACCGACCGACAAGTGTCCATATCTAAAATGCCATAAGGCAGTTGATTCTATTGTTGAAGTAGATAAAGCTACTGCAGAAGATGAAACAGTATCTAAAGCAAATAACTTATCTTTTACAAAAGCTTTAGCAAGAACCGTACCTTGTCGGGAGATTAAGCATGATTTAATGCCATTTTGAACAAGAAATTCTACCTTAAGGTGATGATTCAAGAGCTGAGTAACTGACAAAAGGTTGCTAGTCAAGCCAGGAACATATAGTACCTTTGTAAGTGTACATTTTTCGTGGCCCCAGAGGAATGGTCACATTCCTATTCCTTCTGCAATGTACTCTTTGTCATCCGCTATCCGAACTCGATCTCTAGTTGGCTCTTCGTGTAGTGAATCAAACAACTTCTTGTCACCTGACATATGCTTGCTTGCACTGAGTCTATCAACTAGACTTTCTTTGTGGGCTGAGAAGTTTGAGAGACGAGTACAAGATTCTTACTACAATGGGCTCCTTCTGATGTCTCCTCATCAGAGTCATCATCTTCTTGTTGGGCTGCAAGATGTCCTTTTTGCTTTCTCCAGTGAGGACATCGTTTGGACTTTTGAAAATCTTCGCCCGGATGTGCTTGTATGGCTTGAAGGCCCTTGTTTCAAGTTGTTGTGCCAGCAGTGATCAGTGTCGTGAGTATTGGTTCTGCAAATGTGACACCATCTCTTTGACTTTTGATCTTTCTGTTTGGGTTGCGCTGGATTTGGCTTCTCTGGGGGACCTTTCCGATTCTTCTAGCCACGATTAGGCTTTGAGAACAAGGCTTTGTCCTGAGACTCCTCATGCGATGAAGTGATGGCCTCTTCCTGCTACAACAAATTCACAAGCTCTTCGAATGTCATTGTTTGTTTAGACACATTCAGTGTTGTAACAAACACTCGAAATTGAGAAGGGAGTGCTCTCAAGGTGATTGGGATGAGAAGTTTATCGTCCACCATTTCACCGAGCGCTAATAACTCCGATCTCAGCTCAGCCACGCGACGCAAGAATTCCTCCACTTTCTCGTCAGACCCCATAGAGAGGGTGTGCAGCTTCGATTGAAGATGAAGTATCTTTGTCTGATTTTTGGCTTCATAAATGGTTGCCAACTTGTCCCAGGCCTCCTTGGGTTTCTCCGCATTCGAACATGCGGTTGCACATCATCACTGATACTGAGCATTATCAGCATCAAGGCTTTAGCACTAGCCATGTCATATTTTATTAGTTCATCGGGGGTTGTGGGAGCAGGCACAGACCTGTGACAATTCCCCATAATCCTTCAAACTGAAGGATTGTCTTCATTTTTGTCTTCCAGGCTGCAAAATTAGGCCCTTTGAGCAACTAAGCGTCAGACAGAAGTAACTTCGGAGCAGACATTGTAATAAAAAAAATATTTATTTATTTGAAAAGTTATTACAATTTGGACTCACTGACGAGAATTACTGGCTCGTAGATGCTCGCGATATTCACGTGCTGTGAGACGGTGACGCTTTGTAGGGTGTTCTTCTTCGTCGTCACAATCGGCGTCGTATCGGCTTCTAATTCTTCCCGTACTCACTTTTCTTGGCAGCTGACGTCGAAAAGAAAGTATTCAAGGAGTCCTTCTCGAACTAGTTTGTCGAATGCAAGATTGCCGGAATTTCGAAGCTCGTTCAGCAGAGCAAAGTAGAACCGGAGCTCTCAGGAGCTTCTCCACGGTGTTCTCTGGCTGGCGAGTTAATATTCTTGCTTTCAGCTGTGGCGACCGTGTTATTGACACTCTCAATCGAGTTGTCTACACTCGACATTCGGCGTAGTGTTGAAGAAACTTCACGCGTTGTCGAGTATAAAATTTTTCCTCGTAGAAGTGAGTTTCTTCTTGTCATTACACGTAGCTTTTGGTCTTACCACGTAGGTTGTGGATTCTTTTACACAGCACCACACAAGTTGAAGATCTCGGGAGAGTCCACTCTCTCTTCCTCCACGCGCGGTGCAAACAAGATTTCCTCTGGCTATCTGTCTAAAAAGCTGCAGCCGATCCAAAATTTTAATGCCTCCACACACGAGCAGAAGAAAAAAGAAACAAATTAAATTCTTCCTTCCTTCCACGCATGGTTTTGAAGGAAATCTTGCAGCAGATAGAGAAAACTTCACTTTTCCATGCACCTTCCTTGAATCCACGTGACTTTTCTCCTCTCTTTTTTTCTTCACGTGTTTATAAATACTCGCAGTATTGTCTCTTCCACGTAGCATGAAAAAAATAGAAAATGGGGAGAGAGGCCAGCTGGTTCTGTCTTTAGCCAAAAACAACGAAAAAAATAAAAAGGTCCACATTTTAAAAAAAAATCGTTTTCACTTTTCTTTGCAGATTTCCTTTATAGCCTTTGAGAATAGAATGTACGAGCAGGAAAATATTCCGTCCCAAACTTTTCATGCAAATCTCCACGTTGGCGCTTTTGATAAATGATTTTTTTTTCACGTTGATCAATGAGACTCCTCCTCCATGTGTGTTAATATGCAGTGTCACCGGTATCAACTACGGACGTTTTTTCTACTCCTTTGCGAGGTAATTCAAATTCTTCATCTGCACTCTCACGAGCTTTCCTTTGGAATTTCAACGCAGAAGCAATAATATTTCAACATCCAAGCAGCATTTCTTTGCCACTAAACACACGCTACGATACCAAAGCTGTGAGGTAGAAATGAAGGAGAAAGAATAGAGATTGTATATCTCATATTATTCTATTCAACATAGAGCTCACGTACAATATTTATAGGAAAGAAATTGAACTAGACTCCCCTAAATGAATGGAGAGGTTACACAACAGAAGGAGAGAATAATGGAATACTAGAAGGAGAAGATAAAGAAACAAAAATCATTCAGATTGACCGAGTAAGGTCTTAACATACACATTTGGATAATGATCACCAAAAGGTAAGCTTTACCTTTTCCCCATTTTGCCATAATTGATTAATCAAAGGGGGCCGAATGATTAAACAATGATTATTATTCAAACCATGGTCTAAGAGACCCATGTATGTTATCAAAGGTGGTTGAGTGTATTGTGGTGCCTTTTAAAAAGGTGCCCCTTATCTTATTTCAAAACCAATAA
The DNA here is from genome assembly GCA_018340775.1 of Taxus wallichiana var. yunnanensis. Taxonomy (NCBI): domain Eukaryota; kingdom Viridiplantae; phylum Streptophyta; class Pinopsida; order Cupressales; family Taxaceae; genus Taxus; species Taxus wallichiana. The sequence goes on from CM031241.1 coordinate 757,310,923, forward strand.
TGTGCTAAGTCCACAAAGGTGGCCAAACCAAAATGGAGGCTAGTGGTCAAGTGCAAAGGTGGTCCCCACTAGTGGGAAGGTTAGAGATAATTTACATTGTGCTATCCATGTGTTCACTAGAATACGTAACAAGTGTCAACATCGAAACAAAGGTGGTCGTAATCAGGATAGATATTTGGATGAACTATTTTGCAAAGTATTGCAATTAATTATCGAAATCAGACTTGTCTATGGTTGCATAATTAGCTAATGCAATAGAAGCATGAAGATCGATATGAAATTTGGCCGACGGTTCAGAATTGATAGTAACTTTAGTTCTATAACGTGTAGTAAAGAACAAAAAGGACCAATCAAGAGAGAAAAGCTTCGATTTTTGTTGTGAAATCTCTCGATAAGCATAGAGCAAAGTAAGGAGGTAAATATACAACAGTAACATCTTGAAAAATGGAAACATTTGGAAAATCATACAATGTTACCTCAAGATTTATGATGACACCAACTATGTTAGTTGCAGTCCCATCAAGTTGTAGCATGGTCCTCTCTATAGGTTCATACTGCAAACCCAACTTTTCTGCAATTGGTTTTGGCATAATTTTGTTACTTTGACCGTTGTCAACCATGTAATTATGAATAATATGCTCTCCAATAAATAGAGAAAAATAAAATGGTGGTGGTTTCTTGATATCATGAGCATTTAAGACCTTTTGAACCATCCATTTAACTTCATTTAATGCGGTTTTTTTCCATTGTTCCAAGGACCATGTCTATTTTTTGAACTTCCTTTTATGTTGTTTTTAAAGAAATCTGCAGCTTAGCGAGTTCATGAGAAAGAAACTCCTATTGTCCTGGTATACTTAGAGCATCCCACATTGAGATATTAACCTTATTATTTTTCATTATATCAACAATGTTAAAAGATGTAACAATTTTAGAAACAGATTCAATGGTTTTAGCATAGGCTTTTAAAGAAAGACTCGACTATGCTTCGTAGCTTTCAAGATCTAAGGTATGAAAAGTATTCTTGGATCAGGTTGTAATGAATTTGGTTGGTCCTTTTGGATTGGAACATTTTTCCTTTTCGAGACACACAAGAACTATTAGTTGTTTTTTTACCTATAGTTGTTTTATCTGTGATTGTGGGTAAAATAGGCCTACTTTGATGTTTTCCTCTCTCCTGAGCCTTTTCTTGAGCTCTAGTCGTAACTGCAATAAAATCATCTTCACTAAAACTGACCAAGTTCTATTCAAGTGCATTCTAAAATGAGTTTCTTACTGCCCACCCTCCATTTGAGGCATAAACAATGTCTCAGGTTGAGGTTGTGCAACAAGGATTATATTAAGGAAAGCATTTGGGAAACTTACAGCTGAATGAGGTTGATTACAAGGTTGACACCATTCTTCTATAGCCATATTAACTAGGACTAAAGCACTAGATGTACTAGGAGCCTTTTGGTCAAATTGCCTTTGCTGATATGGTTGTCTATAATTCTGATTCTACTGATAAGGCTGCCTATTTTGTTGGTTTTTCTGATATGGAGCTTGATAAGGCCTGGTAGGTAATGCAATTCTATTTTCAATCAAAGTTAGCTTGTTTCCCATAGTCTGAAGCTTTAAACACATCATCTGATGGGGCTGCAATATTAGGTTCTATAATGGTGATAGGCTGTGGGATAGGTGCCAAATCTACTAAAAAAGGCATTAAAGGACTTGGTGCTAATTTCTCGGCTTGAATAAGATTGTTTTCAGCTTTTATAGCAATATCATAAGTTGTCGGGAGAGTGTCACCTCCCATAGACTGAATCATAGTTGAAATATCATTGTTTAAGGCTCTGAGGTAGTATAGAAAAGCATGGTCAGCTTGAGGCTTGACACTTGTTGGAATTCTTTCCCAAGTTCTAGAAAAATAGATATTAAAATTGGCCATAAATTCATGAGGGGATCTTTTAATTGTAGATAGTTGTTCTATGAGAGATAAATGATCTGAGTTATCTTGAAATTGTTTCAGAAATTTAGCACCTAACTCATCCCAAGTTCTTATACTTCTAATCTCTAAATTTCTATACCATTGCAAGGCTTTCCCTTTAAAGGATGTAGCTAGAAGTCTCAAGGCTACATCTTCATGTGTTATATTATGGACTGCACATAGGGATGCAACATCTTTGATATGTTCTGTAGGTGTAACCTGATTTTCACCAGTGAAGGTAGGTAAACTTTTCATGGCAGCATTAGGGATATCATGATAGACTATAATTTCTAATGGGTAGCCATTAATAAAGGTCACAAAATTCCTAGGTGGTTGAATAGCCATAAAAAAATTGGGATCTGAATAGAGAAATTAATACGTGGTGAAGGAAGATTAGGAGGAGGGTTGTTAAAACCAGGCCTATTATAAGGTAGGGTGTTACCAACTCTTCTTCTTCTTACATAATTCAAAGGTAAAGAAATAAAATCATAAGGAATTCCTCTTACCGATGATCTTGTAGTTACTTTAGGCATGGAAAATGCTACAAAATTGGTCTGAAATCAGCCTTAACGGAGTCACCAAATAAATATTTTAATCTTTAGAATAAGTTGTTGCATCTTGTTGCTCCAAAAGTAACTTTTCTTTGTTGTACATTGCTATAAAGCATTGTAATCTGCTTGCAGATCTGATTCATGGTCCCACCAGTGTGCAAATATTTTTATCTCTTGAAAGTACATCCTGTAGAGAGATGGTTGCATGTGTTCTAAGATTTCTCTATATCTCTCTCTTTCATAGATATAATGGAAACACCTCAGGTCTTTGGGTATACCTATTATTGAGGTGAGTCTCTGGTATCAAGGTTGGTTCCTTCTTGATGTATCCTAAACTAATTTTTAGGGTTTTGAGGGTAATAAGATGACTGTAAATGAATTGAAAACTAGGGTGATACACCAAAATTTTTGAGGGATTTGACTAAGTACATGCACAAATATCTGAGAATGAATTCTAAATGCACAAACCAATAGTTTTTAGCAGAATATTAAGGCAAAAACTTAATGTATTGAGGGAAAAATTCACAACAATATTGTTAAGATACACATGCACACTAATATCATGCAGAAATTACTAAATTTGCAATAGGGTAGGATGATTAACTAGGGAATTTGACATTCACAAGGATTAATAAGACATACACAAGACTAAAAATTATTGGAAAGGAAAAATATAATTCTCATTCGAAGGGAAAAAACTAGCAAAATATTCTTCAACACTCCTGTGTCCCAACAATTCCTCTTTGTGCTTTGTCAATGCACACAATATACTGCAAAATTATTCATCCCACCCTTCTTAAAAATAGACTAAAATTGTACCATGCATCCTATTTTTATCCTTTATCATGAATAAATAAAGGAATAAAATGAGCATGCTAATACAATGAGGCATTAATAGTCTTGTTTACAAAATACAACTCAGTCAAAGTGCAGTTGACTGTTCTATTTTTAATAAATTTGGGTGAATAATTGTTTAATAATAATTTTTTCTTAATGAACAAGTCTTTTCTAATGCATGCAATTTCTATCTTCTAGTGCTTGATGTGACACTTTCAATTTGATCCACTTATAGTGATAATATTAATGATTTAAACTTGCCCTTAGATGCACATGCAAAAATAAAACTCTATGTGAGAAAAAAATATATCCTTATTTATAACACTTTGCAAAAATAATAACCCATGCTTTCATATTGATGGGGACCAACTTGCACACTTTGATGTTGACATCCCCTATGTCTTCTTGTGGTCACATGAAAATATACTCTTGTGCAAGAAAATAATGCTTTTGTTTTCAAAACTTAGTAAAGTATAAATCACCCCAAAGTGGGGACCACTGTGATCATGATGCAAAATCACCTTCCTTGCATGAAAAATTTCCACTTGTGCTTCTTTATGCCATTTGAAGATATTAAGGTAATTTGAATTGTTTTAAGGGATGTTGACTCTTTTGACCTGGCATAGGTATGCATATTATTTCACCTTTTGGTGTCATCATGGGTTGAAAAAGGTGATCACTTTGATTAACTTGACTAGACCATAGTCATGTCACTATAGTCACGAGCCTAATTTGATTTGGTCAGCATTTTGGACGTTAGACCACTTTTGGCAAGATCATTGCATACATATGATTTGGTCGACGTTGTTTTATTATGATGCGACCTTAGCCTAAGATCAAAAGGTAATGATTATTTTAAAATAATTTGGTCCTCTCTAATTTTCTAGCATAGACTATAGTCAAACTAAAATTATTAAGGGGAACCCGCATTCCATGATGACTCACCCCTTTATCATTGTGTTGGTGGCATTGCTACCTCCGGTTGAGTTGATTGTGACCGTGGGTTTGCATTGATAAAATAAATCAACGCTAGCCATTGATTCTAGTACTTACTTCATCTCTGATCATTGATCTTTTGGTCTTTGTTTAGGTGTGCATTTTTTTGATCCTAGCAATTGAATGGTGGCCATTGATCTCTATACCTTTGAATGTTGATCATCGATCCTTTGTCTTTAATAAATGTGAACCTACGTTGGAGTTGGAAAATTTTTATGTTGTTGATCTTTTGTCACCTTTTATATGGGTCATTAATGCATGATTCAAGATCTCGGCTTGGATTATCATTTCTGATTGTTTGATCATGTACCTTCTGATCTCCATCATTGATGACAACTCTAGTAGATTTAAGCTCGAGAGGTTTAGGTTCAAGTTGCGTAAAAGGAAAAGAAACTTATTGTTTTGTTCATTATGTTTCTCATTATGTGGTCCAAGCCCTAGAAAAATTTCCTCATGCTACCATTTTTTAATCTTTCTTGAGCTCTATTTGTAGCCAAATTGATTCTCCCTAAAGCCGAGCACCATCACAGTCCGACAGAAGCTTAGAGACAAGTGGAGCATGTAGTGTGTCATTTCAGAGCTGGGGATAAAATGCAACTTTCTTCACACTCAAATGTGGAGAAATTGGTAAGAACTTGTTGGTTTGAAAATATTTCACTGATAGGTCGTGGGGAAATAGGCCAATGCAAAGTGTAGGGCATAGCCCCTCTTGAGACAAAGCAAAGTGAAACTGGTTTATTGATATTCTATCAAGTAGGAATCTATACAAATCTACACTATTCTAACTTCAGGGGGTTTGGGATCTCATCCCAGTAGAGGTAGTTCCAACTATGAACAGTAAAGGTAAGGAGGAAGGAATGGAGGAAGGATATATCTCAAGGAGCTAAGAAATGAATTCCAAGATAGAAAGGTTAGAAGGTCTATGCTTTGGGCTGGTAGTAAACAGAGCCAAACTTACTTACATAAACAAACAAAGCACTATTGATGAACATATGATGATAATAAGAATGAATCCAATAGAATAGAAACATAGATCTAAATTAAGAAAGATCTGATGCAAATAACACATATATTGAGCACAAAGTCTGAACATATATATTAATATCTCTTCTATTACAAGAAGGCACAAAGTCTTTCTTTCTTCACCTCTTTTTCATACAAAAATGTCCACCTAGAATACAACAAGTATTCCAGTATTTATAGAAGAAGAGGAGGGAAGAAGACAAAAACAAACCAACCACTATTTACAAAATATCTACAAAATATCTAAAAATTCAAAAGTTGACTTTGGGCAAGTTTTGGATGGCAACATCCCATGATGCAACATGGATGATGTCATCATAAATGCCAACATACTTTTAAAATATTTTTACAAAAATGATCGAAGCATACACAAGAGGAGAAACTACTCCTCATCATCTCTTGGCTTAAACGGAATGTCTTGCTTCTGATCAGGAGAGGCGATGTGACACTGAGCTCAGTATTCCATAAACTTGCTAATCATGGTCTGAAGTTGATTATGATCTGGACCCTTGAAATGGTCGCTAATAACTTCACAAGTTTCTTTTTCAGTCTTGAGCTTTTCAGGTAGCTCGCATACTCTTCACATGCCTCAATCAAGTATCCAATGAAATCGCGGCAAGCCAGAAGGTTATTGATAGAATCTCGGTCAAAAGTGACCTCTGGCACCAAACCTTGGGTTGTGATATCCTTGAAGATTTGGATTGTATCATCTGCCTCCCTCAAGGTTAATGATTCACCGAGCATCCCTGGATACTTCTTTGTAACCGTCTCCGCTCCATATTGTATTCTCGCATCCAGGATTCGCCCTTGATTTTATCTATCCTCTCCAAGATATATTCCATTTGATCAACCCGGTAATCTAATGCAATGAGAGATTTGTTATGTGCCCGTGGGTGATCAATGATGCCAACCTTTAATAGGTTGTTAGCTGAAAGCGCTTAACCATCGCTTTGAATGTGTCATGTTGTAATATAGCATTGTCTAACTCCACAGAGAGGGATCTTGCTACTATTTGAGCTCCTTATTTGCCTAATCTATACCCTGGTAGAGTCCTGTGAATTTCTTGATTATTTCCTCACTATCTCTGAGGATTCGCTCTATCCAGGAGGACACTTGCCACGCCTTGTTCACCAATCTTGGTGTATTCATTTATCTTGTCTTGACTGAGAACCTCAAAGTAGGTTCAAGTGGTGATGATATGAGTAGTGTTACCCATTCTTCTGCAAAGGGCTTGGAGGAGATGTTTTTTTTCTCCTTGAGTATTCTCTTCTCCTCTTTTGCTTCTTGTAGTTTCTTGCAAAGGTTAGCTACGCAAATAAATTCTCTCATTGTAGACTTTTAGATGAGGTTCCCATGAAGTGACTTGGGTTGTTGTAAAGTTTGTAGGAGACAGATCTTTCTTTTCTTTGGTGGGATCTGGATATGCAATCTCCATGAATTTCTCTCTCGAAACGCTCTTAGAGAAGCGAATTATAGCTTTCTACTTCTTGGGTCCCTTCTTCGGAATGACAGAGAAGTCCATGGGTGCTATGGGAACCTTTCTCTTGAGTTGACCCAGATGGTTAGAGATCCAGCTTGGACTTATGGGAGAAGGAGTAGAGGGAATGGAAGAAGAAACAGGAGTGAAAGGGGAAGCAATTGAAGAGGCCACAGGGAAGAACGTTGAGACACTTGGTGGTGGCATCGACAAGGAGTCCAACACACTGCTACTTGTGGGGCATGGAGTTACTACAGGGGAAGAAAAGGACATGGAGGCAGAAGGGATCTGTAATGGGATGGAGGGAACACTGGGTGATAGATCCACAAGAGAGGAGAAGATGGAAGAGGTGGGAGATGGAAGGGAGGAAGGAGGTAAGAAGAAACATCCATTGGAATAGATGCTTCAATGACAGGGGAGGAGAAGGAGTGGAAGAAGGAATGGTGGGTACCTCAGTAGTTGTAGCTGGGATAACATCCTGAGTGGATGTATCCTTCAAACTTCGGTGGTCTCTTCTTCTTTACCTGGAGACACCAGGTCGACCACTTGCTTTCTAAGTAGTAGGAGGGATTTTAGGAGTTTCTTCATGTTTTCTTGGTTCTCCCTCCTTATCTTTTCCTTTTCCTTTTAGCACCTAGGCCGTTCTTGGAGGTTCTCTACCCAAAGGAGAAGTAGTGAAATCTACCCTAAGGTAGGTGAGACCATTCTGTTTACACCAATGTTTGGTGTGTTGCAACGTGGGCTTGACCCTTTCCTGAATGGTCTTCGGTGCCTTGGCTCTGTCGATTTCTACGAATGACCAATCGTCCCCATCCGTGTCAAGGTAAACTTGATCAATTTCTTGATCAGGCTCTTGGAATCCTTTTGGAACAATGGCTACGCCATAATGGACGATCTCCTCTAGAGCCATCTGGGAGTGATCCTTTCACCTGATATCTATTTCATGTGTCAGGTCGATGTAGATGTCCTCGATCTCAGGAACATGAATGGGATCAATTTTTTCCTTTGGGAGCCATCTTCGATGAGTCGAAGGTAGGTCCGGCTAGGAAGTTGTGCTTGATTCGTAAATTCAAGCTTAGCATATATTTCCCATGCTTTGGCCAGTGTGGTACAGGTATATTGGCCCACTATAAGGGGGAATGGAGTTCCTCCTTTCTTTCTCTTCATGCACCTCTCGTGGTATGTGATTAGTTTCCTTGACAACTCCAAGAGAATCAGCTTGGGCCCTGCATACCTTGGTAGCTTTATCGGTTCACCCTTAAAATTTACCGCCCGAGATAGGTGAATGTGGGAAACTACATGAACAATGCTCCCCACTTCTTTGTGACAGTGATCACACTTGGGCTAGTCCAACCATGTCTCATATTTGGCCTCAATAGGTAGATCACCTCATAGAAGAAGGCATCATTGATTTTTGAGAACTAGGGGATGTTGTTCTCGAGCCTTAGCTCTGGGTAGTATTCATATATTTTGACCTAGGGCCATACCCCATTCCAAGCTAGGCCTGTAAAATATCTTACTGATGTTGCAACGTATACAACGTAGGAATTCATATAGAACTTCCCAGTTGTGAGGACTCCTGTCAAAGCTTCTGAGAGATGGTGTTGCTAATGATTTCTCCCCAACCAAAATGCTGATTAGGTACATTCTTGCTCATGGTCTCTAAGTACCTCAGCATCCATTTATGGAAATAATGGGCATCAGGAAGCCCAAATATTCTATTCAGGAAGGTGATTGTATCACTCAGTTCCTCATTGAAGTCACTGTGGTGGATGGTCTGTGGCCATCTGCTCACCGAATTTTTGTTCTAAAGATATAGCTCGTTCATCATTTACATGCATTTGTCCTCATTGTCATCCCATGAGCCTTCTTGTAGTCTTCAAGGCTTATGGCAACATATTTTCTGTGATGAGGAATGCCTAGCGTTATTTTGAAATGACGAGATGTTAGATTGATGATCATATTTCCTCCTTATCTTCGACACATCTTATGTCCTTGTTATAGATCCGAGCCACCAACATGATGAATTCATTGTTCACAAGACTTACTTGGCAGCCCAGTCACCGCAAAGTGTAATCCATCGCCCGCCTAGGTTTTTCATCCAAGCAGCCACTAGTGGCCCGGTTGGTTCTTCCGAGAAGTCTTCCATGTCAATGTGCCCAAGTTGAGAGTCTTTGATATCAAGATCACTCTGCATATTAATCAGCATCCCGACCTTCCGATATTTTTCCTTCATCTCTTGTTCTGTCAAATTTTCTTTTCCTTTAGACTTGGTTGGATTTTTGCTTAATGAAGACATGTGTGAGCTCGAGGATGGCTGTTGTTGTTCTACAAGGAGAATCAAGGAGGTCCAACATAGAAGAACCATGTCAACCATCATGTTATTCATAATGAAAGCTTGCAGAAAGAAGAATGAGCAATTATGAGGCTTAGGGCACAAGGCGTAGGTTCATAGCATGTTGCAGAGGCTTAAAAAGGTTGGGTGCACTTTTAGGGATGTCAACATGGAAAAAGGTGCACCTGTGTTGACAGGAGAAAAGTTGTGCTTAGTTTATAAAGGGCGCACTTTCGAGGAGTGTTGCACAAAAGGTTTTAGCGCTAAGGAGAAAGGCGTGGGCGCTAGTTTTGCAACACACAACATGGCATGTTGTTTTCAAGGATCATGCGGATGTGCCTTAGAAAATTTGCTTTAGCTAGGTGCTGCAAAAGATGGTGTTGCATGGCTTTTAAGTGCACTGGGGCGTAATTCAGAAGATGTTACAAAGGAGATCAATGCGCCAAAGGAAAACCTGCTGGCACAAATTTTTAGTACACAACATCTTATGTTGATGTTGTACAGTGCAGGTGTGCTTGTGCCCTTGTAAAAGCTACTAAGTGTATTTAATCGGCATGACTGTGAGAGGTGCAACAGGGAAAAATAGTGCGCCGAGGCTTTCCATGATTTCTTACAACTTCTTAGATTTCTTCTTTCTCTTTTGGTTTCATCAAATGGTAAAGAGAGGGTTTTTATGAGATATCAAGAAGGAAAAAGGCCTTGGTTTTTTTAGAGGTAGGGGCCTTCCAGATTTGTAGATTTGGAAGGAGAGGAAAAGGGCTTTTCAGTTGATTTGCAGATTGGTAAGTTATTCATTTTTAGATTTAATCCTTTTTAACAACCCTAGAAACCTAACACAATCAAAAACAAAATCATAACAACAAGGACGAGAGAAGCCACTTACCCAGGTTTTATAAAAGACGAAGGATGATGTTGGGGTCCAAAACTCAAAAAACGGCGCATGGGGGTGACAAGGACAGCTGATAGGCACAGAAGAATACTTTTCACAATTTTCAATTCGTGAAAATGACAAGTGTTGAGTGCCTATATATAGAAAATTTGGCATTTATTACTCCACCCACTTTCTTGGCACACTTTTTAGAGTGTCGACATGGGTGCAAATGCACCTTGGTGTAGTTTAATTGGCGTCGACATGAAGTTTTTAGCACCTTTTGCACACATTTTGGTATGTTGACATACCACTTCTCGCGCCTAGACACATTCTAGCGCATGATTACCGATATTGACATGTCATTTCCTGCGCCAAAGGGGCACAAATTTATTGATGTTGACATGACATTTAGGGTGCCAAAGGATTTTCTAAGGGGCGCACATTTTATGGTGTCGACACAACATTTCTTGCGCCTAGTTCAAAAAGGTGCAATTTTTGGAATGTTGACACCCCAAAATCATGCGCGGCTCTAAAAAGCTAAAAATGGCTAATTTGAAAACTTGTTTTCTGGAAGGGAGTTTTTAGACCATTTTTACATTGTCGAACTTCTTTAGGGGACCAAAATTGAATTTTGGTATGGTTACACTCGCAAAATTGCCCTTGTCAATTTTACAGGATAACACAACTTCAAGAGGATTTGACCTATCCTCACTTTTGGTAATAGAAATTATGCATTTTTGCACACACAGGAAAAATAGGGGTAGTATGGGTAGGATTGGTTGTTTTTAAATGAATTTTGGTGGGAGGTGAGGCAGAATGAACTTGATTTTCCAGATCTTTGAGAACTTTTACAAAAATGGAAAGCTTAGACAAACAAAATGCTTCAAGTAATAGCTAAAATGTTCCTTTAACCAGAAGGTGTGCTTCAATGGAGGCCCAGATCAACATGTTTTCACACAAACTTCAAGAATCCAAAATGAAGGCTCAAATTGAAAACTTAACTAAACATTATCAACCTCTGTTTCATCACACCTAAGATACCCTCAAAGGCTAACAAACAATCTTATAATCATGCTAGGAGTTCAATGATTTTAAATTTGTTTATTTCACTATCAAATGAAAGCTCTTCTGATAAATGAAATTGCAAATGCCACCAAACTATCACAAGGATAAGATCTTGTGTGATTCACAAATATTTCAATGTAAGATTGCAATAGGAACAAGAAAACTATTTGCAGACATTCAGAAATGAAAGACACAATTTTTCCCAAAATCAACACAGAATAACTCAAATTTGATTAAATTTATCAAGTAGGGAAAGTTTCTAGAACAATCTCAGAGCTTGTCAATGGTTGTACACTCGCAACCACCTTGACACGATCAAATTTAACACAAAAGAGATAAACAGGTTTCTAGATACTATTTCTTAAAAGAGGGCTCTATCAATTTTTTCTCTTGGAAAATTCAATCCCGAACCTCTAACACTCCAACCTTTGCATGATAAATTCATGCAATTTATAACATTTTACAACAGATTTTTCCCCAAAAAACAAAAACATTCAATGTACCAGTGCTTGTTATGATCTCGATCGTGATTCCAAGAATCAAATCTGTAAAAAGTTGTCAGGTGCTCAAGGGGGAAAATCTCTTTGAATATCTCCCACATTCAACTCTTTCATCTGGTAGATCACTCTTCCTCTTATTCGCCAACTACTTCTACCCCTAATCTATCAAATCTGGTTCTTTGCGTGCCTAGGAAGGAAAAATGGAAGATCAAATCAAACCCAAAGTAGATCACTTCTTAATGGTAAAAGACATCTCCAGATCTTCCTCACCAAATTTAGATATCAAATTAACTCTCCTCTCTATTTGGCATGTAGGAAATATCAAGAAATCATGAAGACTCGCATCTCCAGGAGCTTTTTAGTAAAAATGGGGGAAAATCGATATAGACACACAACTGCCATTGATCTCTACTTTGAAATTGGGACCATCCACATGGAAGATCCAATTTAAAATGGGCTCGGGGGTTCCTTTTTACCTTTTACAACCTTTTGAAAAAATGTAAAAATTTCTCATTTTTCTCACCCCTCGCCTTTGAAAAATGGGCTTGACACGTGTCCAATGTGGGTCCTAATGGAAACACGCTTCCTTTCTTCACTTTAACCCTTTTTTTCAAAAGGAAAATTTTCCAAATTTCCCAGAAGTCCGCACCTCCACCGTTGACCTTTAAATCAAATTTTGACTTATCCTTTGTGGGCTTGGGCCATTTTGATGATTTTAACCCTTTTGATGACAAGAGGAAAAAAATCCAAGTTGCCCCGATGGACCACTTCCCCCATTTTGACTTTTCAAACTGCCATGTCTCAATGGTGCATCTTGAGATGGTTCCCAAAAGTTGAGACCTTGAATGAGTGGGATCACCACGTGTCCAAGCCCGAAAAATTTTTTAAAAGTTGAAAGCTAAGTGGAAGGCGCCATGTGTCAGGGTCCGAGGTAGTCTCTTTGGCCATTGAAAAGTCCAAGAAAAATGCAAAGTGAGCGGAAGCCTCCAAGTGTCCTCCTGACACTTCTTTAAAATAAAACTCAAGGGCTGGTCCTCAAACATACGTGGTCCCTCCACGTGTCCTAGGCCTCTCAAAATTTTTGAAAAGTCTAAGTATGGGAAGACCCAGTGGAAGCCCCCACGTGTCTCCATGGCGCAATTTCAAAATGGTGCCCAAGACCTTGAATGAGTGTGGGCTCACCACGTGTCCCTATCCCACCAAACTATATTGGCTGCATAAAAAATTTTCTAAGTCCGAAAGAAAAGTAGTGGAAACCTCCATGTGTCCTCTGGCGCAACTCCAAGGCCAAACCAAAAAAAACTTCAAATGAGTGTCGTTCCTCCACGTGGAAAATTTTTGGGTTGAGGAAATCCATAGAATTTTTAGAGTACCCGATGAGCTGCATCCAACCAAAAGAGGCCACGTTTCCTTTTGATGAAAGATGTAAATTTGACCAAGAAAACACTTGTCAAACCGTAAAATGTAGGAAAACAACCATTTGAGCCCAAAAATGAAATTTTCTCCAAGGACAAGAGAATTTAGAAATGTTACAAGGTTCAAACACATTCCTCGAGCTACATCCATTCATTTTTCTTCAAGTATTTAGGGAAAAATGACAAGGACAACAATTCCCGACTATGGAAAATGAAAGAAAGAACATGAGACAACAGAGAGTTTTACACCCAAATTACTCACACTTTTCGGATGAAAGAGAAATGAGGAAAAATATGGATCCATAAGTGATCCTCGACCAGGAAAGGATTGATTATGGAAAAAATGGAAGATAGAGTCTTTTCAAGCACAATACGGGGAGATAAAATGTGACAGAGGCCGTAAACTGAGGAATTTTAATGGCAAATGGGGCGAGACTAATTTGAGCACCAACATGGCTCCGACTCAGGGATGGGAACTCCTTGTGAGTGCCACAAGAACAAAAGTAGACCAAGTGCCAAAAATATCCATTGGGAAAAGGAGTCATCTTAAATAGAAAATAGAGCCATCTCCAAAAAACAAAGAGAAACCAACAAAAATAGGTCACCAAGGACCAGAATGAACAAAAACACAAAAGACAAGAAACAACCAAAAACTATACACTATACAAATGATGTTCATCTTGATTTAGAGAAAACAAATCAAGAAAAATTTCAAGTGCTTGCCATCCTAGATATGACCATGCTAAGTAGTCTGATATGTCTTTAACAATTGGTCATATGATTGTCTCTCTTTTCCATCCAAGTCACTATCTGACCACATTTCTTTAGGCTTATCCTTTGTGCCTGGGTCAAGTTTTTTAACATCCTCGAGGATGCATCAAACATCAAAGTCTCAGGAAAATCATCCTACTCATGATACCTGCATTGATCAATTTCATATTCCTTGAAAGCAACATAGCTCACAGAGTTATCAATATCAATATCTGCATGCAATACTTCATAAGAAGCATTATTGGGGTCCTCAATAAGATATAACATCTTCTTTTCACTAGGTAACTTCACAAGGTTTCCCTCAATTGGTATGGTGGCATAAGACATGTCCATATGAACATTTCCACCAACACTTGCAAGCCCATTTTCTTGATAACAACATGCCCCATTTGGTAGGGCAATCAACAACAACAACATCAAGTTTCAAGTTCCTACCTGGGTAAGCTGCAAGTTGCACCACCAAACCTTTCACACATCCCACCACTAGCACTTCTCTAGAATCCATGGTAGTGCACTTCCCATATGTTATTGTTACTTTGATATCCATCTCATTCATGACTTCTAGAGGCATAACATTGCATGATGCCCCCGAATCAAACATACAGTTGTGAGCAATCTGTCCTTAATGATCAAAGTAGTGAAGAATGGATCAACATTTAGTTGAGATTCCACAAGGATGTTCCCAAGTAAACCTCAGGTGGTTCACCTATCTCTTCCAATACTTGGGGTTTTTTCAATTCTGCAATGGTAGGAGGAATCTCAACATTTCTGCCTTGGGTGACCTTTTCTTCTCTAAACCCAAATATTTGAATGCTCTGTTCCTATGCTCAGGGATTCTAAGAAATTCAACAATAGGAACAAAAATATTGATCTGACTCAAGATTTGGGCTATGTCACAAGGAACATATTTGGGTAATGCAGTGTTAGGAGGAAGGTTTACAAATTCATCTGATGGCACATGATTTTTTTATAGTTTGAGCATGAGGAGGGATACAAGTTCTACTTGAGACAACAAGGCCTTTGCCATATGTATCTTTCTTTGGAGTCTCTTTTGGGATACTGGTAAGCACTGGAATTTTTGGTTTGGCCTGAGGCCCTACCCCTTTGGCAACCCTACTCCTGGTATTATATTCTTTTTCATGGCCAACCACAACATTCATTAACAACTACCTATCCTCCTCAGAAGGTATCCCTCCATCATACTTCTCAATCATTAGAGCTCTTAGGTACTCAAAATCATTATTAGGAAGTTCAAAAGCTTGCACCATATCAATTTTAGAAGTATGAGTGGGAGGAAGAGGTAATACCCGAGTGAATGCAATCCCAGAAATCTTTAGTAGTTTTGGCACTCATCACTCAGTTGAAGTTGCCCCTTGTTGTGAGCTCGTGGAGAAACCCATCATGCAAACATCATCATCATTATCATCATCATTCTTTTTCTTCTTTGATCTACTTCACATGGAGCATGGGGCATGAAACATCTGTCACACCAATCAATGACATTTGTTTCTTCCACAACAACTCTGGTAGCCAAAGGATCAAGCACCATTCTATTTTCCCTTCCTGGGGTTGTTTATTTCAAATCCAAATAGGTCCCTTACCTCTATCATCAGATCTCTACTCATTTCTATGATGATTTGTAAATCTGTCTTGGCCTTGTTGCTTGTGTTGACCTTGTGAACTCTCCCAATCCCTTTCTCATCTCTGGGCTAATTTGTAAGAGATTTCTTTGACAACCCCTGCCAAAGTTTTCACAACCTCCTCCAAATCAGCAGCCTTACTTTTTGAGGTTTTTCCGGGTTAACCAACTTCACACCCTCCCTCTTAGGAGGTTTTCCAATTGCCTTGATGTTGTTCTCAATTTTCAGAGCCATGGTGAAGGCCTGCCTCAAATTGGTAGGGTTTTGTCCCTCAAGTAGTAAGCAACCTTTTTATCAAATGCATCTGAATATTTGATCAAACATGATTCATCACATGGCCTCAAGTTAACAGGAAATCTCCTTAAGGTCTTGTTAAACCTTGTGTTGAAATCATGTACTAACTCATTAGGATTCTTCTTGATATTTTCAAAATTCTAACAAAAGAAACCTAGGGTCTATTTCTATCACCATATTGTAATCTAAATGCATTATTCATCTCATCCAAGAATCAATGGAATTATCTAGCAAAGCTTTATACTAGTCCCTTACATCCTCTTCCAAAGTATGGATAAACAATTGATATATACATCTTCATATTCAATCTCAAAGTCTTCCATCATATTGATAAAAATATTTAAATGTTGATCACCAGTTATAGCATTATTTCCTTGGAACTTTGGTAATCTATTTCTTACATCCTTGGGAACTGCATTTGGATAACCAACCATCCCTACAAAATTTATAGGTCCAAAGGTATTTACAACAAATGGAGGTCTGGGTGGGGGATGGGCCATGTTGTTTCGAGGAGGTGACCTTGGGGAGAAACAAAATTGACAAGGGACAAGGGTCTTTGAAACACAGGAGTATAACTTTCAAAATGGATATCCCTAAAGGCCTTGTTTCTTGGAAATCCCTATCAACTTTTGAAAACACATAGGGGTAGAATGAGAAGAAAACTTTTCAAATTCAAATGAAGGCCCCTCTCTAGATGGAGAATTCAATTCCACAAAGAGACTACCTGATTTAGAAGCACTTGAATGGCAATCTTCAATGATAGGATGATCACTTTCATCAATGGGGATCTTCTTTTCTTGATTGTTGATCTCCACAACTCTCTAGGATCTTCTTCCTTCTGACTTTGTTTTTCCTAGCTCTGGAAATAATGTCCTAGTAGGATCCTTAGAGAAGAAATATCTTCTTCCTTCCAGATTTGCAAAGATTAGTAACAAATCTCACTTGATAGAGGTTAAGACACTGGTATTTATCAAAATCAGATCAACAGGGAGTCGCCACTAAGGATTTCCACCTTAGTTGTGCAAATGCACTAAAAATATGATCTATCAAATGTCTATCAACACTAGAAACTAGAAATGAAAGATCTGACCTTCTTTTACCAAGATTTATCAATGAATACTTAGTGCAAAAACTGTAGAGACTGGAAAATTGCACACAACACTTGTAACTTTGAAACTTCTTACAGGCCCGAACACAGGATGATGTTGAAACAAGATTCTAGCACTTAGAGCATATAAGAAATGCTTACTAGGGTCTAAATATGAACTGTAATCACAATGTCCAGCAATGGCGCCACTCTAGTGTTGTTGATGGGCCAAATGGATACAAATGGCAACAAATCAACAAATTAATCTCAACAATGTAAATCAATTTCTAAACAACTTAAATCAATCCCTGGAAGCGGTGCAACTAGGTGTTGATACCCAAATTGATTCTCCCTCAAAATGAGCATCATCACAGTTTGACAGAAGCTTAGAGAAGATAGATCATGTAGTGTGTCATTTTGTAGCTGAGGATGGGATCTAACTTGCCTCTTTGTCACTCGGGGAGATGTGGAGAAATGGGTAACACCCTTAAGAGGATTTGATCTATCCTCACTATTTTATGGTTGTGCCTTTCAACCAAGGTGAGAGAACCTATTTTGTAACCTGCTTGTTTGTGGAGGAGATGGAGATATCCTTCCTAGTGAAATTATTAAGAAGACCTTGGAGAAAATATGATCAATACAACAAAACCTAACTCTCATGAGTTGTCACTTCTAGATAGTGGAGATATTTTCTAGGCAAGGCAAAGGTTACTAAAGACATTTGGAATCTGATTGTTTCTGCATGTTTTGGTAATAGAAATTATGCATTTGTACACACACAAGGAAAATAGGGTAGTATGGGTAGGATTGGTTGTTTTTAAATGAATTTTGGTGGGAGGTGAGGCAGAATGAACTTGATTTTCTAGATCTTTGAGAAATCTTACAAAAATGGAAAGCTTAGACAACAAAATGCTTCAAGAATAGCTAAAATGTTCCTTTAACAAGAAAGGTGTGCTTCAATGGAGGCCCAAATCAAGCATGTTTTCACACAAACTTCAAGAATCCAAAATGAAGGCTCAAATTGAAATACTTAACTAAACATTATCAACCTCTATGTTTCATCATGCCTAAGATACCCTCAAAGGCTAACAAACAATCTTATAGTCATGTTAGGAGTTACAAGTGATTTTAAATTTGTTTATTTCACTATCAAATGAAAGCTCTTATGATAAATGAAATTACAAATGCCACCAAACTATCACAAGGATAAGATCTTGTGTGATTCACAAAGATTTCAATGTAAGATTGCAACGGGAACAAGAAAACTATTTACAGACATTCAGAAATGAAGAAAACACAAATTTTCTTAGAGAAACAAGAATAACTTGATTTGATTAAATTTATCAGCATGGGAAAGTTTCTAGAACAATCTCAGAGCTTGTCAATGGTTGTACACTCGCAACCACCTTGACATGATCAAATTTAATACAAAAGAGATAAACAAGTTTCTCAGATTTTCTCAGAAAGACGGGCTCTATCAAATTTTCTCTTAGGAATTTTTTCCCAACCTCTAACACTCCAACCCTTTACACGATAAATTCATGCAATTTATAGCATTTTACAACATAGAGTTTTTTTCCCCCAAAAGCAAAAACATTCAATGTACCAGTGCTTGTTATGATCTCGATCGTGATTCCCAAGAATCAGATCTGTAAAATTTTGTCAGGTGCTCAGGGGGCAAATCTCTTCGAATATCTCCACAACATTCAACTCCTTCATCTGGTAGATCACTCTTCCATCCTATTCACCAACCACTTCCACCCCTAATCTGTCAAATTTGGTTCTTTGCGTGCCTAGGAAGGAAAAATGGAAGATCAAATCGAACCCGATAGTCAGATCACTTCTTAATGGTAAAATAAGTCTCCAGATCTTCCTCACCAAATTTAGATATCAAATTAACTCTCCTCTCTGTTTTGCATGTAGGAAATATCAAGAAATCATGAAGACTCGCATCTCCAGGAGATTTTTAGTAAAAATGGGGGAAAATAAGATACAGACACACAGTTGTCGTTGATCTCTACTTTGAATTTGGACCATCCACATGGAAGATCCAATTTAAAATGGGCCAAGGGTTCCTTTTACCTTTTACAACCTTTTGAAAAAATGAAAAAAATTTCTCATTTTGCTCTACCCCTCCACCTTTGAAAAATGGGCCTAACACGTGTCCAAATGTGGGTCCCAATGGAAATGTGCTCCTTTCTTCACTTTGACCCCTTTTTTCACAAAAGGAAATTTTTTTCCAAATTTCCCCGAAAGTCCGCACCTCGCCGTTGACCTTCAAATCAAATTTTGACTTATCCTTTATCAAGGCTTGTGGGCCATTTTGATAATTTTAACCCTTTTGATGACAAGAGGAAAAAAATCCAAGTTACCCCCGATGGCTCCGCTTCCCCACCCTTTTGACTTTTCAAACTGCCACGCGTCTCAATGGTGCATCTTGAGATGGTCCCAAAAGTTGAGACCTTAATGAGCGCGGGCTCACCACGTGTCCTAAGCCCAACAAAATTTGTTTGAAAGTTGAAAGCTCAGTGGAAGGCGCCATGTGTCAGGGTCCGAGGTAATCTCCTTTGGCCATTGAAAAGTCCAAGAAAATGCAAAGTGAGCGGAAGCCTCCAAGTGTCCTCCTGGTGCTTCTTTAAAATAAAACTCAAGGTCATATCCCCAACATGCCATGGTCCTCCTCCACGTGTCCCATGCCTCCAAAAATTTTTGAAAAATTCTAAGTATGGAAGACCAACGGAAGCCTCCACATGTCTCCATGGCACAATTTCAAAATGGTGCCCAAAGAGAGACCCTGAATGAGCATGGGCTCACCACGTGTCCCTATCCCACCAAACTATACTGCTGCATGCATAAAAATTTGTCTAAGTTCGGGAAAAGTAGTGAAGCCTCCACGTGTCCTCCCGCGCAACTCCAAGGCCAAACCAAAAAGTAAATCTTCAAATGAGTGCATTTCTTCCATGAGAAGGTTTTTAAGTGAGGTGATCCATAAATTTTTAGAGTGCCCCGTTGAGCCGCATCCAACCAAAAAGGGCCACGTTTCCTTTGATGCAGAGATGTAAATTTGACCGGGAAAACACCCGTCAAACCGTAAAATGTAGAAAAATGACCATTTGAGCCCGAAATGAAATTTTCTCCAAGGAAGAGAATTTAGAAATGTTACAAGGCTCAAATACATTCCCCGAGCTACATCCATTCATTTTTCTTCAAGTATTTAGAGGACAAAAAATTGACTATGGAAAAAGGAAAGAACTAGAGACAACTGAGATTTTACACCCAAATAAAGACCTTTTCAGATGAACAAAGAACCGAGGAAACAATTTTGATCTATTCATGATCATCATCCCAGAAAGGAATGATTATGTAAACAAATGGAAGGAAAAGAATTTTTAGGCACAAAACGAGAAGATAAAAAGTCACAGAGGCCGTAACTAAGGAATTTTAATGGAAAATGGGGTGAGACTAATTTGAGCACCAACAAGCTCGATTCTACAACTTTAAACACACGTATTATATAGCTTTCAATTTGTTTCGAGCTTTGTGAGATTATGAGGCTATCGTGGGAGTTTTGGAGCTCGTATTCTTTGTTGAGAAAGGATCTCCGAGTTTTGTGTTCGTCGGTTTTGAGTATTATCAAGCTCTGCTATTTCTTGAGTTCTTTCTAGCTCAAAAATCTATCAAATGGCTTATGGGAGTTTGATTATGTTCATTTCTCTAGCCTATGAGGTTCTGTGACCTTGAATCTGGTATATTTCCTATCACTCTATTCTTTCTGAGCTCTCTACGCAAGAGTCTTAAAAGTTTCTGCCATTAATTGTGAAGGTGATCTTTGCCATTTTGATAACTATAAAACTCCATTTTTTCGCATTTATTGAGCTCAATTCTACTGCATTATTTGAATAATAAAACCCTATTGGGTTTTCTTGTTTTTTTGGCTTTATTCACGTAATATCGAGCTCAAAGGAACTTTTGGAATTTCAAATTTTAACTCGGTTCGACCAAAAAGGCAAGTCTTCTTCTATATTTTTTTACGTTATTCTTGTAATTTCATGGAAAAACCCATATATGGGCTTACTTATTCTTGATTGACACCATATATCTAGAACCTTGTTTAATCTTTCTATAGATCTAGAAATCTTAAAAATATGAAAATTATTTACTACGTATTTGAAAGGCCCTAGTCCGTTGTGGAAAAGGCACTATGGCGCTTGGGTATAATGCATTTGAAAGGTCTTTTCCTCATATGCTTTTCTTTTCCTCGAGGTTTCTTTTACTCTCATTTGGAAAGGAAAATTTGTGGCTTCTCTTTGCTTCCATCCCTTACCATCCTTTCTAAACAATGGTCCCTAAAAAAATTCTTTCAAATCATTTAGGGATCACCCTCATTATTTTTGGTTGTGTTTACTTGAGGAAGATGGGGTTTGTATCTTTGAAAACTTGTAAGTGTTCTTTATTCTGTGAGGTAGCTATTTGATCTTC
Organism: Taxus wallichiana var. yunnanensis; assembly: GCA_018340775.1. NCBI lineage: Eukaryota > Viridiplantae > Streptophyta > Pinopsida > Cupressales > Taxaceae > Taxus > Taxus wallichiana. The sequence goes on from CM031241.1 coordinate 757,332,227, forward strand.
TCTGTTTTAGACATTGATTCTGAGAAAAATTGTAAGATCGGCTTCGTCACCTTGATCTCTGTGAGACTACATAACTTTGAATATTGCATTTCTCTATCGTTTTTCTTCTCTTGAGGTATCCTTTGAAGTTGTGATTGTCATTTTGATCCATTGTTGAGATTTGAAGCCTGAAATATCGATGTCTGTATTTTGATATACATTGTTGAGTTTAACTACTGGGTGAAATGTGGTTGAGTTAAGTGAGTAGCCCGAACCATAAACTTTTCATTTCACTTTGTAATATTGATATGGATTGCGAAGCCCTAGAAAAATTTATATACACACCATGAATGATCTCTTTGAGCTCTAGACTTTGAAATTTATTCCTCTATGAGTTCTGAGTTTGGATTATTTTACATTCTTTGTCATCTTGTTGTCATTTCAGTTTGACTGTATCACTTTCTCAATTCATGCTTAACTTCCACTTCTCCTGCATAGAAGATTTTGGTTTGAGATGTTTGTCATTTTCTAAAGCTCTTTACTTTTGAAAATATATGCCAAAACCTTGCTAAAACTACCACCATTAATGATATGTAACCTTATACATTTTTGACTGTAGCTTTATGTGTTTCTCTTCTAGAAAAAGTGTAAGGAAAGTAATGTGCATGTTCTCTCATGTTCTATTTCTCAGTATCTTGAAATTTTCAAAACTAGAACTTGATGATTAAAAAGAAAACAATGGACAGTCTTGTAGATTTTTGATGCACTCTTACACAGTTTAATATAATTTCTTTTCATATATCAATTCCATCAATCTACTCTTGTAATTTATGTTACTGATTTTGTTGATACTGAAATGATATACCTTATGTATGTTGAAATGTTGTTATACACTCTCCTTTTAGCTTATTCAGTTAAGAACAACAACTTGTACTGTACTTGTATATGTAGATTAAAGGACTCTTTCCTTTATTCAAGTGAAGATGAACATAACTCTCTCTTGGCTGCATCATAGTTTCTTCTTTTCGGTCTTTTCTAAGTGAATGAGTCATGCTGAAACTATGATTTCTTTGAATTTAATATCTTCACTTGTGCTATGATATTCTTAGTTGAAGCACATGCCTACTACTTTGAGTACTTACTCCTTACTTGCATCAGTTGTATCTTGTGTGTCCATACTTCTCTGTTAGTTGGTATTGTAGATGTCCATTGAGCTGGTTGCATTGTGTATTGTATCTTTCATCATGAATCACATTCTACATCCTTAGTTGTACTATAACTAAAATTGTTCATGAAGTAACTCGTATTTATCCGAAAATGTTTACTTTTGAACCATAAAATGTATTCTCTCCTTTCTTACATATTATTTGATAAATCTATAACTTTCAAGCATGTTTTAGTTTGAAATAGTATAATGGAAATATGTAAAATGTCCATTTTACATAGTGAATCCCTATCAAATTTTTCTCAAATTCCCTTTTCCATTTTGTTTCAGCTACAATTTATCTTATTCCAGTTGTTAGAAATTACAGCACTAAACTTGCATTTCTTTTATCAATTAGTACAAGCATATCTTTGTATACTTCAACCTTTAGTTTGAACTAAAATAAATGTACTTTTTGATCCACGTTACATAATGCAACATTTATTTCTTCTTACTTGTACCTACACATTTAGATAAACTAGTTAGAAAACATTAGGCTTTTTGGCCTCTCTTTATTCCATATTTTTTCTCTCTCCTTCTTTCTGAGTGAATGAGTCATGTATGCTGCTATAGAATAGTAATTTTATTAGTTATGCCTTTGATCCTCATGTAATTTATACCTCCTGATGTTAGGAGATCCACTTGCACGAAATTGGATAGTATAGGAATATGGATCAACCCTAAGCTCGTGATTGACAATCTTTCCTTTTCTTGTTTTTAGGTATAGTTCCACTTGCTAAGAAGTGAGGATGAAGATGGAGCAAAGATCGGGCTGTAAATGGATCAATTGAAATGAAATAAACCAAAGGGAATGATGGGTTGTTTCATACTCCTTTACCTTATTTTTCATGCACATGTACCTCTTACTTTAGTAGTTGTAATTTACTTTTGATTTACATCCCACAACTTGTGTGGGAACATTTCAAATTCCTTATGAATAAAACATTGATTTATAAAACTGAGCTGTGTAGTTCCTCCTGCATTTCAGCTTTGTATATCGATTGTATAATGATTTAAATAACCCAATAACACAATTGAATGTATTTAATCATGAAGGAAAAAATTTAAAATACTTGTAACCTTAGTAATGAACTTTGATACTGTTGTAATCTGCAACTATGATTATTGTTCCAAAACTTAACACTTCATCTATTCTGTATTTTTTGTCTTCATCAAGATTTCACATCTTTCCTTGGGGCTTTGTGTTCTTTTGTTGAATACAATCATGAAATTTCAATCTATGTGATCTATTACATTTTGTAACAACACACATAGCTATAAATTACATGTAGTCATTAATTAATCCAATAGAACAAATATTGAACTGAAATAATATCCCCTAGCTTAGGGTCACTTCACCAATGGCATCCATCGTAATGAAGTTTTGAGTTTACCACTTTTCACGAGTGCAAAAATTGTCAACACTATCAATAATAGTAATAGCATACAACTGAAACCCATGTTGTGCACACCGTTTAAGTTGTATAGCAGAAATAGTGTGGATAGAAATGGGTTTCCTAACTCTAGCTATCACTGACTCAACTCCCAATTCATTTGTACATGATATAATCTTATGGTAAAATCCAACTATGGCTCTATTTGTAGATAACCAATCCATGCCTAAGATGACTCCATACGAACCCAACGGAAGGATAGAAAGATTTGAGGTAGCGGTGAAGGGTCCAAATCTAGTACACACTCCTTAACTAAGGAGTCTACAAATATTTTAGCTCTAGAAGCCATCTCGACGTCGCAACTAAGGCCCTATCTAACCACCACCATCCTGCAATGATCTACTAAAGATGGTGTAATAAAATAATTATACAAACCAAAATCAAACAATATAGATGCAGGAATACAACCCATGCTACTTATACTCTCTATCATAGTGCAATGATGCTCAGCTTGGCAGTTCTCAACCGTAGCATAGATTCGATGGCTACGTCCCATGTTGCCAACTATAGGCTCTGATATCGGTGCCTTGCCCTTGTTATTAGGGTTATATGGGAACTCTCTCCAATGATGTCTAAGAACTCCACATCCATAACAACTACCTAGTCCTCTCCAATGAGATGTGGCTCCATCCAGTACTCTAGTGGTCTAGTGTCATGGATCATGATGATCTACGGATGGACTGTTGATTTTTTGCTGATGAGAACAAGCTGACTAAGCTCTCGATGCACCTTGTGTCCTAATGGGACCCCTAGGGGGAGGACATATACTCTATCCCCTCTGAGCATCAAATATCTATGGATTTGAACGGTGGACGAGTCTTATGTTACTTCACGAGGTGGATGTTGTGGTGGCCTAAATGAAAATGTGTGGAACCATGTCTCAGTACGAGGAGTAGGAGCTGACCCTCGACGTGTTATTCTACATCTACTCGATTCAAATCCGTACTCTATCCCTGGCCTACCATTTCTTCCCCTAGTCTCTTCTATAATGTAGGCCTTCTCAATGGCCTCTGCTAAGGTTTTGGGCAATAGATGTGTACTGCAAACCCAAATCCAAATTCAGCCCTTGATGAATCTGTGAATTTTGACTTGCTCGTCTTGCATATAGTCGACATACTGAAGTAAGTCCAGAAATCGAATCTCGTACTCTTCTACAGTCATGGATGCCTGATGTAGGTCATAGAACTCATTTATCATCTGCTGAATAAAACTTCTGGATAAGTATTTTCTCATGAACCGCTCCTCAAAGATCTCCCAGGTAACTATCTCTAAGTCTACGTGGAGCTTCTACTCCTTATTCCTCCACCGAACACCTACACCCTCCTCAGAAGATGAATGGAAACATAAGCTTTAGCATTGCTAGTACATGGGTAAAGCTTGTATCACCTGCTCAAGCTCACTAACCAAGCCTCTTCCTAAAATCCAGTTGCATCTCTAGAATAATGAGATGGGCGTAGCTTCAGGATCTCCCTGATATGATCTAAAGTGGATGACTAATGACCCCTAGGTCTCTCTACATGCTCCTCTCTCGGCCTAGGGCTATAAGATCTATCTCTGTGTCTTGAAATCCTATCTCCATGTCCCATCCGAGGTGAGTTGGCTCTAGTTGACCCCACATGGGAGTTCTCTGCCATATGTGTTCATTATTGTGTCGATGAGATGCACGAGCCTCAATCGATGGCTCTCTATCATGTCTGACAGGTCATCCTCCTAAAGATCCTATGCACATAACGACACTAACATCTTGTAGCGTCTATAATATCTGAGGTAGAATGGCCGATACATCCTAATCTAGAGGTGGTGAGTCTAGGTCTACATGCAATAACCCCTGATTGGTCCGCACCTCTGCACAATCCAACGTGAGAGTTAGTTTAGCATTCTAGATTTTATTTCAGTTTTCTAAGTTTTCTATATTATAAAAAATCATCCAATGTTGTTTTCTAGGTTTAGAGTTATGCTAGGTTTAATGTTCATGTCTCGTGTTTTCAAGTGTGCCCTAAAGTCCAAGATTTAAACCCATGGCTCTGATATAGAGTGTAATTCCCATAAATTTACCTACACAAAACTCAAGGCAACCTAGGTCAAACTAGGAAAAAATTATGGAATAATTTTTTTTTGAAAAAAGGTCAAGCTTTCATTAAATAAAAAGGTCTCTAATAAGACATTTGAGTTACAAAAGTAATAAAATCCCCTAAACCACTTACGTGGCCCCAAAATAATTCTACCCATGCATTTTTAATTTGAAAATTCTCTCACCCACTTACCACCTACTTTTTGTAGGGATGAATCTCATCCATTAGATGGATTCATTTGGAGCCCTTATATTTAGGGATCCAAATAACCCTAAGTATGCTTATGAAAATCTCTTTTTCTCTTCATTTGACTAATTGCTTCTTCTTTTTGTTTTTGCAGATTTGTGGAGGAGGAGGTGGAAGCCATGAGAGGCAATCTCAAGCTCATGGGAGGATGCACATTCTTCCATTCATTTCTAGTTCTATTTACACCCTCTCCTAGGGTTGTATGTATTTTTTTTTTTATCTCATTATTTTAGCATTTTCCCCAAATGGCATATGGGTATTTGACCCTTTTTTAGGAATATGTAGAGTAGTGTATATATACACTAGGGTAAAAGGATATATACATATGTATATATATAAAATATATTTCACTTTTATTTAATATTAATTATATATATATATATATATATATATATATATATATATATATATATGTATATATATATATATATATATATATGAAAGAACCGGTCATGGAATAAAACAACATAGTCCGAACAAAACTTGAGGAGGGCCGACACGTAGAAGTTACCATACCACAAGGTTTATTGTTTGGAGTAAAGTATTTGGGGTGGGGGGGTCGTAGAGCCCACCCTCCATCCCATTAATTAATTTTGTGGGGGGTGGGGTTGGCGACCCTCCCCCAACACTTTCCCTTTCCCTTATTCTAAATACAAGCCATGGCCTCATGTTTCAAAGATTTTTAAATGATTTTTTTGTTTAATTTTTTTTTATTATTGAAACAAATAATATATATATATATATATATAATATGTCAATATTATAATTAATATCACTATTAATAATATTTAAATCTTATTACTATTATCAAAAATGGTAATAATCATATTACTAATAATATTAACTAACCTTAATCTTTTATTTAAAATTTTTACAATTTGATAGTAATATATAGGAACCAAAACTAAGTTTCTTTCCCTTTATTATTATTACTTTAATTAACATTTGATACTTGTATAAACTTATAGTAATTTGATACTAAAATTTCACAATCAATTGAGACTAAGGTCTAGTATTAACAATGCATTTTTTCTTTACTCTATTAGGTTTAAAGGACAAATCCATTTAATGATAAGGTGAATAACAACAAGAATTTAAGGCTTTTTTTATCTACACATAAAGTTTAACTTTCTTTCAACCAATACAAGAAGATGAACAAATATAGTTTATCTTGCTATCATGAGCCTTTCAAATAATACAATGGGAATTAATATTTATTTCCTTTACAACATACAAGTTTCAATCCTTTCCACAAGTAACTTTTAACAAGATTTTCCAATAGTTTTTTTAAACCATAACAACACACCTATTGAAGACAATAAATTAACTAAAATGAGAAACATGTTGTTTTCTTTTAAATCACATTATCATCATATCGATAACTTTCTTCAATTTAACAATCCATAGTCTTACTTACACAACAAGTAATCAAAGGATTTTCAACCTTGTGCCTTCATTTACAATATCGACTAAGATTACATTTTGATGATAAAAAAAATAAAAACTTCACTTTAAACAAATACAAGTTTACAAGCCCTCCATACAAAATGGAGACAACATAGTAAATATTTGCAAGAGATTCCATTATTATTTTCTCCAAATACACAAGAATCCTTCATCATCTAAACTCCACCTTATTCCAAGATCAACACAACCAAAAATGGGGAGTAGGCAACACTCTCCACCCAACCATTACTCCAATGAGGAAGTGAAACCTACTTCCTCATTGGCCCCCGAGCCCCAATAATGAGACAATAAGGAATATTAATATTCTGACAACCACATCAACAAAGAAAATGATTCCACTTTTAATTTCAAACAACACTCACAAAAGAAAAATAACAACGAAACATTCATTTTTTAACACATAAACTTCCCAACACATTGGCTCTAAAACAAGCCAAGTAGAGAAAGGAATATGAGGATACCCTTGTGCCTTCCAAGGGTTTGGATGCCCACCTAAAAATCCTCCAAAACATAATCAACCCCAAAATCTCTTATGCCTCCCACAAATAAAAATATATCTCTTATTCCGCCCTCAATCTTATGCCTCCCTCTCTCTTATGTGTCCCACAATGAACGAAATAACAAGATGAGAACAAGGTGGGGCATCCAACCCACTCCCTCCTAAAAACCCAAAATAAAATCTTATGCCTCCCAAAAATTTCATCCCCATTTCACTATCTCATACACATCCTAAGGACATTTCACTACCCAACAACATCAAGCAAGAAACACATTCATTCAACACATAAACATACAAGAAAAGAGAAGAAACCAAGGGTGAAAGACCCTACCTTTCCATAGCAAGAATCCACTTCAAAAGCAATTCCCAAAATCCTCCAAGCTAAAGCAATTCCAAGCAATCTTCAACTCGAAACAAGTTTTCCAAAATGAGAGAGCCAAATCCAAGCAAGTAACCCCAAAACCTCACAAAAATTCTAATTAATAGAAAAGAGGGAGAGGGAGATGATGTGGCTCCATGTAGAATGCCACATAATTTCTTCTCCACCCCACATCACCAAAGTCAAACCCAAACCCCGATGTGTAATAAATTGGTAGTTGGGAAAAGACCACCCTCTTACACACTTAACCCAACCCACACCCCTTAAGGACAAAATTAATTTCTAATGTAAGAAAATTGCAATCAATTACCCTTTTCCTTCATTAAAACACAAAATAGGTCCTAAAATAAGTCACTCACTTCATAGGCTAGGTGGGTGGGTGACTTTAAAAGGTGTGGGACAAGCTTAGCTTGTTTCACAAGTCTCCAAAGTAGCCTAGAAGGTCAAAATCCGAATTTCACAAGGAAGATTGAGTACACACTACCCCAAATCAAATTAAATTCATTCCAAGACAACACACATTAAGGCTACCAACTCACATTTACTTCCCCTCTTTTTTTTTCACATCCTACTTAACACTAGATCCTACTTTTAAATTAAGTTAAGAGGGGTGAAAAACACAATTAACAAAAGTGACTTCACATGCAAATAAAAAAACAAAATAAATCACAATTAAATAAAATCAACAAGACAAATTACAAACATTCCTAAGGTCACTTTTGAGGTCACACCCTAATGGGGACCTCCTTACAAGATACAACAACATACAACATGCGACTACACATGTTGCCATGGAGATCCTGTTGCCAATACTCCATATTCTCTCACGGTTGGTCTCCTATCCCCCTTTAGTTTATGTGTTGCTGTGAACACCTATAAAATTAAAGAAAATACTTTTCTGGCCTCGTGGCCATATTAACAACATCGAAATAATAAAAACACATGCATGTACATATAATCAATTATCGCAACTTAAACAAAGACAAGTAATTTTCCATTGTTCACAATTCCAATTATTTCAATTTCATCACTTTATCAACTAGCAATAAGATCACAACATCAAATACATCATGTAGCATCATATAATTATCGAAAAACTACATTTTTCTAATATAAGCTCAAAATAAACAATTCGATATATCAAAATATGCATATAATCCATCCTATAAATCATGTCATAAGTCTAACATCCATATTGTCTATAAATTAACTAATCAAAATAACAATTTCCATCTGTCAATATCTAAATTGTGATAGAAAAGTCCATAACTCTAGTCTATGCTAAGCAACATCATAATCATATAAATGTCAAAGAGGAGTGGGCACTACAAAAGGGTAGAGAGAGATTATTTTTTTTTTTTCTGTTTTGATTTTAAATTAATTAGATGCCTACTTTGTCTTTGTTTTCTAGGTTGTAAAACTTATTACAACAATACTTATATCCTACTATTATACAACTCATTTAGAAGATGAAAATATGTATAATACAACCAAATGCATTTTTTTATATATGTATATAAGTTAAAACAAGAACTTTTCAAAAGGGAAATAAACCATTGACTTAAACACATTTCTAATTCCCAAGAAGATAAAATTTCATATTTTAAACAAATGTAACTTTCCAATGCCTTTCTCTCAACCAAATGCATTTTTATTTCCAGAGAACAATGTTAGATTTCAAACTAAATGCAACTTTTAAATTAAATTGCAAATTTAAATGAGTTACATTTCCATTAAAATTTAACTTACAATTTCCTTTGTTCAACTATTTACTTCACAAAATAAAATTATACAATTCAAATTTGAGATATCCTATTCATTAGAGCTCAACTTAAAATACAAGTATACAAAATCCCTCCGCTCAATCGTAGAGACAACATGGTAAATTTTACAATAATCTTCTCTCTCTTTTTTTTTTTTGTTTTCTACACAATGTAAATCCATCCAAAGTATCAACTTTGAACTCCTTTTCTTCATCTCAAGATCACAACAAGGAAGGGACCATAGGCAACACTCACCTCCCAAACTTATTCCATTAAGAAGCTGAAGCATACCTTCTCATTGGCCTCCGACCCCCAAAATGGAGAAATAGGGAATGTTTACAACCATGGAAACTCTTCATAGAGGCTTCAACAATACACATAAATACACAAACTTGCAAAACATTCAACAAAAACACAAGAAACAAGATTTAAAACTTTCTAAAAACACATAAGCTTCAAAATAAGCCAAAGGAGACAATAACATGGAGTTGTATCTCTATACCTCCCAAGTGGGAATAGGGTCCACCCAAAAAACTCCAAGTGCACTATCATAATCACAAACAACTCCTTATCTCTCCCTTTCAAAACACAAAATGATATACATCTCTTTTACCTCCACATAGGTGGAACACCCTCTCCCACACTCCCTCCACAAAATCCCTCACATACTCCATTTTACCTCCACAATAATGACTCCACTTCCCTCTCCCAACACCATGCTTAAGGTAAAATCTACCCAACCCATACAAATCACCAACATGCATCCAATTTACAAACAATTCACAGTAAAATAAGAGTACAAGGGTATAAACCCTACCTTACCATTATAGCTTCCATAATCTTCAAGAAACAAACTTCAACCTCTTCCAAATCCAAGATAATCTCAAATGCAAGTTCCCAAAGCTCCCAAGAAAGATATTAAAGAAAATTCCTAAAATATGCAAGTGTGTAATAAAACCAAGTAACCCCAAAAACTCCAAAATAACTCTAATAAATAGAAAGTGTGGAGAGGATGGTGAGGTGGCTCCATGTAGGATGCCACATCACTCCTCTTCCAATCCAACTCACTAATTCAAACACAAGGACCAAGACTCATAAATGGGTGGGTGAGGTTATGACATACTCAAACTTGCACTCAAACCTCCACCCCATGCTTCCAAGGACACAATTAAGAGGGTAAGTAAAAAGGTGACATTAATTGCCCCTTTTTCATTCAAAAATACATCATGAGGGCTAAATTTGGCCCCTTACTTCATAGGTATGGTTGGTAGGAGAGTTTAAGAGGTATGGGACACGTGTAAATTGTTCCACAAGCCTTCAAAAGTGGCCCCAAAGAAAAATGTTGATATTTGAGAAATGGGGATGATTACATAACACAAAATCAATAAAATCCATCGAAATCAATAAGGTACCAAGGACTAACTAACCTATTTAATTCCCACACATTCACATCCCAACTTAGCATAATCAACATGATTAATTAACTAAACAAGAGCACATTAATTAAGAAATAATATTAAAGTGAGAAAACTTTACAAATAAAGAATCACATAAACAATAAAAAAATAAAAATAAAAGACGGAAATACAACACAAAAACCCATGGCCACATATGAGGTCACCTCCCCATGGGGACCTCCTGGAAAACTCAACAATAAAACAACAATACATACTAACACAAAGTTGCAGAGGTGGCCTTGGTCCAAATAGCTAATATTCCTCCATGGTTAGTCTCCTAGCCCCTTCTTTTTTATTGTGATATAATGTCCTACAAATAACCAAATAATACCCCTTCGGACTCAAGCCATATCAATTATATCAAGTAATAAAACACATACATATCTATCAATTGACATCATCATATAACATTGATAAATCATCACCGAGGTTAGGAAATTATATCGATTGTTTACAATTTTTAACATTTCAATTCTACTCTAATCAATAATTTACAATTATCAATAATCCAATTCACATTATTTGACAAGCATCCAATTCGCTACATCTATAGTAACTCATTTTTCCTAGATACACTAAATAACATAGTATTGATCCCTAATATCGTCACATTATTAGAAATTTACGATATCAAAGAAATCACATGGTTAGTCCAATAATCTCAACACAATCATCATTGTCAAGAGTCCAAAATGCTAGCATATAGAAAAATAATTCTAGGTCATCATCAAGTATTGAAATATCTATCTATGTCCCCTAGGATTCCATACGATCGACAATATGAGTCACAACATATCGATAATAAAAATGACCATAGTATCTATCATCATGCTAACTAAAATATAATTATAATGTCCATGTCTCTAGTATACAATAATAAGATCATAGTAAAATAAGTGTCGAAGAGCAGTGGGAATTACAATATCCATTGGTGTCTCAAGAACAAGAATATCCTTCATGACCACTGAATGACCATAACCCAGCTTATGAAATAGTTCTGATCTCCAATGCGAAATACAATTTGGCTCCAAATTCAGAATGCAGGTGGTCCTCTTGTTTCATTGAGTTGATAATAACTCTCATATTCCATATGACCCCAACGCCTCCACTGTATGGTGTCAAGTCTCTGGATATGATCAAACAACAAGTATGCTCCTTCACTCTACAATGTAGAGCTATGAGTGATCTGATGTCTGTTGTTTACGATGACATCCTTTCACTTTGTTGTAGAGGAAGATAACATTTGCACGGTGCTAAGTTAATCCACTATCACCAATGAGATCAATGGTGAATAATGAACCTCCTCTGAAGAAAACAATCTAATGATACATCCAAGGTACTAAAGCTCTAATATTTAGTTCTTCTTTGTTGTTTTTTCACGTCCCTCAACTCCATGGTGTCTCCGGGATTGAAAATGAGAATAAAGGCACCAATTCGACATTTGCATTGATCGATGAGTAAACAATAACTCCTGCATTTTTTACAATGTGCCTATTAAATAATATAACTTATTTTCATCTTAAGGATAATAATCGGTCCTCAATAAATGTTATCGGTCTAAACTACTTCTTTTTCTGGATAGAAATCTTAATTTCGACTTCGACCTAAATGATGGGATTCCCTCTGAGCTGTGGGCATCTAAGAATGAGGGAAACCTCAAGAATGGAAGGCTCCCTTTGACAAATCATTGCAAATATGTATTCTTACCGAGCTAAAGGTTAGATGAAAGAAAAATTGACAACATAAGGGTGATACAACTAAATTCTACGAGTGGCTACGCTCGCATGTGACACACTCAAATATTGATGAAAGAGTGCTTAAATTAATTACAATAGCTTATTAATTAATTTGCAATTCATAAGGTATCTTAAATACACTTTCTTGGCCTACCAAATGATTAAAATTCTTGATATAGGTTCTATTAGAATTATAACATGAAAAAGAAACAATAATTGACTAAAACATGCCTACATCCTGTTGGAACACACTATGAAAAGCTTGCTAATGGAGGAAAATTGTTTTTTTATTTAGTCACAAGGTGAAACAATAGAATTTTCTGTAGCATTATTGTGTAAAAATAGCCCCCTTGTGCTTTGTAAGAGCACACAATTTATAGCCATGAAAATTCACCCCCTCCAAAAAAAGGTCATGCAGTACACTTAATTTACCGTACATGCACAATTACAACAATCAATTTGTAAATATACCATTATTTAAATGAACACAAAGCTAAAAATATATTTCCCACTTCAGTCTCTACCTTGGTCAATCTTGAGTTAACTAGACCACTCCTTGTTATGCACAAAGAAACAACCTTTTAAGGCCATGTTTGAGTGAATTAAGGTATAAAGGAAGTTTTGTCTCCATCTCAAAATCTATTTCTGGACCTACGTGCATGCAGAGTTTAAGGTAAAAGGGAGCCAATTTTGTCTTATATGCTTTTGAGCTATTATTGGTTATGTCTTATCTTTGGGTAATCCTTGAAAAGGAGCATGCATAATTAGTCAATTATTTATAACCTCCTTTTGGGTATATGATAATAGTTTCAATGTTTTAGCACATCCCCTTGTGGATTTCAAACCTAGCATAGTTGACTTAAAAAATACCTCCTTAATCAATCACCTTTCGACCCTTTTGATAATCATGTGTGGAAGTAAAGGTTTTATACTAAATTCCAAACCATAATCATTTTGATTGAATAATGTCCCCCTCTAAGATGTGGTGACCCATCATTATGTCGGTGGCATACTTTAACCAAAGTTAGCAAGGGTTTCTACATATTGAAGACACGTATAAAATTTGACTCAGGTTGAGTTTGTAAACTCACTCGTCGAGTTGAGGAAGTAAAAGTTGCAAACCCTTATCATTATTGTATTTACAATTTGGAGCCTCTCGGCTTGATGAAGCCCTAGTATTTCATTGGAAGCCATGGTAGATGATCATGAAGCTTGATTCAGCCTCTTTATATGGTCTTTGTGGTGCTTTGGCTAGCGTATCTCCAAATTTTCTTTCCATTCATTGAAGATGTGCCGCCAGTGAAAAGGTAAACTTTGTTTATGGCTCTACTAATTCTATTAAAATGATCCTTCAGAAAGTGTAAATGCTCTAATTTTTTGCCAGATCTAGGATGGTTTTACCTTGTGAGTGACTACCATCAAAGCCATGATTTAGCTCGCATTTATGGATATTTCATCTAAAAATTATTTAAGCTCATTGTGGGATCTTGAGATTTTCTCTGCATAGATCTTGGGTCACCATTTTTTAAGGTTTTAGGAATTTTGAAGGTGAGAGTATGGTATGTTTCATTTTCTCGAGTGTACAATTCATCCTAAGCTCTTTGTTTTCCTATTATGGCCACCAAGAGGGTTTTATTATTGCTATGTTAAATAAATTACCTTTATATACCTATTGTGTCGTATCGTGAGTTGGTTTTTCTTCACCTATGAATTTTCATTTACCCTGAGTGCTTACTCTGAATATTCAATCCTTGAAATGGATCTATTTTCTTATCTGAGTGCTCTACTTTTCTCCTTTCCCAGTTCAACTCGTGGTTGTTAATAGTCTATTATACCCAAATCTGGGCTCGAGATTGTGTCATCTGATTGTTGCCTGAAATTACTGCCTGTAGACATTGGTCATAAATTTTGCGTGTAAAAGGTGAGTTGGATTTCGTGTTTCTAATTTTATATTTTATAAATACTTGGCCACCTAAAAGGGTTTTGCATTTTGTTAAAATAACCTAGCCTCCTTTTAAGGTGAGAATACATGGTGTCTTCAAACCTGCTGCTGGTTCAGTTTGAGGCATTCTATTTTACAAATGATTTGGGTATTATTATCATTGTCTCAAATTCTTTGAATGATTCATTGCTTTTCCTCACTACTCTATTTGGCACTTATGGTTTTGTACTTGACCCTGTATGTCTTTTGTCCCTGAGTTCCCTGGTTCGTTCCATCTCTTGTGATTTCGTAAGATCTTCTTCTTTGAATATCAAGTGTGGCTCTCTTACTGTGGAAATATGGGAAATGACATATGGATTATGAGTTGTTGTATATCATCAATGGATGCTTCATTATGTGAACCACTATGAAGATTGCTAGTTGTTTTTGGATTCTAGATTATTCTTGATCAATTGTTTTGTTGGTCTCAAGATTAAAAATTTCCTTGATGCTTCATCTTCACACTTTAGCTATTAATGCTTTAATTTGATCATGAAAGATCACGATCAAAATTTACTTTGAATCTACTTCTCCTGGGAACTAACTCAAGCCAATAGTGGATTTTCTTCTATTGACCGATCTTGCATATTGCATTGTATATATCCTTTCAGTCTCTTTCTTATGATTGAAGTGTGATACTACCTCATGATGGTTCTTGTAAATTACTTTTTCATCTTGATCAACATTCACCCAACTGTATTTTTTATTCTCCATACCATGGCTTTATTATATCTTGTTACTTATGTGCCTTGGAAGGATCTTATTTGAAGCCAATAAATTTTCATTTTAAAAATTCAGGCACTGACTATTCTTTGTTGAATTAATGGCTTGTTTTTACTTAGTTTACTACTACATTGATGACCCTCCAATCTTATTCCCTTGCATGAGTTCACCAATGGTGATAGAAATTGTATTGGATGAGGTAAGTCAGAAGTGAAGCTATTTTTGCTAGCCCACTAGTAGAAGACATCTTGGAATACATTTTATGGTCTTGTTTGATGAAATTGCCATCTTCTTTTCTTTTCCCTTGAGAAATTTGTACATCCTACTATAATGTATAAATGAATTTTGTTTCACTCTGAGAAATACGAATCTTGAACCTACCTTTGAAAACATGTCTTAAAATTTAAGGGAATATCTCCAGAACTCGCTCTTAGATGCAATTCCAAATTGATACTTTAGAAAAATGCATGACTGTAATTATCTTAAATGTGCCACTTTCTCTAGAAAAACATACCTTTCTTGGAAAATGTACAATTGCTTCACCTTCTTGTTAGTTCATGTGGCACCATGATAAATTTACTTGCTTGGGAAGAAAGGGGAAGTTGTTGCAAATTTAATTTTCTTTAATGATTTGATACAATAATATGTTTCTTTGATGCTTCTTTCCATATATACTCATTGTTATAAAACTAAGGGAAGATTGGATTTAAACCGGAGGCTCACTTTATAATTTTCTAAAGCTTTTGGGAATCACTAAAAAATTATTTTAATTTTTTTTATTTAGTGGGCATGAAATGGAAATCTTATAAGGATTGATGTGGATAAGGAAATTTTTATTTCTAATAATCTTTGATCCTCTTTGCCTTATTTCATTGATGAGTACTTTGTGTGATAATCTTCCTCTTACTCGAATCTTGTATGAGTACTTGTATGTGTACTTTCTTACTCCCCTACGGCTAGAAGATGATCCCTATTTGATGAATGTTGCATATTAATAACTTCTCACTTGAGCATTAGTAGTTGTACTTGTATTCTTACTTTTCATACCTAATGCTTTGTATCCTACATTGTATTCATTGATTGTAATTCTTGAGTTGAATGCAAATATGATCTGTGTTGTATCTTTTATTCTGCTAAAGCTCTTAGCATCAATTCCTTACTCCTTCATTGTCCTAACTTGGATCTTGCTTGTATAATGAGTTGGATTTTAATCTTCTTTCCAATTGTTGTTGGAAATGGTAATATTTATGGTTTATCTTTCTTAGAGTTGATGATATGAAGCTTTAAGGATGAATTGCATTGATAAATTTTGTACTATTTTGTTCATGTCTTGCCTATTTGTATCTTTATGGCTGCAAAAGATCATTTCATTCTATACTTGAATGGAAGTAAGTTAGAACTTTATAAATCCCCTATTTCTATTTAATCAAACATGATTAAATTATGAATGATATTTTCTTCTCACTCCATGTACTTGCACATTCGAAAACAATTATAAAATATGGGGCATTTGTCTGCATTTCTTTTCTCCTTCACTGATTTTACTTTCTCTTTCATATGCTTCTAAAAGTGCCAGCTAGATGTTCTTGAGTGATAATGATAATGATAATGATATGCACTCTGTGATTCTATTTATATTTATCTCTTGTGCACACTTATCTGATTGATAATGCATATACATATGAAATTGGTAGTGTGAGATATCCGTGACCCTGAGCTCTAACCCTTCTATTTTCATTTTGGTGCACTGCATGAACTTGGGAAATCCAAAAAGTTTGGAGAAATCCTCATACTGAAGAAATGATGGGTTAATCCTCAACTATTATCCAAAATTTACCCATCGGGATAAAATTTGATAACATGGGAAAATTCTTTAGGTTAGAGAAAGAAGAAATGGGTATGACCAATTTTTTATTTTTGGGTACCTTTTTTCATTCCTCTAACTTCCTGTCCAAGAAAAAATCCAAGGATTTCATAAAAATTTGCAAAAATCTTAAAAATGAAGTCGCATGCCTTGTTTTAATGTATTGCGGGCCTAGAAGGCTATGAATAGTACTAGTGCGGATCGTACCAATGTTTGTTCTACCGATTTTGGGGCTGAAATGCAAAGGAAACCATGTATTGTGGGTATTTTGGAAAACATGTCCCAAAGCCGCACAAGTTCAACTAGACAATAGGGACGTGAAAAGCCAAAATCACCGCACAACAAAGGAATAAATAAATGCTGAATTTTTATCCTAGGAGGTCCATGGGATAATTGGGACATTGGGATGTGCGGGAACTGAAAACCAAAAATCACCACAGGCAAGTGGGATGCAGAAAAAGCAAAGGTCAACGGCCCCGATGTTCTAGTCAATGGCGAGACACTTGGGATAGGGAAACCTGAATCAGACGATGCGGAGAAAGGAGGCTCGAACCATCCGAGTATGCGTGGGACATGAGCTCCCCAAAAAAATATGTGGTATCCACACAACAAAGGAAAAGTCAACGCTTGACCTCTAAACTTCTAACGGTCATAACTTTTGACCGAGAGCTCGCGTTTCTCACAAAATTTGACTTTTCAGAACGGTCAGGATGTCCATCTTATTTTTAATGCAGGTAGGTATATGAAAATAAAGAAAAAAAATTCAGCTCCATTCAATCAAATGCTCATTCTCGTTAAATGACATAAATGTCTGGCAGACCCAAAACAACTGCCTACACTCAGATCACCATATCTTTTCAATTCTCAACAAAAACATACAAAATTGGTCTTGTTGGAACTGTGGCTCCGAGACCAATCCACAGTAATGAAGAGATCCATAATTTGATGAAGGATTGATGGATATTTTTTTGAAAATGTGTCAAGGTTCAGAATAATGTTTTATTTGGTAGTTGGGATGCATTCAATGAAACATGGGCAGACATTTCTCACTGTTGCAAGTTATGAGGACAGTATGGGGTCCTTTTACAAGTAACATACCATCATTTTAGTCCATTTATGATATCTTGCAAGTGTTGGGAGGAAAAATTTCAGGATTTTCATTTCTCTCTCTCCTCTCAAAAATCTAAAAATAGAGTGTTGGGCTCATTGTAAAGAGATAGTCTTGAGTAACAAAACTCAATCAAAATTGGTTTGGGAATACAATGTGCTATAGGCCCTTATAGTGGAATCCTGGCATGGTGATCCAAGCCCTTATTATGCAATATATCAAACTGCACATATCAATGAAAGCAATAGATACAAGCTTGTGGATATCTCTTCCCCTATTGTGTTTATTTACATTCTTTTTGCCTTTCAATCTCATTTCCTATATATTTTGTCTATTCATACTCTTGTAGGGATTCATTATCATTTTGTATGTATGAAATGTAGTTATGAATGCATTTGATAAACTGTGGAAAAATCTTATCACCCCTTCTAGTATGCATTTTTCTTCAACTTTTCACACATTGGAAGACTATTCTCATACCCTCCTTTTTTGGTGTATCACCTCTTTAGTATAGGATTTGTTTTCATGCACTCTCCCTCCCGGTCACTTGGAAAGTTATATTAGGAAAGATAGTTTTTCCTACATTAGATTAGATTGTGGCAGGTAGTTTAGGAGTAAGAACCAACTTTCTTTGGAGGTCTATCTCAAGTAGCAAGTCCCACAACTTGGAGATAATACCCATGTTATCCAGTCACACCATGAGCTCAAGAAAACACACTTGTGAAAACCATATGGTAATGTGATTCAGCAATAAGAATCACACTTTCATCTTTGTATTTATCTACATTTTATTTTCTGATCATAGTTATATCCCATGGATTGTGTGGGATAATTGTACTATTTCTTTATGAATATATGAGATTACCTTCTGTTATAAGCTATATAATTTCCTTTTACATTTCTTTTTGTAATCATGATGTGGAATGAACTTAATCAACTCAAAACATAATGCAATTTCACCTAAGCATAAGGAAATAACTTTAATTAATTGAACTTGTCCTTCAAACCTGTCATTTGATTCTAGTTCCAGAATGTGATATTCATACATGCTTCCCTTCCTACCTTCCTTTGGGTTTTGGAATGATATTCCATGGCTATTGTACAACTTTGATGAAGGTGAAAAATTGGAATGAAAACATCTATGAGGCATGGCCTTCTGTAACAACACTTGAGTTACAAATTTGATGCAATGTCATACTCAAAACCATCTAAATGAGAAACCATGGAAATTTTTAAATACCCATATCTGATGATTGACTGAAAATGGTCAACATCTTGGAAAATTTGCTCATTAGGTTACTTGTTAACCTGTAAGATCCCTTGAAAATGGTTTTTTCAGCCATTAATGCTAACAGAAAATCTTTACCATAGCCAAAATATGCCTGCCCAAGGCTGCATATTTCTAATAAAACTGATAAATCCTCCTGAAAAAGGACAAAACAACAACGGAAATTTGTGCAAAACTACACAAGGGGAAAAAAAATCTCTAAAAGGCATGCCATTAAATATGGCAGCCATTATTGAAAGAAAGAAATTGATGGAAGGATGTGTTTAAAAAATACTTAGAAGAAAGCATGTAAACTATAATACAGTGTCAACTTATCTTTTTTAGAAACAATGCTTCAAATATATCTCATGGACTGGGATTAGAATGTCTTCTCCATTTTTCTATGTAAGTTGAAAATCATTATGTAACTTGCATTCGGTGATAATGTATGGTTTTCTCTATAGTGAATCAAATTTCATATGACCACCAGGCTTTGTTCATCCTCATCCCATTTCAAAATTATGTCTCCTTCAATAAAGACTCATGCTTTGGCTTTCTTATCAAATTTCATGTTGATTTGAGATTGATTCTTCTTCATGAACAACATAACTTCATTTATAATTTCTTCAAGTTTCATAAGTTTTGATTATCGTACTTCCATGGGCTCATTCTCTAGTAAATTCATCTAATGCATAACTTCTAAAGCTGGAAGTTTAAGAGAAATGGGTAACGTTTCTTCTAAACCATAAACCAACTTGAAAGGTGAGTTTGAAATAGACATTTTATGAGTAATTATGTCAGCCCACAAGGATACATTTACTTATCATGCCAAGTAAGTTGATTTTCATCTATGGTTCTCCAAATTATTCTGAGTAAGTTCTTGTTTTTACTTTAAGCCAATCCATTACCTTATGGGTAATAATTGGATGAAGTACTCAAATAAATTGCATTTTGAAAAACCCATGCAACAATTTTTGCACCAATGAAAGATTTAGCATTATCTAAAATAATGGTGAAAGAAACACCAAACCTTGTAATTATGCCTTTGTAAAAATCCAAGATATTTGTCTCATTACCTTCCTTCAAAGCAATAATATTAGTCCATCGCGTGGATTAATCAATTACGATGAGTATCCATTTGTGACAAAAACTTGAAGGTGGGTTAATGAGACCAATAAAATCTAAACCCCAATGAGAAAAGGGTTTATCAACTAAAATTGGCTGCAATGGTAAGGCAACAAGTCTTTCTTTTCCGTAGAGAAATCATATTTCTGACATTTTCTTACCCATGCATGGTTTTCCTTGAAACGTGTAGGCCAATAATAACCTCCTTTCATGATTTTGAGGGTTGTAGTTTTAGATGAATAGTTCCCTCCTCCTTAGTTGTCATGAAATTGCTCAAGTAACCTTCCAACTTGGTTTGGATCAACACATCTTAAAATGACACCATTGATATCTTTCTTGAATAATACATCACTAACTAGAAAATAAGGAATGGATTGAAGTATGAAATACATCATTTTTTAATGGTGTGTAAATACCATGCTGACGATACCTTGACATGTTGAAAATCCACTCTGTATGCTGCTACTTTTCCACATTTTTAGGCTCATTTTGTAGTAAATAAATAACTTCTTTGTTGTTATGCAAGTCTTGAGACAAGTTCTCACATAATCCTTTGCCTCTAATCAGTTTTTTCACTTTAATGACAATATCATACTCCATAACTCGAGTGATCCAACCTACTCTCTTTTTCGATATATCTTTATTCAACATAAATTCTTTAATATATGGATGTGCAACCATCAGATTAATTCTTTTGTTATAGATCAAACACATGAAGTTCTTAAGAGATCTAACAATTGAAAGTACATGTTTCTCAATGAATGAGTACTTGGTCTCGTACTCCATTAGAATTTGGCTGAAAAAAGCAATTGGCTGCTCCAATTCTTCTCAATTCCATTGTGTTAAAATTGTTGCAATAGTATCCATGTTAGCATAAACATACAACATGAAATCTTTTGAAAAATCAGGATTGATAAGTGTTGGGAAAACAACTATATCTTTTTTTATGGCATCAAAACTACTCACTCCTTCTTTTGAAAAAGTAAAATTATGATATTTCTTTAGCATATTGGTCAAAAGATTTGCAAGGGAAGCAAAATCAGCAATATATCTTCTTATAAAATTGATTTTTCCAAGGAAAAGTTGAAGTGTTTTTTAATGTTTTGGTAAGCTTAAAGAAAAATAACACTTACTCTTTCGGGATGAATCATCATACCATGTTTGGAAATTATGTGACCAAGAAGCTTACCTTCATGGAGTGAAAACACACATTTTTTAGGATTAAGCGACACACAAAACTCTCAGCACCTTTTAGAGACTACTTTAAGCTGCGATAGATGGTCACTTGTAAGTTTTTTAAACACTGTGATATCATCCAGATAAGCTAAGATAAATTTATCGATAATAACTTGAAAATCCATGTCCATATCACACTGAAAATTTGCACCAACATTTAAAAACAAAATGGCATCTTTTTGTAAGCATAAGTGCCCCATTTAGTAGTAAATGTTGTTTTGTACTTATCTTCCTCCTTGAAAAGTATCTGATTGTATCTGATATATCCATCAAGCAAGGAATATCTCTCTTGAACCAACAACTTGTGAAAATCTATTCCATGAAAGGAAAAGGATAATGATCCTTACGAGAAGCCTTATTTAGATCATAGAAATCAACACATAAAATGATTTCAACATTTTTCTTTCTCAGCGGTACAAGATTAGCCACCCAAGTGGAGTGTTTAATGGGGAAGATAATGGAAGACTCAATGAGTGATTCAAGATCTATCTACATCAAGGGTTCTAACTTGGGATTAATTGGTCTTTGTTTCTATCTAACCGACTTAGAATCAAATTCTAAATAAATGGTATTCGGAGCCAAAGAGGGATTGAAACCTCTTAAATCACTGTATTTCCAAGAAAAAAACATCTGGATACTCTCTATAAAGCTGAATAAAAAAATATTTTTCTGATTTTGAACAAATTTTTCAAAGATTCAGAGTCTTACCTTCAAAAATGGTAACTTTTTCATGTTGATTTGTACCTGTAGCAAGTACAACCCACTGATGTTTTATTTCATCATTTTCATCGAAAATTGATTCCAAAGTTACAAATCCTTTTGAAATATTGTTTGTTTTCATCTATACTATCTGATCGTCATAATGATTCAGCAGTTTTCCTTGATTTTGAGAAGAAAATTATGCTTCTTCTTCTAGAAATTTTATTATGAGTGCATCATTATCGAAAACCTGCCAATGCATATCATTATTTGGGACTGAAGGTCTCACCAAAACCTTGATATGTGGCTGAAATTTGTCACTTTTGACATCAGAAAATATGTAAAATTGTGAACCAATTGCAGTATGTCTATTAGCGTGTTTATTTTTATCTCTAGGGATAGCTTGAACATTAATAGAAAGGAAATCATCAAGTAAATCCCATACTCTATGTTGGTAAGTTCTCATTAATGGGTTCTTGTAAATATTAGAACCTCTAACCTAGTGGATAACATGCTCGATGTCCCCAAAAGTATGCAAATCTATGATCTTTGTTTTTCTTGCCCACTCTAAACCATGAACAAGGGCTTCATATTCTGCAACATTGTTAGAAAAAGAAAACTAGAACTTAATGGTAGTAAAATATTGTTGTTTGTAAGGTGAAATCAACATTAAACCAACCCCTGAACCATGTTGGTTTTGGAGCCATCAAAATAAAGTTTCCACAAACCATTATCTTGCTGATTTTCTCTCTCTAAAGAAGGAATTATAGTGTTGTCCTCATGAATGTAATACACTCCAAGGCCTTTTCCTTCAATAACTTGCTCCTTAATAATTTTCCATGGGTTATGGACATGATCTTCATCAGTTTGTTGATCTTTGAACAGATCTAGGACACCTTCTAAGGCATAACCAATTTCAACCTCTAAATCATCTAGTTGCTCTTCACTTACAACATAATTTACATTAACAACACTAGGTGTAAAAGGATCAATATGAAAATTTGACAAGGGCTCTGAATTGATAGTTACCTTAGCTCCATAACGAGTTCTGAAAACTAAATAAGTCCAATCTGCTAAAAGGTAACCACCGATCTTGGATGTGAACTCTCTAGATAAGCACATGGCAAAATAAGGTGGTAGATCCTAGGTCTTTTATCAAAGTGGACACCAGCGAACGCAGCGGCCTGTTCTAACCAGCTGGACGATCCAGCTAAGACCGTATTCAACGCATACGGTCCACAAAACAATCTCGGCCCTAGTTTGTCCTGACAGGCACGTCTATATGAAAATATTGGCTTTCTCGAATCTACATGTTTTTACTAACTCTCCACATACTTCGTTGTTGAAAATACAGTGATATATCACCAGTATGCGGTATCTTCTGTCTCACATGAAATGAAGACTGACGGAGATATAATGTATATACTGACAGATACAGGAAATTATTGAGTTTCTCCAATTTAGAATTTTCGACAAGTCTTCCCAGAAAAGTCGCCATGGAAAATACAATCAAGTACATGAGGAGTACAGTGATATATCACCAGCAGTCCAGCACACTTAACTTTTATTTCACGCAAGATGAGAGTACGCTAAAACTGTTGCAGTCTACTTGATTTTTCTAAGGGGATTTGCTCAACTTGTGGTGTTGAGTGGGTTACATATTGAAGAGTAGGCGAGATTTTTGACAATCAGATTATGAAGTTAAGATTGGAGAAGGAAAAACATGTCGTTGGTCGATGGACTCCGAGGTTTTCGGTCTTAGTTATATAGAGGTTTTCGGTAGAACTGAAGCATATTCCTTATTAGCTGTTAATAAAAAGACGACTGTTAAAATTTAGTTGTACTATAATGCATGTCCAGTGTCCTTTTATACAAATTATTAGGTCTAATTTATTTCAGAAACTTTATATATTTCTTCAATCTATATTAAAATTAAAAAATATTAATTTAATGATTGAACGATGAAAATCATTTTTATATTCTATAGTTTTTATATAAGTTAATTTTTTTGTATTTTATAATAATTTATCGAAGTAAAAAATTAAATTAAAATATTTCAAGTGATAAAAATTTGATTACATATTTAAGATATAATTGAATGTCACAATTTTGTAGCTTTGGTAGCTTTCCAAACAAATTGAAAGTTATATTTTTAAAAATAAAAATAATATACAATTATTAAACATAATATTGTGATAAAAAAATTGAGCACTTCACTTTTCTAAAAGAAAGGTAAAGGTGGCTTTTGAATAGGGTCCTACCCAACAACAAAGAAGACCGAAACCTTAGATATAACCTTAAACACAATAATAAGAAAAATAGGAAAGGCTTCCCGAGAGCGAAAACAAACAACTAAGAAAGGGAAAGGTTTTCTTGTGCTAGGATGTTTTATTGACATGCACCATTTTCTACCCTCTCGAGACATCTTCAAAAGGAAACATTACTTTAAGACCCTTAATTGGTCGATATGTACCGTTGTTTAAACGAAAGATATTAGAATTTTTGTTAGTCGCTTCACTAAATTTTTATTCAACAATTTTGTTCGGTTGAATATCTGTATTTAAGTTTTTGTGGTTTCCTTCAATCGAAATTACTCCAAGTGGAGTTTTAGGAACCGAATCAACCAATTCCTCTAAATCAACATTTGTATTTAAATCTCCCTTACCATAAAAAACAAAATGATCTAGGAGAGTATCTTTCCACCAAGTGGCTCCTTCATTTTTATAGTTTTCCATCACACAATCAACTGTAATATGCCCCAAACTGAAACATATTTTGTATCTGAAAGGAAAACCTTCATATTCTATAGGTTGGGTTCAAGTTCGGTTTTTAACTTTAAGCTCAATGTCAGCAGGTAGGTTTTTTGTGCAGGTATCAATCTCAACCAGTATTCAAACATTGGTTGTATGGGTAAAATCAAGTGGTGTCGGAGTCAATGTTTAAAATATTTCAGTAAAATTTCTAATGAACACAAGACAATGATGGCCCTAAAATTGCAGAGGTAAGTTTAGTATTCTAATCCATACTTGGTTTGCAAGAAAATGATTCAGGAGTTTAATTTAAAGAACGGAACAAATTTTTCATGAAAAGATAATGAGATTGACATACCCAAAAATTTCTATCTATGGAATCCTTATTAGCTATTGAAGTAAATATAAAAAATAAAATTTCCCCTTGCACAAGGGTGCATGTCTAACCTCCCATCGAAGAGAGGGACCCAATGTTTTGACATCATTTCATGAAGGACTGGAAGGTTGGGCAAAAAAGCTGTTGAATCAGTAAATCATGTCGTGTTAATAATAAGGCCTCGATTCAAGAACATCTTCTCCAAAAGTTACACATGGGATATCATAAGTAGGCACTATGGTTTTGATACATGTCATCCCTTGTTGAACCTCCTGAAGGATATAATATCATCTCTTTCCCGTGGTTAACATCCTAGAAGACATCTCCATTATCCCAAGCCCAACAGAGCAGAGAGAGTGCAATTCGAAAAGGTATTTCTACCCTACCGCTAACATAATCTTGCAAAGAAAATCCCATGTTGCCCTTCGGGCATGATGAAAAACCGGGAAGAGGATTTCATATTGGTCATGTAGGGGTGACAAGGGGTCCCCTTCCCAATCCTTACACCTCCACATTCAATTTCTCTTGTGCTAGTCACCTCCTTGTTCTAACCGGGGCTAGGTCGTCTCCGTTTGCACCATCTCGTAACAAAAAAATTTTCTCTGTCATCCCTTGTGCCACCACCACGTATTCTCTACAAGCCACCGCTCTCATTTCCATTGCAATGCCATCTCTTCCCGCACTACGTTTAGGGTTCAAATAATTTTTTTGGAGTGCTTTTGGAGCCATAGTTTGTATTGGAGTAGTTTATTTTCCTTCAATGATATATGTGGAAAATGAGGCATGTCGAAAATGCAACCCCATGTCTATAATGTTTATTGTGAGATTTTATTGTTTAGCATTGTCATGCCTAAGTGTATAAGCATCTATTTTTAGAATATTTCACCCGCTTGGTTTTAAAAATGAATTGTCGAAAAATAGTCAATGATCGCATGTAGTCATTTAGAATCGGATAGCCTAAATAGTTAGTAGAAAAATTGAATTGGAAATTATGTAGATCAAACTACATAAAAGCCTATTTTGAGACAATAATTAGAGACAAAACTTTAGTTTTGTCTCTAACTTTTAGATTTGTCTCTATAGTTTTGTCTCTAACTTTTTAGATTTGTCTCTAATTTTTTTCATTTAATTTAATAATAAGTTACTTTTACCCTATCAATTTTTTTTGGGACAATTAGAGCCTACAGGCAAAGGTAACTTCATTCGGTTTAGGGTTTCGAATGGCTTCATTTGGGAGTACAGGGAGCCACAGATCCATTCAAACCCTTACAAATCTCATGCAGGTGTAAGATTTCAATCCTTTGCACCATGGCCGCATCCAAAGTCGTCGGTACAAAACTCTTAACTTACTCCTTTTTCTTCTCTGCTTCAGCTTTCCTAAAAGGGCTAGTAATGTCCTGACAAAATTGGAACAATCATAGACATAGTAGAACAGGAGGAATCGCAATCAGGCATCCCAAAATCCGAAGTGCTAGTAGGAGATCCAGGAGCCCTTTTCACCTCCGTGACAGAGCAGGAGTCGGTCTCATTGAGGAAAGGATGGTCCAACAGCTATTCATTGGTCCACCTCTTCTTGGGATCTATGCAGAAGAGGGAAAATATGGTTGTTCATTTATGCAAATGATGCAGAACATGGTTGTCAGGGGGTTTCAAATGTTGCTCCAAGGTGGCCTGTTGGTGACCATCACCACAACAATGCAAGCCAGAGACCAAAATATCAGAAGGCGAATGAAAAGGAAGAAGCAAAGGAAGCCCGCCATTTCTCTATTCTAAATGCCATCGGAAATGTGTTGGCTCTTTATTTGCTGGTATTCGACATAACTGGAGAACACGGGGTCCTTCTCGGAGCGCTGTTCATTGTTCCGACCAAGCTTTCCATACAAGAATATTGTTCCGCTTGCGCCGACGCGAGATCGAATCCTGGTACTAAACCCTTCGCGAATCAAATGCAAGATCAAGATATTGAAAAGGAAGTTAGAGAGCCCCTGTTCAAAAAATTACGACCATACGATATTCAAGGAGATGCAGAAATTTGACTTCTGGCTGTTGTGTCGGCACAGGAATGGCGGTGATTAAAAACATGGGCCAAATTAGACGTATATGTGTTTGAATCCCTCATCAGCATTTGGGGATTTTTTTGAAGAATTGGAGCGGGTTTCATCTCTGAACATCTTATCAGGTGTCTGCTAAATTTTATATAATTATGTTCATTTAATGTGTTTTTGGGAATGCCTCTGTTTTGGAATAACGTTGGTTTAATGTTTTTTTTGCTAATGGCCCTGATATGGTTGTCTTTTGAAATGTTGCCACAGGGTAGATGTTGTAGCAGGCAGATTGAAGAAATGCCAGATCTGAAATTTAGAAGATGTGGCCTCATGCCTTGTAGCAGAACTAGATGGAGGCACAGGGGCAGTATCGGAATTTTCTTGGTGGTAAGTTCTATTTTACAACAGGGTATAATTTGTTTGTGCCTGAAGATTTTTATTCTTATCAGTAAGTCTCTGTGAAAAAAATCTCCACTTAGGCTTCTATCTCGAGTTGTCAATGTTCTATCTCGGATGTGCAACACAGACTTGCACCTGTGCAGTTGCTTGTTTTGGGTTTGAACTCTGTCATTTTCCATACTTTTAATGCTTCATTATTTGATGGTGTTAATGCTTTGATTCCACTGGCGCTTTGAATCCACTGGCTCTTTTTTTACAAACTAGTTCATCTTACATTTGGTTCAGCTCGACTCTGTAGACTTATTTCCTTTCATTTTAATCTTTCTGCGGCTCCATTTGGGTGTGCTCGGATGCTTTTGAATGCTTTGAGATTTACACCTTGTTCGCTCTCTACTCACTACTTTTCATACATATTGTGAGCTTTCTAGCTTTCTGGTTTACTTAGAAACTTCTGGTGTGCAAGCTTTTTCACTACCGCTGTCATGTTTCTATCCCTCTGGTTAGCTTCTCGGAGAATGAACCGGTACCATATTACCCTGATATCACCATTTCTTATAGAGATTGATACCACTAATTCCTTTTGGACTGGACATGGCTATTTCCATGGATTCCTTCCTATTCATACCTTTGAAAATTTTAATTGGTAGGTAATTTCCTTGCCATAACTTTTTATTCATAGCTTTTGATCATACCCAATGCATGGCGTATATGTTTTTCTTCAGCCAATGCACAGGCATTGTCTCTGTCAACACAGCTGGAGTCATTATTTTGACTTGTCTTCTGTCAACACAGCTGGATATCTCCTTTGTTTCCAACTCCAGTAGGATAATTCAAAGCTTTCCAACAGCCAATGTGGCATCCATTGAATGACTTCAGGGAGATTTCCTTATTGACAATTCAAAGCTTTAAACTAAGAGTTAACAACAGGTGAAATAATTTATAAGTTTTTGTTTGTCTGAAGTTTTGCTGTGATGTCATTTGGAAGTATGGTCCAACAGCTATTCAGCGGTCCACCTCTTCTTGGGATCTATGTAGAAGAGGGAAAATATGGTTGTTCGTTTATGCAAATGATGCAGAACATGGTTGTCAGGGGGTTTGAAATGTTGCTCCAAGGTGGCTTGTCGGTGACCATCACCACAACAGTGCAAGCCAGAGACCAAATATCAAAAGGTGGCCCCTGCTCTACCTAGTTCACTACTTCAGGAGCCATCCACTGACTAAAAATTAAAGCGTGGTGTCTGATCTCGATGGAACCGTGTTGCGGTTGAGTTCGTCGTTTCCCTATTTTATGTTGATGGCGTTCGAAGCAGGTGGTCCGTTGAGAGCATTGTTGTTTCTCTTGGCGTCACCTCTTGCGTGGGTTTTGTATTCTTTTGTCTCTGAGATGACTGAAATACAAGTGATGATTATGGCCATGACAGGAATTAAGGTCGCACAAGTTACGAGCAATGGCAAGGCCGTTCTACCCAAGTTTTATATTGGGGACATGCATCCGCAGGCGTATAAGTTTTTTGTGTCGTGTGGGAAGAGATATGTGGTGACTATGAATCCTAGGATTATGGTGGAACCCTTTCTCAAAGAGTATTCGAATGTGGATTATGTAATGGGGATGGAACTGCAGGTTTGTGGAGGGTGTTGTAATGGGTAGGTGGAAAAACCAGGTGTTTTGGTTAGAATGAAGAAATAGAAATCTGTGAGGGAGTATTTTAGAAAAAAAAGCCAAATACTAGCCTTGGATATCGTGTCTCTGATTATCCTTTCATGTCTGTATGTAAGATAAGATTATGTTTTATTCACATTTGAAGAAATATTATCATTGGACTTTTGTATCATTTAAAGTACTACTTCACGTTTTATAAATTGGTTTTAGATTGGGTGTGTCCTGTGATTGGAAATGGAATATTAATAGTGCAGATTCAGCTGGTTTTTATACTCAAGTTATTTTGTTTAATATCATCCAAGTGCCTTTATTTTATCATATCTTTGTAGAATATGATACCCCTAACCTCACTCTATAAATATTTTTCATGCTTGATCGACCTTCTGCAGGAAAAGGCGTACAAATTTCCCTTCTACGAAAGTTGTGGCAATACATAATATGAAAATGGCAGAAGAGGGCAGGGCACCATATTTATAGATTCTTCTAATAGCATTGAAGTCCATCAACCATAATAGGGAGGCCGCAATGGCTACAAAGGCTTCCAGGACAATGCAGAAGTTAATCCATGACCATTTCCTACACATGGAGCACTCCAACAGGATACTCGGACAGATGGTGTGCCTCCCTAAATTTCTAGGTTTTGGGTATCCTCTGTTTTGTGTTTTAATTAATGAAAGATATTAAATAGTTGTATACAAGTTCATGTGGCGATGGATATTAGTTTTAATGTTTTTACATTTACAATATTTGAGAACATTGCAGATTCAAATTGCTAAATATTATTGAGTAGAGATTTAAATCTGGGGGAAAGTCTTCCTGTGGATAGATCAGCTTCTACAAACTTGTCATAATCTATTTCACAAAGGCCGCATTAAATGTATTTACAACAAAATTTGTGATGTATATTGTTCCTCTTTAAATCGTAGGTGGCCGAGATTCTTTAATATGGGTGGAGAAGAAACAAAGGAAATAAGGTTTTACCAGGTATTTTTTTACTCCTCCATTACATGAGTAAATTTTGGTGAGATGCTATTAAAAGTTATAGTTTTCTATTGCCAAAATCCGTATTGTTTATTTCTGGGTAATGTTATGTTTACCAGTAAAATAGTAATTATTATAACACCTCATAGGCATATTTTAATATAAAATAATTATTAAATGTCACTGTTGCAGCAAGGTGAAGGAGAGGCCATTAATACTTGAATCCTAAAGAATATAACACCCAATCCTATGCATTTTAAACTGGTGAAAGTAAATATTTTATATTTTGTATGTTCTTATTTTATTTCATTGCGGTCGTTGTTTGCTACCACTTACAATGTATTGAATCAAGCTACTATGTCAGGTTTGTGTGTGGCATTCTGCTAAGAATATTCAACCCTTCTCTATTCACTTAATGGCATTTCAGAGGTTGCTAGATAATTATTTGACAAAATGTATGTAGTAAAAGTTATTAAAATTTCCCATTCTCTATATTCCATGCGAACAAGATGACATATACAAAACAAATGCAGCTACCGCATAAAGATTTATTTCCCACTATTTCATATCATATTTAGGCCAATTTTTCTTCTCATTCGGTATTTATTTACTTTGTAATTTGATATTCTATCTTGGAAAGGATTTGAAGCCTAATATTTTCATGTGTATACTATATTACGCAGAAATTTTAGAACAACATATGTTGGAAATATGTTGTCTTCACAAGACTATGATTGTATTTGAAATTATAGCTTCATCATAAACTTTTAGTTTACAAGGAAGAAACATATATAACCCCTCTGATCCTTATTTGTGGCAAATGGGTTTTCTTTTTGACCTTATTTTCATTTATATTTTTGGTTAAAGGATTGGGTAAAATAAAAAGGCTTAGAAGGGATATATAACCCGCTTAACCACATGCTTCTAAAAGAAAATTGAAGCGTAAATGTGTGGGGTGTGTTTTAGAGTGCTTCATTACTTGAAAGAGTTTGATAACATCCTTGCGAAACTCATTTTGGATATGCATGGCATTCCATGAGACCATATCTCTTTGAGGAATTTTGTCAAATAGTTGACATGCCTTGCATGTCCTTCCGCATTTTGCATGCATGTCTACTAATGAACTTCAAACATCTAACAAAAACCCAATTTCCATTATGCTTAGTTTGATGTTTGTGTCCTACTTTAAAGCTTAGATTTCGATGCAGGCTGAGAGGATGCTGGAAAATGTTGTGGAGTTTTCCTTTACACCCATTGGTTGCATTTGCTTCCACATCTTGTATATATGTCTACCAGGGTAATTGCAACTACAAAATCTGACATTCCTCAATCCTTTATGCTTTTATGGATGTCCATACTTCTAAAGCTCCCATTTTGTCACACGCTGGGAAAACACAAGAAAATGTAAATTGATTGGTTTGGAGACTTTTTCATTACATACAATGAAACAATGCATGTATTAGTCTAATTAATTTAGTTTAAGAATAGAAAAAACTATGAACAATATTTTTTTGTCAGTTATTGAATTTATTGTTTAAGTTTGCATGTATTTTTTGTACTTACCAAGACTTATATTTTATTGGGTTATGTATCTTAAAGCATATTTCAATGTTCAACTGTACCATGGGGGAACACCATATTAAATAATTATTTGTTTTATATTTGGTATTCATATGTGTATCTCTTCATACTTTTTGGATCACTTCCATGATAGTTATATGCCATACCAATATTTTATCTTTAAAAAAATTATAATCTATGTATTGTCTCTTTGCCATAATCATATGATTCATATTTTTGTCAATACTCTACTAAAGTATTCATAAAAGTATTCTGCACCATTCTCAAGGGTATAAATCTACAACCTTCAAGGAAGTATACATGTTCAACAAAATAGCTAGTATGCAGCTCACATTTGATAATAAAATAGTGGTCAGACTAAATTTAATACTTATACAGTGAATTTGGTTTTAGTTCCGATACTCATATACCTTATATGGACTACTACGATAATATGGAATGCGACCACTATATTTGGTTTTATAGTAATCATTATATTCTTTAATTCAAAATGAAAAAAATGTTAAACAGTAAGGGACACTTTCCATTAGAAAGAGAAAATAATGATTAGATTAAATTTCATGTTCATCAAGAAATATTTCTAAATAACCCCGAAGAAGCAAGTGCAAAGTAGGTTTGTTATATACATTTAAAAACATGCAGCCCCATAAGATTTTTAGACACACAAAACTACAAAGTTGGTTTGGACATTATTGCATGGAAAATAGCTTCTCTTGATTGGTATGAAGACCATTGCAGTCAACACATGATTTCATCAAGAAGACTATATATCCTCCTAACTCTTCTATAAATATTTAAAGTTGGCTGAGAATCCTTTTGCTTCTTCAGCTGTATATTAATTTCTATGTAACATTTTTTTAATTTTCCTTTCATTTTGTTTTTTTCGGTTCATGTTCATATATTGCAGAACTTTGATGATGTATTGGTGCCACCGGACCATGTAAGCAGAAGCTACAACGATACTTAACTGTTCTACGATTGCGTACAAGTGCTCACCAAATAGAATTGTTGGGTGAAGGGTACTCTCATTTTCTCATTAGTGGAGATGTTTATTGCAAAGATTTTATTAATTCTACTCATTACCCAGTCTTCCACAAGGTATGATTTCATATAGAGTGGGAAATAAATTAATAATATTGGTTCAATTTTTCAACCATTTATTACAAGTTGTTTGTGTTGTTAGATGTTGTCATTGGCTTTTGTGTGTTTTCCCCAGCTGAGTGGGAATCATTTGGTGTATATTGTACTTCTTATGTAACTATGGAACTAAAGAGGAATATTGAAGGATTGGTACACCATTTATTTTCTATGTATGCCTGTTGATTTTCTTAATACCTATTTGGTCCCGTCATTCAACTTTAGAGGACTAGATCACGAATAATTTATGGTCTTCAAGGTTGTCCATTTAATAGAGATCTTATTTTGACTCTTATCAAGCAACGTTGAAATACACTGGGTGGATACGTACTTCCCATTTACCAATCTATCCTTTGAGCTGGAAATTTATTTTCAGGTAAAAATTTGCAGCAGTGATCCAAAATTACCAACTTTGAACAAATTTTAATTTAAACATTGTTTAGCCTTAGATGCAATTGTTTTCCCATCGCTCATTTTTTTCAGTTTCATCTCTGCAACTTTCATTGTTTGGACAACTTACAAGTGTAAGACAATTTTTTGAAATTAACTCTTGCTACTTTAGATCATTTCCTCAGGGGAAGTGGATGGAGGTGTTAGGTCGTGGTGTGACTGAGCAAGTAATACTAAATTGCAATGATAGACCAGCTGGAACTACTGCATGGGCTTTTGGACTTGGGCTTGAAAGACTTGCAATGGTTCTTTTTGATATTCCAGATATTCATCTTTTTTGGTCTAGTGATCATCACTTTACTTCTCAAGTATGTGTCTCTTAATTACAGCCACAATTGCACTAGTATCAAATAGAACCACAGAAACCGAATCATCAGAAACTATTCGAAGGTGGGCTTGTATAAATCTGAGAATGGTCTCATATACACAGCCAAGTCTAGAATTATGATTATTAAACTTGGCCATAGTGGGGCTAATATCTGAGGATTGCATTGAACCTGATCTATCAATGATGAAAAATGACATGGTGAGGGACATTCTTAGAATGATCACAACCAAAATGATGTCCATCATCGGTTATGTACCCTGCAGAACTTATATTTTGTCCAGTGCTCTTAATAGGTGGGTGCCACAGTTTCTCGGTGCAGTAAGATTTATCAGAGCCACCTACCTCTGTCTCATGCTCCTCAGATTTGCAGTGGTGATTACAGCGGCCAAATTCTTCCCGCTCTTCTTCAGTGCAAGGATCAACGAACCTGACACATTGCCAATAAGTCTCATGAGTCAGCTCGTCTTTGGCAATATCCACGTCAGGTCCATATTTCATAGTTGCGTGCCTGGAACCATCGTAGAGATTTCTGGTACACGCAGAGTCTGGGCAAGGAACCAAATGGATGTGGCCTCGACCTAGTTTCCTGCAATACATATTACACATCTCCGCCTCACCTCTTTCTCCCCATTTATACTTTCGATCATGAATCTCAATATCTTCACTATCTGAAATGAATCTTACATTTCTCATATTTCCATGCACCGTATCGTGCAAGCCAGAGTGATCTATAGGAAGCTGACAGAAGTAACCACAAGATTGACATCTGTTGTCACAATAGTGCACAAAATCTTCATTTTTTGTGTGAACATGCGGGCCTTGGTGATCTATTTCAAAGGGAGGAATGGGAATGCAATAGCCTTTGTGCATGCCATTTTGTTTTGACACAAGATCATACTCGAAAGATCCCCTTTGACCCTGGAAAACCCAAGTTTGTCTGACTAGCTCTGTAAAGATCTCACATATTCCCGACATTTCACATTCTTCAGGGCAGGCATGTTCATTTCCACACAAATGCTCTGCATATGGATTCAGATCATGGAAATGGTCTTTGACTCCACATGTCCTGCTGCAACCAATTATACTGCAATTTCTCTAGTAATATCTCTCATGGCACTCATGTTGCTTATGTTTACACTCGATTTGCCATAGCACATGGATTGTTGCAGCTTGGAAGAGAGCATTTTTGTTGCACAAATGTTGTGGGAATTGCACTTGTGCTGACCAAAGTGTTCGGGCCTCAGAGAACACAACTCATTGCAATTTGAAGACATATGAAATAAGTGATAGGTCTCTCGACATGTGTGATCTTTTTCTTTGCAGTCATGAGAGCCTTCATGCCTAGCCAAATCGTTGCATACATTAAAGCTGCCTCCTTCTCGAGTACAATAGCTTCAACTTTCTGCACATGAATGACTACTCATGCAAGAATGGTCATCAATGTGGCCTTTCTCAAGTACACATCTCCAAAAGCACACTGAACATTTGCATCCACACACAGATAGTCTTTATTTTACTTTACCCAGAGCTACACTGGCCTCTAATTACAACCTTTGTACCACATCATTATTATAAAATTCTATAGCGTTTGCACTTATCCACTTTTGAACTCTGTCTTTCCTTATTTCTGCGAGTGACTCAAGGAAGTTCTCAAACATTGAATGCCACTCCTCACCGTTTCTACCTTTCCTTGGTAAAACCAACTCCAAGCTTGATCTGAGTTGAGATAAAACCTCTCTTATGGTAACAGAGAGTAATGAATCATTGCTAGGTGTGAGATACAGACCTGAATCTTTAATGTCACATGACAAATCCCCAACAACAATAGGAGAATCTGGAATTTCCTCTTGCATGTCAAAAATAATGAACACCTACAATTCTTCATTTGCATTTGCAGAAAGACATCCCGTATGGACACCAGACATAAGATTTCTCCTCAGAATATAAACTATCATAGCAACACGCTTACTATCAATGGAAGTCCAGTCTTTAGCAGCAATTTGAGCTATAATAAGCTTGAGATCCCTCAAGAAAGTGGATCCATTGTCATACCAAGAATAAATTTTATCCTCTGTTGTTTCTGTTAGCTCCCTTAAGCTCTCTTTGTAGTACTCAGATCGATTATAAGGAGCCATAGCAGCAATCTTGACCCTTCCATCATACATTTTTAAAATAAAATTGTCTTGAGATTTGCTGCATATCTGAGAAATTTTCTCAAGAAATTCTTGTTATAGGTCACCTACATCGGATGTATCCCCATCCTTGATAGCAATGTAAAATAGACCTTTAAATAAATTTTTGTCCTGCTTCAGTAGATTGATACCACTCTGGAACCGGCTGAAAGTAGACTCTGTGTCCTTATCCAAATGAAAGTCCTGTTATATCAAGAAAAAAGAAAATGAAAATCATTATTTCTTTTCCTTGACAACATTCCCTGTTTCCTCGACTCATTGGACCGCATCAAAGCAAGGAGCACTTGAAACAAAAAGAATAAAGAATGTTGTTGTTAGACATTAACATACCTTTTTGTTGAATATTGTGAGGTTGCTAACAACAACATTGAGCACAGAGAGAAGCATATCTTCTTGTTCACTTCGCTCAAAACTGTCGAGTCCCTCAAAGTCTAAGAACACATACAAGTATCTGTTGTCACCCTGGCCATCTCCATCTTCACTGTTGTGATTGTCATCCACACACCATCGGTGCACCTGCCCCCTGCAACATCCAGAAGAGACCCTGATAGATGGTTCAACAAATATGACTTTCCGCTGCTTTGCTTTTCCATTGAAGATATAACCTTAATTTTACCCTTCCAGCTGTTGAGAACAACATCATAGAAGCCAAAGCATATAGAATTAGCAAGTGATACGCTTTCCACGTAGCTAATGTAATGTGGTATCTGAAGTCCATCCTTGAGAGCTACCATGGCATTGTTTTCTACATGAGCTATTTGAATGGGAATGAGGCATACAAGCTTGCGAACCCACATTCCCATTTTCACATGTGTATCTTCCTCTGCTGCAACTGAAATCAGGTAATTCTCTGCATTGTCGACTTGAAATTCAATTTTCATCTTAGAAAAATCTTTATCTTTACCTGCCTTGAGTTGTCTGATTAGTGCTTTTAAATACTTAATGCATCCTCCTCGAATGCGGGGATCTGATCTGGCGCTTTCTAGTACCACTTTGAATCTGATGCTTTTCTTGTAGTCCGGAAACAATGCAGGCGTTGTTGCAAACTTGTCAAAAATGTGGTATATGTATGGAAA
This sequence comes from Taxus wallichiana var. yunnanensis, assembly GCA_018340775.1. NCBI lineage: Eukaryota > Viridiplantae > Streptophyta > Pinopsida > Cupressales > Taxaceae > Taxus > Taxus wallichiana. The sequence goes on from CM031241.1 coordinate 757,369,461, forward strand.
GATGGTTTATTAATTTTTTTGGGTGTATATCAGGTGATGGCTACATTTGGATGAAGTTGAGGTGAGTGTAAATATGAAAAGTATCTTCTAAATAAATGTCTTAAATCTCAAAAATACCTTTCCGCCCTTTTAAATAAATGTCTTAAATCTGAAAAAATGTCATGGAAAGGGTGCCCTTACAGCCACCTCATAGTATCTCAATAGGCATTATCATCCTCCGTAATTATTTAAGTAGAGGGAGATGTGAAAGCATTTTTGTGTATTGTATACATTCTGAACTGTGATTGAGGAAGCATATAGAAATCTTTAAGGTCTGTCCATTACATCCACTTCCCAAATCTCTATAAGTCATGAAATATTTTAATTCCTTTCTCAAACCAAATCAGGGTAGAGTAGCCTATTGTTAAGGCAAGGATCCTTTCCTTGACAAGATCCTTGCCTTGACAAGAGGTTTGAGAAGGGAACTAAAATATTACATGACTTGTAGATATTTGGGAAGTGGATGGAATGGATAGACCTTAAAGCTTTCTATAACCTTCCTCAATCTCAGGTCAGACTGTATATAATGCTCAGAAATGCCTTCACAACTGCCCACTACTAGACTAAACTGGAACTATACCTTCCATATCCTTGACTAAGAATTCCATAATACGTGACCCTCTCTATAGAAACATCTAAGAATTGCAGGCGAGAAAGATTACCAAGCTGCCAGAGAATTGTCTTATGCATCATGCAGGTTATATATCAAACTGATTTGTTGCTTGACGAAAACAAGGATTATGTTGTTGCAGAGCATCAAGGTCTATTAAGTTCTTCAAAATGTTCCTTTGTTGCAAGTCTCTTCCCTGCTTTTCGAGGAATCTTCTAAGTCAGCAAATTATGTCTTCTAAACCATTGCTTCTTTTAATCTCTGCAATTGTTTTCTTCTAACTACTATCGTATTGTTAATGTTTGAATATTCACTTTCTGGAAATTTTGATAGGTAGTGATACATGCTTGTAATATTTTGCTGTCATGAATACTATTCAAAAGGTTTGTGGTATTATTAACTCCTTTAAAATTCTATGTAGCAACAACTGCAATCTCTCCTGGAAACATTGAGCTCAAGAAAGCCTCACTACATAAGATGTGTGAAATCGAACAGTGTTCTAAAGCCAGTAACATTTTTGAGAATTACAATGTTTTATAACTACGTTGCGGGGTAAGCAGCCTTTGGCCTAAGATTATTACATTTTGAATTCAAGTTTTCTGATGACTTGTATGAAATTTCCTAGTTCATCCAAAAGCTTAGCATACAGAAACATAGAATCTCGATTAGAATGTGTGGCTCATCTACATTGCAAGGTGTCATGGAAGCAATCAGGATTAGTTGTGCTGGATACCTCACAAGGTGAACATATGAAGAATTTATTGACCGTTTTGGTATTCTCGCCCCTGAAGCATTAGATGTGAAGTAAGTCTTCAAAGTTTTTGACACCATTTTCATATAATAGCTTGGAAATAATCATTCTTCAATTTTTTTATGCTACTTGATTTCAAATTTCAAATTCTTAGCACAAAATATCAGATTCTAATATGGAGACTTCTTACCATATGTTGTAGCTATGATGAGAAGTCTGCAAATAAAATTTTACCAGAGAAAATGCGTCTCCAAGGCTTTCAGGTATGGCCAATTGCATGTCTTCACATGTCAGGGCAATTAGTTTCCTTTTGCTTGTTTCAAACATCTTTTATTACATGTTATACTGGAACAATTGCATTTGCTTGATGTAAAAGTTTGTATTATAAATGTGGCCTATCTAATCACAACCTTTTACGTTCCATATTCTACTAACATATCTCTTAACAACTTTTGTTACTTAACAAATTTTCATACCTAACAACTCTTAATGCCTTTTTCACCTCGTAGTTTCCAATTACCCATATTTACTAATATGCAAACCATCACCTGAAGATGATTGATTATCCCAACACCCTACCTAATCAATCATTTGAGAGAATATTTGGTCTTTGTATTTCTATTATTCTCACTCACTTAAGTTGCATGTACCACCACAATCCATACCGAAGAGATTATTGAACATTCAGTAAATTCCTGCACTCCTGTGACATGCAATCCCTATGAAACCCCTTCCTTCTGTATAGTTAAGAATGTTGATTGTTATCAGTTTTAACTCCATGTTGCTGACTTTAGGAAAATCCAACAAAAAACTAACATGCAAAGAAACTGATCTAAAGACAAAAAAAAAATGTAGTTGAATATAATATAATTTTATTGACAATGGAGCTTTGATGTTCCATACGTCCACAAGAAGAGAATCAATCACTTAAAAAATTACCAAGTACATAAAAGTATAAATTGCAAAACATAAATTAGAGCAAAGATCACAATTATTCATGTTTATTATGGATTATCTTGACTCATTTTCTGTTATACAGGGGCATTTTCATCAATTTGCTTTGAAATTGCTTTGAAGCAGGGTAGCTTTAATTGGTCTATTGGTGAGTGTTGTGCCACAATGATTTCACTGGGCATTGTTTGTATATAATGCTTGTATGTTTTTACTCAATTTTCATGCATGTAGTGTAGAATATCCACTAAAGAAAAAATAGATGAATAATGGCTTCTTTTTTGTTTTTCTGTACAGGCTTATATCGGAACATTTTCATTAGGCATGTGTGGAATTCCAAGGATTATAATGTATGAGGTTAGTCCTTGATATAAGTTATGAAAATGGATTGACAGTAATGAGTTAGTGATAACTAATTTTTTAGAACAAAATGTAAAGATCAAGTCGATTTAGTAAAAACTAATTATTGTCCTAATTTAAATGTAATTTGTGAATACTTTTGGCAGAATTAGAGTAAAATATGTAATCATAATTTCTTAGAATCCAATGCACCTTCGTTGCTAACGATAGTAGACAATTGCATCAAAGTTGAGACAATCAAAGCGAAGAACATGAAGATGATCACGCGCCGATGGAGAGGCAATTGCTCAAAAAGGAAGTTTCTCAAAATTAAAGTGAAGAAATATAACCTCAAAGTAGCACTAGGGAATCATATGCATCACTTGAAGTTGGTGGTGGAGAGAAGGTGTTAATATTTTATATAAAGGGTTAACGGAATTCAGACACCCTTTTGTATTTTATCATTGTATTTCAAGGGTTAACAGAATTCAGACACCCTTTTGTATTTTATCTTATTTGATATTAATAAAATATTTGTGGACCCATTTATTGGGCACAATATTTAAATCAAATTGTTGTTAATTTATAATATTAATTACCAGACCACTCAGACATCATCGATGATATGTAACTTCGTTGATTGCACTATATGATATTTGGTTATTATGTAGTTTTAAAATTCATATTTTTCATTCTTTAAATTTGTATCGTCTCTAGAGAGACAATAAAAATTGAAATTAGTATTGTCTCCAGAGAGACAAAATGTTAGTATTCGGTATTGTCTCTAAGGAGACACTAATGATATTGTCTCTAGAGAGACGAAAATTATATTGTCTCTCAAGAGACAAAATATGTATCAATCATTATTGTCTCTTGAGAGACAATAATTAGAGACAATATTAGAGACACCCGCTTTGAGACAATACAAGAGTCTCTATTTGAGACAATTTAGTCAAATTTTGTCTCTATTAATGTCTCAAAATGACCCCCACTTGTAGATGGTTGAGAATCATCCATGACATGCATTATTTGCTCCAAAGATTGATACAATACACTACAAAATGCCAAGAGGCAAAGTTGCATTACGTTTTAGATGGGAGGTTTGAGCTCCACAAATTTTCCGCCAAAGAGAAGAAGAAGGAGGGGCAAAACAAGAATGTCTAACCTTTAGAAAGAAACCCCTCCTTAGAATTTATAGGAAGAATCAAAGAGGGAAGAGAGAGGAATTCCAAATCTACCCCAACCACCTTCATTGTATTTAATTCATCTCATTATGGCAGTAGGTGAGAACTATAGCCAACCCAAAAATGGAGAACCTTGTAAGCTTTCCGAAAAGTCCAACCCTTGTGAATCGGAGATCCTTGTGAAAAGTTAGGGCCATTTTAATATCTAGGTTAGAGTTTGCTTTACATGTCGGGTTTGGGTGTCAACGCTCAACATGTTGCGCCTCTGAAGATGTGCTTGGCACATCCATCCTCACGTCAACATACTTTTAAGTGTCCATAGGCTTGAATATGTGGTGTCGATGCCTTCTAATCTGGCTTAGGGGCACAACTTTTCCATGCAAGGCGCCTTCTAATGCATGTCGTGGGTGCAACTTTTTCCATGTCGGTGCCTTCTAATCTACGTGTGTGCAAATCGGGTATGCAAATAAATGTTAGGTTGTGAGTTTATTTGATTTCCATATTCTTCGTTTGTCTATATTTACTTGGGGAGATATATGCAACAAGTGTACTTAACAAAGCCTATGGGAATGAAGTGAATATTGTGAATTGAAATTCTTAAAATTAGGAAAATATGCCAAAAACATTGAGACAAATAATTTATCAATGAATGGTCCATAATAAATGATATTTTTTTGGATAAATGGTAAAAAGGGGTTTTAATAATGGGACTCAACCCAGGAACAAAAGGCATGAAATCCCATAATAATCCATAAGCACAATAAGAGACAAATAAATGTAGCTTCCTTGCAGTGCAAGAAAACAAAAAACAACTAGATAACTTATTAATGAGGCCTTTTGGATTTCATTGAAAAAAAATTATGCCAATCCTCTTCATCCTTAACGAACACATTAATAACATCATGAGTCTTGATACCAAAAGTATTGAAGACATACTCTTGATATCACAGACCTTATTAGAAATTGACAATTTTAAGCTTGTCACGGTCACATGGGTCCTTCTTTTCCTTGTGAATTGGTTGTACCACTTCCTTTGACACCAAGTACCTTAAATACTCAATGTCAAGTAAAATTCCAAATTCCAAAGTTGGGACAGATACCAAAGGGTAGAATTAATTCCTTATTTTAACATAATTAAAAAAACATCAAACACTATGTTTATGATAAATTTACTCTTAAAGAAACAAAAAATTATTTAGAAGACATGAAATGATATGATGTAAACCGTGATAAAATGGACTAAAATTATCCTTACAACTACTCATAACCAATAATAATATTGATGCACATTATTAAGGGAAATAATCACCATTAACATGTGTTTGAGATTTTAAAAATGTGCTAATTATTTCATCTTCTCCAATTTTAAAATAAATTTATAGACATATTCATATTTGATATGAGATTTTAAAATTATGAACTCTTTTAAGATACTTCACTACTACCTAATAATTCACTTTAAAAGGCTAAAATTATGCAAAGTTATCTACACAAGAAACCATGTTTAAGCCTACGTTGATTCAAACTATATGTATTAACAAACAAGCTAATATGATGTATGGATCATAAGATATGGTTTATAAAATATCCAAAAAGTTGGAAATCAAAAACACTAAATGGAAGAATAATTGATTGAGACTTCTAAATTCATTCCACTCTCTTGTATATTTCTTGTTTACTAGTACTAATTATTCACTTTAAAAGGCTTAAATTATGCAAAGTTATCTTCAAAATAAACCACTTTAAGCCTATTTTAGTCAAAATATATCTATTAAAAGAAACGCTAATTAGATGTATGGATGATAAGATATAGTTTATTAAAGATCTAAAAATTGGGAAATAAAAAACAATAAATGGAAGGATAATTGTTGAGACTTTTAAATTCATTTCTCTACTATATATTTCTTGTTGATAAAAAGTATGAAAAAACAATGACCATTCAAATATTTTAAAGAAAAAAATTACGAGTATGCTTGAAAACTTAGTTTTTAAAAGGGTCAAAAATTAGTAAAAATAAATGTTATATCCTAAAACATCATGAAATTTACAAAAATATTTCATATATATATATATATATATATATATATATATATATATATATATTGAAATATAATAGTAAAAATTTAATTTAAAATCATGGGGCCAATGAGGAGGATGGCTTCTCCTCTTCATTGGAATTCTTGGTTGGGTGGAGATCATTTCATCTCCCTCTATTTGTTGTGAGCAAATGAAATATGGTCGATCTTCTTGTTGTTGTTGGACTTGAGGATGAAGACAAATTTTACAAATTCTCCTTGGGTTCCTTATTGTGAAAATTCCACTTCAAGTGGATTGCGTTGTAATATTATTTGTAGTGGAAAAGTTGCTTTGTTTTGGAAATGGAACCTACATTTGAATGTGAGAGATCCGTATTCGTAAGTTGTATTGGATGAATGAAAAATGAAGTTGTAAAAGAATTGTTGGAGTTCAATAGAAGTTAATTTAGTTGATATCGAGGAGATCAAATAATAATTATTCAATGTGTGTATTGCAAACAAAAGAGTAGACCCATATAAAGGTTGCGGGAGGAAGGAGAGGAAGGTGACAGTTTATAACTGTCCACCAACAAACAATGTATTATAAATAAAGTAATGCTAACATTCCCCCCTTAATACATTGTTTCTACATATGTACCCCCTAAACAAATCAAACTTCACCTTGCCGAGAAGCTTGGTGAGAATATATGCAACCCGAAAATCAAGTAGAGGGCAAGATCGAGCTGAATTTGGTGGTTCAAGACCTATTCACGAATGTAGTGACATTTGACCTCAATATGCTTTGTTAGTCGATGAAAAACAAGATTCTTGAGAATCTTCAACACACCTTGATTGTCGCAATGATTGATGGGAGTTTTCTCTTCAGAATCCCTCTATCTAAAGCAAGAATGTGATGTAACCAAATCACTTCGCACACAGCTCCTCGTGCAAAGTGTGGTAGTCGACCTCATTAGATGAGAGAGCAACAACGCCGATTTGCTTCGCTAATCCATGAGACAGTCCAGATCCGAGATAACAACAACAGTTTGCCATCTCATTGAAAGGTAACCACCGATCTTCGATGTGAACTCTCTAGATAAGCTCATGGCAAAATAAGGTGGTAGATCCACCACTATCACATCTGTGATATCAGAACACTTGGGCACACATGTAAAGTTAGATTTAAATCCTTAATGATTCCAATGGTCTTACGTGATGAACCATCAAACTATAAAACTCCTTTTGTACTTGATTTGTATTTAAGACCTAACTTTTTAGTCACTAATTTTGGCATAACAGTGTTGCTAGCTCCACTATCAACCATGCAATTATGAACTAAAGGATTTTTTTCAATAATCAGATAAAGGTAGACAGGAGGTAGTATAACCAATTTCACTTTTTAAACCACTTTTTACCTCTTTTGTTGTTGTTTTTGGATGAAACACTTATTGCTTTGACCATTTAGTTTTCTGGTCTGTAATTACCATCACAATGTTGGTTGTGTTTTCTACATGGTTAGGATGCTCTTTAGAAACTTGGTATTGGCTTTCCTGGGTTAGGAAGTTGGCTTGGAGATGGGATGTGTCATATGACTCAACATGATAGGAAAATATTGGCTCAACTTGTATGGTAAACTGGTTACCATACCTTGTCTTGAGTAGCATATGCGACCAATTATAAGACAAGTAACCACCCACTTTAGCAGTAAACTCTCTTGAAAAACATAGGGAAAATAAAGGAGGTAGGTCAATGATTGACACATCTTGAGTTAGGGTTAGGCTTGGACATGTATGGAGGGTTGACTCAAGATTCTTGATGACTCCTAAGGTTGTGACAATTGAGCCATCAAGTTGTAGGAATCTTTTGGAAAAAAATTGTACTTAAGACATAAAACATCATCTATTTTCTTAGGCATGAAAGAAGTACTAGCACTCGAGTCAATCATGCAATTATGAACAAGGTGTTTGCATATGATTAAAGATATATAGAAGGGTTGGATTTTAGCATCAATACTTACTTTCTTCTCTTTTGTTTGACAGATATTGACAGAAGATGAAATTTTTAGACAGTAAGAATAACACGTGGATGATTGGCCAGAGCTTCATGTAATAGGTCGCATTGAGATTGAATGGTCAGGGCATCCCACATTGTGACAATTACATTCGTTTTCTTCATCTGGTCCACAAGTTGAATGGAAGGCCCATTGATTTGTATATATAAGGTACAACAACATCCTTTCTTGATTGTTCAGGTGCAGAAGTAGGAGCCTTAGCTTACGCAGAAGCTTGACCTACCAAAGGAGGGGCGTGCACAACTTGTAAAAGAGTTTTGCGTAGGACCTGGTGTGAAGGAATTTCTGCATCATTACTAATGGATTTCTTAGTTTTTTCATTTTTATGATCGAAATGTATGATAGGAGTTGAAGGTTATGCGCATGAGTCCAACATTCTCTTCTTATACCTTGCCTTCTCAAAGCAACTTCAAGGCGTCAGTTTGTTTGAACTATTCACAGATTGATTGATTACACAAAAGTCATCAAGTGCAAAGAACATCAAGTTGGCCTCGGGAGGAACATCCGGATTGTCTTGATTTTCTACATCGATCGTGCTTGTGGAAGTCTCACAGTTAGAAGCATTATGAATCATATAGGCCTCTGTGCACATGGTATTAGCGTAGTGATATAGAATATGAGTCATGTTGCAAGGGAAGCACCATTCAGACTCTTGATCCATGTTATTCTGAACTAGAACTAGTGCTTGATTCGTGCTTGGTGCTGGAAGAGATTATACACGAAGAACCATTTTTAAGGACATTTACACGCCAACATGCAATCTATCATTTTGTTGGTTTTGTGCATGTCTCTGATTTTCATAATGATTCCACCAAGGTTGATTGTTGTTGTTATTCTCCTTGTTAGAATTGCTTCTGAAGGCTTGTGCTTGCTTTGCTTCTCTAAGGATATGAGATTATTGGACAAGTTCCTAACCAGCGCCTTCATATCTTCACCCTCTTTTTGTTGTGCTGGAGAGTAGGATGTAGATGCTACAGGTTTGCACGCTCTGTATAGGAACAACAACAATAGAAGGCTAGGGTTTTTGAGAAATTTATAGGAACAAAGGCATAAAGGCGGTCTAGGAGCTAACTTTCCCACTTGAAAGAGACTATTTTATGTACTTATTGCCATATTGTAAGTAGTAGGTAAGGTTCTACCTCCCATGGATTGAATTATGACTGATATGTAACTATTCGAGCTCCTTAGATAATACATGAATGCATGTGTGGTTATAGGTCTTAGCACTTAAGAGATTCTATCCCAAGTTTTTCTCGGAATGTGATATTAAAATTAATCATTTATTTGTTAAGTGACATCTTTGTTGTAGTTAGTTGCTCCACAAGTTAAAGATGAACTTGTCTTCAAAATAGTTTCATAAAGGTGTTCCAAGATCGTTCTAGGTGGAAATAGATGTAGGTCTCAATCCTATGTACCAATGAAGTTATTTACCTTTGAATGAGGCTACAAACAACTTGTTGCTACATCATCTTGTGTGATCAAGTAGACAAAGCACACGTTTTCTACATCCTAGATGTGCTCAACAAGAGTGACTTTATCCTCTCGAGTAAATTATGGAATACTCTTGAGGGAAACTATTGGCATATCATGTTGCGTGTTTAGATTGAGAGGACTTACGCCGGTGAAATTGGTAAAGTTCATGTGGCTAGAGTGCTATAGCGGGGTGTTGTGGATATATTTTAAGGAGGAGTGGAATTTGCGTGGAAAAGTGGATATGGAGATGCGCGTGGAGGTGATTTGTTGCGTATCTCTGTTAGCACAAGAGCAATGTAAAATAATGTCTGAATGATATATTGAATGTACGAGGGTGAATAAATACATAGAGAAAGCGGTTAGGAGGAGTAACCGCCTGTATCCAAACTAACCAATAAACAATGTATTAAATATGCCAACATTCCCCCCCTTAATATATTGTTTTTACAAATCTACCCCAGATTCATCATCTTGTTACGTCGCGACATGTCCTATTTGCTTCTTGCAACAAGGAATTTGTCTGGATTTTCTTGAATCTCTGCGACAGATGTGCTCTCGTTTGTAGAAAAATAGATGAAGAAGTGAGCTCGAAAGCTCGTGTGGTGCGCCACAGATGTGCCTGAGGGCATTTAATCTCACATTTTCATCTGGATTGACACAACTCTTCTCCGTCTATATGTCGAACAAGACTCAGTCCATTATGTCCTCGGATTGCAAGTTTTGGAGACTGGCGAAGAGTAGATACCGATGCTCTTCGGTTCTCTCAAATGCGGCACGTCTCTATGGTTGCTTGCAATGTTGCTAACATCTCTGGGCATGACTTTCATGCTCTCGGTGATCGTGCATGGGATCATAGGCTGGTTGTTCGCGTCCATCTTTGATAGCAAATTTGATGAATGAATGAAGGGGCTTAATCTCATTTTTTTCCGATTTGATTCAAACAAATTCCACATGTCTCCTGATCTTTTGTACGATGCGCTTGCTAATGTATTGCATGGTCTCCGCAAAAAATAGTTGAGAAGATGTTGGGGAAGGATTCTACCAACGCACACACAGGTTTTTGGTGGTCGATGCCACTCATGTCAAACTCCACACAAAGGCTTATAAAATTGGTCAGGGTGGTCATTTGCCACATGCTCTCTTCTCCTCTTTGGTGACCGATTCTTATTTTTGAATTCTTGAACTACGGGCTTGTACCACGTGTATCCTCCTCCGAGTACGCTCACACACTCTTCTGGTCACTGTTGTTTCCTCACACACCAAGAAATGGTCATTGATGGGATAACTCATAGGCGGACTTGGATCAGTTTAATGATCGATGCCACATTGCGCTGTATTACATGCGCACATGGTATGGTCTTCTCATTTTGTTTGAAGTGGTTATATTTCATAACTGTCTTCTTCAAGATAGTTATCCCCTCTCTCTTCGAAGATAACTGTGGAGATGAATGAAAATCCAAATTTCATTCACCCTTCCATCGTACTCGAATGGGGAATTGTATTGCGCTACGCTGTACAGGGAAAGTGAGGGTTCCCACGGCGAGCCACTCAGATTCTCCTGCAACTCGGACGCCTCCTCTCCAAAGTTGTAATCGCTCACAAATCCTCCAAACCTTCGCACTGCCGCGTATGAACATCCCACCTCTTCTGCTCCAGTGCCAGGCTTTCCTCCACGCATGCAGAATACGGTGAGTCTCCACGCACAGTATATGCCACGCACACTTCTCCTTCCACGCCGAAGATTGAGCAGCAAATTCTCCACGCCGGCGGCTCCTCCAATGTCCCTCCACGCACCGCAATCCACACGGTCTCCACGCTCAAGACAGTTCTTCACCGAGTCTCCTCTCGAATCTCCACGCATGTGTTCAAGACAAGAAACGAGAGTCTCCACGCACACGGGCGAGAGGACGCACCAAAGAAAGAACAACAAAGACGCATCAAAGAAAGAACAACAAATGAATCTCGTACTCCCTCTCCTCGCTCGATAATGTCGTACCACAGGGCATTCAATGGATTTACAGGGAAGGGGCCTCAGACGAGCTCCATGTGACGATCACATGTGCGGGGAGAGAAGCAACACTAGATATAAAACATATCTTCACGCAGAGAAAAGGAAAGGTGAAAGGTGCTGTACGCCTCGCATTAAACATGAATTTATCCTCCACGCTACTCCGGTGTGCTACTCCCACTTCCACGCTCTGATACCAATGTTAGCACATGAGCAATGTAAAATAATGTCCGAATGATATATCAATGTACGAGGGGTGAATAAATACATAGAGAAATCGGTTAGGAGGAGTAACCGCCTGTATCCAAACTAACCAATAAACAATGTATTAAATATGCCAACATCTCCTTGAAGATAAGCAGGAGGTACTGAAAGATGCTTCAATTTTGTTGCACTTTGTCTTGTATGCACTCTTCTCATGAAAGGTGCTCAGGATCGTTGGAAATAGAATATTTGGAAATGTTAAGAGTCGCCGATGTGTTGAAATGAGCCTCAAAGGTTGGAAAATTCTAAGTAACACACTAAAACTTAGCAATAACTAAATTTAAGCTTTCAATGCTTCTCCCGCCGAAAGCGTGCAAGAAATTGTTTACTCAAATTTTCACCCACGCCTCAACTTGAAAAGAACCGAGCCATCAATCAATAATACGATTGTGTCCAAGTTGTGGGGAACTGCATACTTGAGACATACCTCATGAGAAGGCCGGTTCCTCTATCTATTTCTATTGTTACTTCTACTCCTAATGTTGAAAGGTAAAAATAAGCTAATAATGCCAAGCGAGAGATAGGAGGATAACATAAATATGAAAACTAACTAAGGAAGGTGATAACACTAGAAAAGCGGGAGGAACACTATCGTTATTATTGAAAACGAAAGAGAATACGTCAATTAACACTAAGCACAAACAAAAATGCATTCACACGATCGGTTCCATGAAATACAATAAGAAATTGGAGCCGCAAGAGATTTAAAGTGACACACCAAGCACACAATCCAATAAGCAGGCAAGAAATAAGAATACAAACACGCTAAGGAAGAGAATAACCACAAAAGAATGCTTCTATTACTTCCAAGGATGCACAATCTATTAGTATGGCGAATGAGGCCGATATCCACATGTAAGATCTAGATCTAGAGGTCTGCAACTCAAAATACAAGGATGGACAACCCTTAGCAAATGCCGTGGGAAGATCCAAAATGTCCCCCAACAATGAGCCATGCTCTTACATTTATGGATGAATCGATAAGAGTAGATGAGGAGAAGGAGGGAAAGCTCATATTTCAAACACAACCACTAACAACAAGCATTCAATGCCCTCAAATCCACCTAGATATCTAAAAAATATGCTTCCCTATTTTTGTGCATGTAGGAGAAGGAACAAGGCGAGATCCATATCAAATCAGGTGGTTGGAGAAAACAGATATACTCATTAATGGCAAGAAAAATGCTTTCCCATTTCTCACCTACCAAATCACACCAAAAATTGAATTTGAATATCTTTCTCAGAGCCCACGAAGTTAGCGTTTGAATAAGACCGGGTTCCCGTGTGTTAGAGCTCTAGAGTAAAATTTATGGCTGTCAGATGTCTACAAGTCGAAATGACACGCAATGACACGTGGCGTGCGCTAACTGTTTGAAGGACCGACCAATTGAGCATTTATTTTCTCATTATTTGCTACATGCTAGGAAATTATTTACCTTCAAGATTCGGTGCCCAATTGGCGCGCTTTGGCTAGTTGCATGTAGCACACTCAAGGTTTGGCATATGCCACATAGACAAAAGAGCGCAGTAAGAAGGGTGTGAACGCACGCACGTGGAAGATGAGGGCATAAAAGGAAAACATAGGGAAAGGGCGCACAAAGGTGACACATGTGGATGGAAAGGGAGAAATTCTTGCTAGAGGAACACATGGTGAAGGCACAACTATTACAAAGTAATGTGCGGAAGCAAGGAAAGGTGGAACGCGAGAGTGCCATGGACTTAGCCAAATTTGGGAAGCAAGTCACGGCGCTCATGCAACATGCATGAATTAGTGGGAAGAAGGCAAAAGTGCGCAAAGAGTGCACGCGAGGGATAAAGGAACAAAGAGGAACAGTAAAAGAAAAGATGAAGGAAAGGAGTAGCGCACAAGGCACGTGAGGAATCAGTAACCAAGGAAATATGCCAAACAAGCAATTGGAGTGCGTGCAACCCGCAATGTAGAACCTTCAAAGCCAGAATGGGGATGTAAGTTGTCCAAATAACTACGGGAGTTATTTTGGATAACAATAGTATAAATCATAAAAATAGTGTTGTACTGCATCTTTTTAAAGCAATATGGAGGGTTCACTTAGTTAACACCGTGAACTTGTCTATTAGTTGTATGTCACCAACAACTGGCCCTACCCCTTATAGAATTGAAAGAAATAATTTTTTTGAGAAAATATGAGAAACATGACCTGACTTTTTTTTTAATTTTATTCTTTTCAACAATGAGGTTTTTGATTGGACGATATTTCATTTGTTCGATAAGACCAAGACATGAATAGAATGTTGGAAAGAAAAAGGTGGTAATTAAATACCTCCATGTCCCACACCTATGCCACGGCTAGATTGTTCCTACCCAAATAATATATGCTACATGTGCGCCTCTTTATCATCTCGGTGTCGTTCAAATTATTCACGTGAGTGTAATTTTTATTTAAAGGGGCCAAAATAAAAGACGAAAAATCCTATAGGTTCCAAAATTGAAACCAAAGCGCAATGCTTTCTTGTTGTAGCACTTTATAGCCCCCTTTTAGTTGTAGGCTCGAGTAATTGCAAAAAAGCAAGTGATATGTGAACAATCATTGATAATGGAGTAACTTCAATGATTGGGTATATGAATGATAAGTAGATTTTACATCCAAAGGCAACTAAAGCCTTGCTAATTTTTTTTTGTAACTATGATAAACTCAAATAGCTAAGTTTCGATACAATTCTTTGAGAAAAAATGTGATTTAAGCATGGGAGAATCAATCTAATTGTATTGTATTGTCTTGGCGCTATATACAAAATTTATATTTAAATCAATTGCACATGGAACATCCTTGCGGATGCTACACTCTAGAACCTTGACTTGTTAATAGCGTGGAGGAGGACATATATAGGTCGAGAAACGTTTCTTTTTGGTGCGTCTTCAATAGTTGTAAGACTACACATCATAGAATAAAGAGAGGTTGATCATGGTTAAAAGAGAAAACAAGTCCATTGTATGCCAATTCCTGTCAAAGTGATATATTTGGAGTTAAAATAATTTTGTTGTGTATTGCATATCTTAAATGCATAATATATTTGCTTTTGAAATAGTTTTTCTCTTTGTGTATCTAGACATCTAAATGCTCAATATACATGCACACGAAAATGCGTAACAAATTCGTATAATTCTTTGGAAATTGAGTATTTTCAAAATTAATAAATCGGCTGTCAGTTTCACCTTGATTTGAAGGAGCTTTAGGGTGGAAACATTTCAATACGAGAGAAAGAGGCGAAAATTTCTAAGATGGACAATTCAATTTGTTAGGTAAAATTTTCTCATTTATATTTATATTGAGAACTTATTATATATTTTAGTAATTGCTCCACACCCGTGACTTCAAACACATAAATTTGAACTTACAGATACAAATATATGGTGTTAATGATTGTGAGATTTTATCCTTTCAAAAGTAAGTGATCAATGTCACCAATCAGTCAATATGTAAGAGTGGAAATAAACGTAAATATGTATAAAGTTTAGATTCACAAAAAGAAAATTTACATTGAAAACTCTTCAGTCTGCTGTTGTGGATGGCTGATGTCAAAGTTTGCCAAGTAACGACAACGAAACGTTAACAAAGACTCTGGCCAGGTCTTTTATCAAAGTGGACACCAGCGAACGCAGCGGCCTGTTCTAACCAGCTGGACGATCCAGCTAAGACCGTATTCAACGCATACGGTCCACAAAACAATCTCGGCCCTAGTTTGTCCTGACAGGCACGTCTATGGTGGGTGTGGTATTCTCAGATGTCAAATATACGTTTAGACTTATCTAATGTAAGTCAAAGAAGAAAGGTGGAACAGAAAACAACGAAATGAGTTTAGTCCGTCAATTCTCCGCACACAATGGAACTAGAGTGATATGACCGGTACAGTGATATATCACCCGCAGGATCTACTTCCTATTTCACATAAAATGAAACGAAAAAATATGTCATCTACGTACAGAAATATGAAAATATTGGCTTTCTCGAATCTACATGTTTTTACTAACTCTCCACATACTTCGTTGTTGAAAATACAGTGATATATCACCAGTATGCGGTATCTTCTGTCTCATATGAAATGAAGACTGACGGAGATATAATGTATATACTGACAGATACAGGAAATTATTGAGTTTCTCCAATTTAGAATTATCGACAAGTCTCCCCAGAAAAGTCGCCATGGAAAATACAATCAAGTACATGAGGAGTACAGTGATATATCACCAGCAGTACAGTGATATATCACCAGCATACTTAACTTTTATTTCACGCAAGATGAGAGTACGCCAAAACTGTTGCAGTCTACTTGATTTTTCTAAGGGGATTTGCTCAACTTGTGGTGTTGAGTGGGTTACATATTGAAGAGTAGGCGAGATTTTTGACAATCAGATTATGAAGTTAAGATTGGAGAAGGAAAACATGTCGTTGGTCGATGGACTCCGAGGTTTTCGGTAGAACTGAAGCATATTCCTTATTAGCTGTTAATAAAAAGACGACTGTTAAAATTTAGTTGTACTATAATGCATGTCCAGTGTCCTTTTATACAAATTATTAGGTCTAATTTATTTCAGAAACTTTATATATTTCTTCAATCTATATTAAAATTAAAAAATATTAATTTAATGATTGAACGATGAAAATCATTTTTATATTCTATAGTTTTTTATATAAGTTAATTTTTTTGTATTTTATAATAATTTATCGAAGTAAAAATTAAATTAAAATATTTCAAGTGATAAAAATTGATTACATATTTAAGATATAATTGAATGTCACAATTTTGTAGCTTTTGGTAGCTTTCAAACAAATTGAAAGTTATATTTTTAAAAATAAAAATAATATACAATTATTAAGCATAATATTGTGATAAAAAAAAAGAGCACTTCACTTTTCTAAAAGAAAGGTAAAGGTGGCTTTTTGAATAGGGTCCTACCCAACAACAAAGAAGGCCCGAAACCTTAGATATAACCTTAAACACAATAATAAGAAAAATAGGAAAGGCTTCCCAATAGCGAAAACAAACAACTAAGAAAGGGAAAAGGTTTTCTTGTGCTAGGATGTTTTATTGACATGCACCATTTTCCACCCTCCGAGACTTCTTCAAAAGGAAACATTACTTTAAGACCCTTAATTGGTCGATATGTACCGTTGTTTAAACGAAAGATATTAGAATTTTTGTTAGTCGCTTCACTAAATTTTTATTCAACAATTTTGTTGGTTGAATATCGTATTTAAGTTTTTGTGGTTTCCTTCAATCGAAATTACTCCAAGTGGAGTTTTAGGAACCGAATCAACCAATTCCTCTAAATCGACATTTGTATTTAAATCTCCCTTACAATAAAAACAAAATGATCTAGGAGAGTATGTTTCAACCAAGTGGCTCCTTCATTTTTATAGTTTTCCATCACACAATCAATCGTAATATGCCCCAAATCAAAACATATTTTGTATCGAAAGGAAAACCTTCATATTCTATAGGTTGGGTTCAAGTTCGGTTTTTAACTTTAAGCTCAATGTCAATAGGTAGGTTTTTTGTGCAAGTATCAATCTCAACCAAGATTCAAACATTGGTCAGATGGGTAAAATCAAGTGGTGTGGGAGTCAATGTTTAAAATATTTCCAAAGAAAATTTCTAATGGACACAAGACAATGATGGCCCTAAAATTGAAGAGGTAAGTTTAGTATTCTAATCCAAATCGGGTTTGCAAGAAAATGATTCAAGATTTTAATTTAAAGAAGGGAACCAAATTTTCATGAAAAGATAATGAGATTGACATACCCAAAAATTTCTATCTATGGAATCCTTATTAGCTATGAAGTAAATATAAAAATAAAATTTCCCTCTTGACAAGGGTGGATGTCTAACCTCCCATCAAGAGAGGGACCCAATGTTTTGACATCATTTCATGAAGGACTGCACAAGTTGGGCAAAAATCTGTTGAATCAGAATCACGCCGTGTTACTAATGGTGAAGGCCTCGATTCAAGAACATCTTCTCCAAAAGTTACACATGGGATATGCAAGTAGGCACCATGGGTTTGATACATGTCATCCTTGTCGAACCTCCTCAAGGATATAATATCATCTCTTTCCCGTGGTTAACATCCTAGAAGACATCTCCATTATCCCAAGCCAATGTAATGGAGAGAGGTGGTACAGTTTAAAAGGGATTTCTACCCTACCACTAACATAATCTCGCAAACAAAATCCCATGTTGCCTTTCGGGCATGATGAAAACTCGGGAAGAGGCTTTCATATATTGGTTATGTAGGAGTGACAAAGGGGTCCCCTTCCCAATCCTTACACCTCGACATTCAATTTATCTCGTGCTAGTCACCTCCTTGTTCTAACTAGGCTAGGTCATTTTCCGTTCGCACCATCTCGTAACAAAAATTTTGTCTCTGCCATCCCCCTGTGCCACCGCCACGTATTCTCTACAAGCCACCGCTCTTATTTCCATTTGCAATGCCATCTCTTCCTACGCTACGTTTAGGTTCAAATAATTTTTTTGGAGTGCTTTTGGAGCCATAGTTTGTATTGGAGTAGTTTATTTTCCTTCAATGATATATGTGGAAAATGAGGCATGCTAAGAATGTAACCCCATGTTTATAATGTTTATTGTGAGATTTTACTGTTTAGCATTGTCATGCCTAAGTGTACAAGCATCTATTTTTAGAATATTTCACCCACTTGGTTTTAAAAATGAATTGTCGAAAAATAGTCAATGATCGCATGTAGTCATTTAGAATCGATAGCCTAAATAGTTTGTAGAAAATAGAATTGGAAATTATTGTAGATCAAACTTGTTCAACATCATTCCATGATATTCTAAAATAAAAAAATATTTATAAAACTTAATTCTTTCCTATGATGATATTTATTATTGTTACGCTTGATTGCTATGCTCCTTAGTAGTAAAATGACAATTATTATATGTTCCTTATCCATTATAGGATATTTTTTTGAAATACTACATGTTATAAGAAGAAAAGGAAAATAATCAACATTTTTTATGTCCCATACTAGAGTACTATAGTTGTTTGTGCTCTACCGAACATTAATAAGAAAGCTAATGAACTCGAATATTCGTCATTGAATGACATAATTTTGTATTTTTTTATAAATAAATACATTTATGACATGGGAAAATGTAAAAGTAACATTGTATTAAAAGAGATAATTTTAAAAATTTAGTGGATTCTAACCATTTAAAACTATAATTGTTAATAATACAATGCAAGTTACATTCATAAAAATTATAAGTTGTAGAAGTTCTTTACCATTTGTGAATATTGTGAAGTTATGTAAGACTAATCCACATTAGAATGTAAATTAAATTAACATTTCACTATGTTATATGTACTCCGATCACAAGGGAATAAGTTTGATATAAGTTGTGTTGATGGCGAATCACAAGACTTTTAATGTCTGCAACTCGATGGGTTGAGACTCTCAGTGCGATTGCATAACATGGAGTGTTTCCCAAGTGTGGGGACCATGCGAATAGGAAAGCTCTCCGGATGAAGGCCTGGTTCCTATTCCTCTATTCAGATGCACACATAAAAATGCAGATTTGGTTTACTCATAAATCTAATCTAAATTGCCAACGAGACAGGTAAGAAGATGCATAAAAATAAACCTAAACTAACAAAGGTGATGCACCGAGGAATGAAGAACACATGTCTTGCAATAAACACAAACCATTAAAATGCAATGCAAGATCATGCATGATAACCGAATTTGTAGTGAAAGATCGTGGAGGATGCAAATGAACATAGAGACGGTTGAGAATCATCCACAGACATGCATTATTTGCTCCAAAGATTGATAAATAATACACTACAAATGCCAAGAGGCAAAGTTGCATTACGCTTTAGATGGGAGGTTTGAACTCCACAAATTCACTCCGCCAAAGAGAAGAAGGGAGGGGAAAACAAGAATGTCCAACCTTTAAAGAAGCCCCTCCTACAATTTATAGAAAGAATGAGAGAGGGAAGAGAGAGGAATTCCAAATCTACCCCAACCACCTCCAGATTGTATTTAATTCATCTCATTATGGTAGTAGGTGAGAACCCTAGCAAACCCAAAAAATGGAGAACCTTGTAATCTTTCCGAAAAGTCCAACCTTGCATGAATCTGGAGCTCCTTGTGAAAAGTTATGGCCATTTTAATATCTAGGTCGTGGTTTTCTTTCCGCATGGGTTCTGGGTGTCAACGCTCAACATGTTTGCACCTCTTGAAGATGTGCCTTGGCACATCCATCCTCACGCCAACATACTATTAAGTGCGCCATAGGCACCGAATATGTGGTGTCGACGCCTTCTAATCAAGGCTTGGGGGCACAACTTTTTTCCATGTCGTGCGCCTTCTAATCAGGTCAGGGGTGCAACTTTTTCCATGTCGGTGCCTTCTAATCTACGCCAAAGTGCAACCTGGTGGCGCAAATAAATGTTAGGTTGTGAGTTTATTTGATTTCCATATTCTTCTGCGTTTGTCATATTTACCCTTGGGGAGATATACGCAACAAGTCAGATTTAACAAAGCCTATGGGAATGAAGTGAATATTGTGGAACTGAAATTCTTAAAATTAGGAAAATATGCCCAAAAACATTGAGACAAATAATTTATCAATGAATGGTCCGTAATAAATGATATTTTTTTGATAAATGGTAAAAGGGGTTTTAATAATGGGACTCAACTCAGAACAAAAGGCATGAAAGCCCATAATAATCCATAAGCACAATAAGAGACAAATAAATGTAGCAAAACAAAAACAACTAGATAACTTATTAATGATGCCTTTTGGATTTCATTGAAAAAAATTATGCCAATCCTCTTCATCCTTAACGAAACACATTAATAATATCATGAGTCTTCGATACCAAAAGTATGAAGACATACTCTTGATATCATGCATCTTATTAGAAATTGACAATTTTAAGCTTGTCACGGTCACATGGGTCCTTCTTTTCCTTGTGAATTGGTTGTACCACTTCCTTTGACACCAAGTACCTTAAATACTCAATGTCAAGTAAAAATTCCAAATTCCAAGGGTTGGGACAGTCCAAAGGGTAGAATTAATTCCTTATTTTAACATAATTAAAAAAACATCAAACACTATGTTTATGATAAATTTACTCTTAAAGAAACAAAAATTATTTAGAAGACATGAAATGATATGATGTAACCTGTGATAAAATGGACTAAAATTATCCTTACCAACTACTCATAACCAATAATAATATTGATGCACATTATTAAGGGAAATAATCACCATTAACATGTGTTTGAGATTTTAAAAATGTGCTAATTATTTCATCTTCTCCAATTTTAAAATAAATTTATAGACATATTCATATTTGTATATGAGATTTTTAAAATTATGAACTCTTTTAAGATACTTCACTACTACCTAATAATTCACTTTAAAAGGCTAAAATTATGCAAAGTTATCTACACAAGAAACCATGTTTAAGCCTACGTTGATTCAAACTATATGTATTAACAAACAAGCTAATATGATGTATGGATCATAAGATATGGTTTATAAAATATCCAAAAAGTTGGAAATCAAAAACACTAAATGGAAGAATAATCGATGACGAGACTTCTAAATTCATTCCACTACTCAGTATATTTCTTGTTTACTAGTACCTAATTATTCACTTTAAAAGGCTTAAATTATGCAAAGTTATCTTCAAAATAAACCACTTTAAGCCTATTTTAGTCAAAATATATCTATTAAAAGAAACGCTAATTAGATGTATGGATGATAAGATATAGTTTATTAAAGATCTAAAATTGGGAAATAAAAAAAACAATAAATGGAAGGATAATTGTTCGAGACTTTTAAATTCATTTCTCTACTATATATTTCTTGATGATAAAAAGTATGAAAAAACAATGACCATTCAAATATTTTCTGAAAAAAATTACAAGTATGCTTGAAAACTTAGTTTTTAAAAGGGTCAAAAATTAGTAAAAATAAATGTTATATCCTAAAACATCATGAAATTAATTACAACAAATATTTCATATATATATATATATATATATATATATATATATTGAAATATAATAGTAAAAATTTAATTTAAAATCATGGGGCCAATGAGGAGGATGGCTTTTCATCTTCATTGGAATTCTTGGTCGGGTGGAGATCGCTTCATCTCCCCTCTATTTGTTGTGACCAAATGAAATATGGTCGATCTTGTTGTTGTTGTTCGACAGTTTCTCCTTGGGTTCCTTATTGTGAAAATTCCCACTTCAAGTGGATTGCATTGTAATATTATTTGTAGTGGAAAGGTTGCTATGTTTTGAAAATGGAACCTACATTTGAATGTGAGAGATGTGTATTCTCAGAAGTTATATTAGATGAATGAAAAATGAAGTTGTAAAAGAATTGTTGGAGTTCAATAGAAGTTGTCTTAGTTGATAACAGAGATCAAATAATAATTATTCAATGTGTGTATTGCAAACAAAAGATGCACTCCATATAAAGGTCAAGGGAGGAAGGAGAGGAAGGTGACAAGTTATAACTATCCACCAACAAAAATGTATTATAAATGAACTAATGCTAACATTCCCCCTTAATACATTGTTTCTACATATGTAACCCCTAAACAAATCAAACTTCACCTTGCCGAGAAGCTTGGTGAGAATATTTGCAACCTGAAAATCAGTAGGGTAGTACTAGAGCTGAATTTTGGTGGTTCAAGACCTATTCACGAATGTAGTGACATTCGACCTCAATATGCTTTGTTCATTCATGAAAAAAAAGATTCTTCACAAGCTTCAACACACCTTGATTGTCACAATGATTGATGGGATTTTTCTCTTCAGAATCCTCTATATCGCAAGAATGCGACGTAACCAAATTACTTCGCACACATCTCCTCGTGTAGTGTGGTATTCAGCCTCAGTGGATGAGAGAGCAACAAC
Source organism: Taxus wallichiana var. yunnanensis (assembly GCA_018340775.1). Lineage (NCBI taxonomy): Eukaryota > Viridiplantae > Streptophyta > Pinopsida > Cupressales > Taxaceae > Taxus > Taxus wallichiana. Next base: position 757,392,109 of record CM031241.1, read on the forward strand.
AATTTTCTTCTTGCTAATCCACGAGATAGGTCTAGATCCGAGATGAAAAACATACCCTGAAGTGGATTTCCTGTCATCAATGGATCCACCATAGTCCGAGTCCAGATATCTTGTAAGAAGAACTGAGTGTTCTTCTGATACTCCAGACCAAAGTCAACTATACCTCGGACATATCTTAACACATGATTTTATGCTATCCAATGAAATTTCTTTGCTCCTACATAAATCTGGCAAGATAGCTCACTGCAAAGAAAAGATATGGCCTGGTATAAGTCAAGTAAATGAGACTCCCCACAAGCTTCCTGTAGTGAGTGCCATCTACCTGTGGTGAATCCTGGAATCTAGATAATTACAAACCTTTTTCCATAGGTGTGGACATTGGTTTACAATCTGACATTCCATACTTCTCTAGGAGAGTCTTGGCATATTTCATCTGGGAGACAAAGATATGATTCTTCTTCTGCCATATCTCTAAGCCAAGATAGTAGTGAAGTAGCCCCAAATCGGTCATGTCGAAGGATTTCTTTAGATCATTCTTTACATCATCCACAAGATTGTCAAAACTTCCTGTGATCACAAGATCATCTACGTACAAAACCAGAATAACAATCTTTGTTCCTACCTTCTTGATATACAAATTTGTATCTGAGGGGCTACAAGTGAATCCATGCTACAATAGGTGATCATCAATTTTTATATACCATGCCCTAGGTGCTTGTTTGAGTCCATAAAGTGACTTTATCAGATGACATACCTTGTGTGGTTGATGCTCATCTACAAACCCTTTAGGTTGGGCCATGTATACTTCTTCTTTGAGATCACCGTTCAGAAAATCACTCTTGACATCCATCTCGTTGAAGTTTCCATCCATTTTTTGTCACGGTGCAATGCACAACTCTACGATGGTTTTGATCTTCGTAGTGGGTGCAAAGGTCTCATCATAGTCAATTCCTTCTTGTTGAGCATAACCCTTTGCAACAAGTCATGCTTTGTGTTTTTTGATTGAACCATTTGCCTTATATTTTGTTTTGAAAATCCATTTGCAGCTAATGGATTTCTTACCTGGAGGCAGATCGACAAGTTCCCATGTTTGATTCTGAAGTAGGGAATCATATTCAGCATTCATAGCCTATTTCCACTGTGGTTGGTCTAATGCCTCACGAACAGTGTCAGGTTCGGTGCTATCAACAACTGAACTCATGAGTGCAAAATTTACCTCATGTCTGGCTTGACTTCATGTTCTGACTCCTGTAGAAGTGCTGGAAGTGAGTTCAGGTGTGCATCCCTAATAGTATTCTGGACCCATTTCAGACGTTGGTGTTGTTGTTGCTGATGTGAAGATGTGTTTTCCAGTGTGCCTAGATCAACGAATAAGTCTCCACTCAGCTCTTCTTCTCTCTGAGAAGAATCATCTTGCCCATCATCTGGATGTGTGAGCAATCTATGTGACAAGGTTGGTACTGGATCTCCATTGTGTGGTAGGGAGTCAAAGGATGACTCATCACACACCACATCTCGACTCTCGTAGATTTTCTTCGTCTCAGGATCCATGAGACAATATGCCTTTGAGGTAGTACTATACCCCAAGAAAAGACATGGCAAAGTGTCTTTGGATCGATCTTCTTCCTTTTCTTATCTGGAACATGCATATATGCAGTACAACCAAAAACTCTCAAATGATAGATAGAAGGTTTACGACCAGTCCATACCTCTTCCTGTCCCTGTTTCTATAATATTTTCATGGGTTCTCGGTTGAGTAGATACATTGCAGATGCGGAATGCTTCGCCCAAAATTGATCCTCCAACTTGGAAATGGAGAGCATACAACGATCCATCTCCATGACAGTCCTATTGTGTCACTGGAAATCCCATTTTGTTGGGGCGTGTAGGGTGCAGTCAGATGTTGCTGAATGCCATGCTACTTTAGGTATGCTAAGAACTTCTTCTATACAAATTTCCCCCCTCGATCTCGAGCGAAGGAGAAGGAGAGGTTTCTAGACCGCCTAGTGGCTTCACGGGTAAAAGGTTTGGAAATTGACAAATGTCTCACTCTTCTTCCGGATAAAATATACCCACATTTTTCGTGAGTAATCATCAATGATGAGCTGGAAATATTCAAAACCTTGGAAGCTAGCTGGCAGGGGTCCACACAGATCGGTGTGTACAACCTAAAGATGCTCCGTAGAATGATAAGAGCTCTGTTTGAACGGACCTCTATGTTGTTTTCCCACAAGACATCCCAAGCAAACAGGTAAGGAATGGGAGAGTGGAGGAAGCCCTCTTACCATTTAATTGGCACTAAATTGATGCAGAGCCCCGTAAAAGATGACCATATCGAAAGTGCCATAGTGTAGTGGACTCTACCATTGAAGCAGAGAGAGAAATGTTAGATGAAGTGACCACATCCAGTGTAAATAGATGACCCTTCATAAATGCTCGAGAAATAACTGAGTCTCCCTGGGAAATGATGCAGGACTTGACCCCTTTCTGAACAAAGAATTCGACCCACATTCGATGATTAAGAAGTTGACTCACAGACAAGAGATTTGAGGTCAAACCTGGAACATATAGCACCTTCGTGAGTGTACATCTTCGTGTCCCAAGAGGAATGATGACATCACCAATCCCCGCAATATACTCCTGATTATCTGCGATGGTGATCTCGATCTCTAGTGGGCCGGTCACTCAGGGTATGGAACAACTTCTTATTTCCAGTCATGTGTTTGTTGGCACCCGAATCAATCAACCAGACACTTTTTGATGGTCAGAAGTCTGTGAGACTAGGACAATGTCGGATGAACCTCTTCATCGGAGGAGGCATCCTGCTGAGCAGCAATATGACCCTTCTACCTCTGATTACGAGCACGCCATTGGGATTTCTTGGAATATCCTTGGCCAGAAGTTCTCTCTTCGCCAGAGTTGCCATGCTTACGACCGTTGTAATAACAGTTCACAGTCATGTGCGTATTCATGGAGAAAATGTGGCACCATTGATCCGCCTTATTGTTCTACTGCTTTTGGGGTGGTTATGGTCGCCGCTGAGAAGGTTACTACTGCAGATGTTGCTTCGATTCCGGGAGCCGATCGCCCTTTTCCGAGGCTTGTTGCTATGCTTTTGCCTCATGATGAGAGCCTTGTATTTGAAGGCTTCTTGAACATTTTGAATGGATTCTTCCTGCTGAAGATAATTCACCAGTTTGACAAAACTCACCTCCTATTGAGTGATGGTCAATGTGGTGATCAGTGTCAACCGGGAAGGAAGAGCTCGCAAGGTGAGTGGGACTAGCAACTTGTCATCCATTGGTTCACCAAGAGCAGAAAGTTCTGCATGCGTAACTCGGCCACACGCCACAAGAAGGCTTTTATTGATTCACCATCATGCATACTCATTGTGTGAAGCTTTTTCTGAAGATGCAACATCATCGTTAGATTCTTGGCTTCATAGATGGTACACAACGCGACTCCATGCCGTAGAGGAAGTGGTTGCTTCCCGAATGTGAGGTTAAACCTCATAAGAAAGGCTTAGAGTGATAAGCATTAATGCTTTTGCATCGGCCTTTTCATACTTAGCCAACAGATCAAGCATGTCACATGGGAGGGGCATCCGTGCCAGAAACGATCCCCCAAAGATCTTCAAACTGAAGAATTGTCTCGCATATTTGTTTTTATGCGGCGAAATGTGGCCCTTTAGCAATCGGGAATCCAAAACAAAATGTAGTCACAGACATTTCCAAAAACTCAAAATTGTATTTTATTTATTTATTGATTGTTCAAAACGGTTACAAATGCTTACTGAAGGAACCTATCATGAAGATGGGCTCTATAAGCTCATGCGGTGAGATGTCGACGCTCCTGTGGGTATTCTACTTCGTGTTCATCATTTGCATCATAGCCACGCTCCAATTCTTCATGGATTCGGCGTGTGCTTGAAAACACACAAAGAACCGTAAATAGTCAAACAATCATTTACTTAACCAATTCACAAATAATTCATCACGGTTTTCAGCAATTCATTGAGCAAGGAAAAATAGATGCCGGTGGTGTCCTCTTGGGATCTTAGAGGTGACCCAACATAAGGGTTGCTCATAACACTCTCGACATCAAAAATGTGTGACATGTACGTGGTAATTTAGATTATTATCTCTCACCAAGCTCTCTTCACACCGGAACTCTCACACGGTCTCTAGCCTCCTCGCTGCTTTCACGCAATGTTGGTTTATGGTTGTGTATGAAGGGATTGAGATGTTCTTCAACAGCTGCACAGGTCTGGTATAATACGCTCCACGCTGGTTAATGGAACTTGATCTTCACACGTCAAAACGCTAAGGTAAACCGTGCTTTCTTTTTTTGGTCAAAATAGCTTCAAAGAGTGGATCTCCACGCTCAACTATAGGTCTATAAATTCTCCAAGTTGATGCTACCACATTTTAGACCAGATTTCAGCATGTCCTCTCCTCAGACAGGAACAGTCCATTTGTTGTGCTACAATATTTGATCAGGACGCCAAATAGGTTGATTTTCCACTTCCACAAAGGTCAAGATGCCAAACAGGTCACTCCAGCCAAGGAGAAAAACAAAACACCAATCTAACACGTTCACTCCTTTAATGCGTCCACTCCTCCAATGCAGGGTAAGAGACAAAACAAGAATATGCCCAAGGAACTTGTTGCGCCAAAAACAAACAAGTTTCCAAACTGCATAGGAAAAACTTCCATGCATGCCTCTTCGCTGCTTTTCTCTGATCAAGAAATGGAGCTCTGATACCAATGATAGTAGGAGATCAAATAATGATTATTCAATGTGTGTATTGAAAAACATACGAGTAGATCCATATAAAGGTGCGGGAGGAAGGAGAGGAAGGTGACAGTTATAACTGTCCACCAACAAACAATGTATTATAAATAAACTAATGCTAACATTAGTTACCACAAATGATATGCTTTTTATTTGAAATATGTGTTTGAAAATATTGTGAAGTCTCTTTCTAAAAATTGAAAAAGAAATACGTATGAATAAATATTACATTTCTCTATTTCATTCGAAATGCATGTTTTGAAAGTAGAACTATATTTTGGGTTTCTGTGAATGGATTAAAGTGATGCTTAAAATTTGTAAATTTAGAATGGACTGAGCTTAAAATTTTTAAGTATGGAAAATGAAATAGATAAATTTCCAGTTTGAAATACGTAGATCTCTGTTAGATTGTTTCAATCCTCGCAAACTAATATCATAAAAAATATACAGAGTACGCTGCAACATCAAAAGTCAAAATGAAACTTTAAAATGAACTAAGGATGAACAAAGCACATCATGAAACATTTACATTGCCCTGGTAATTTACACAGTTCATCTTTAATCGGGCAAGAGGAAAAATAATGCAATTTCACAAAAGAGAAAGGAAATAAATCCGTATTGAAATCCCAATCATAATTAATTAATCCTTGCAAACTGGCCCAATTTCTATCAAGTATAACTCTCCATGTTTATTTTGCATGTCAAGAAGAAAGAATGGTAGATCAAATCAAGTCCGGTTGTTGAAAACGTTTAATTCACGTTTTAATATTAGGAAAGACGTTTGTGTAAAATTTACCCTCTTAAGGTTGCTAAAAATGAATTTTGTTGTTTCCTACGCAAAGAGGGGTTTGAGCCCTTTCCAAAAAGTCCTCATTTTCTCAAATTTGAGCTTCCAGTCAAAATTTATGGCCTTTTGAAGTTTTTACTTCATTTGGTTTGTCTTATAAAAAAACCAACTGTCAAAAAGGAAAATTTTGTAAATCAAACCCGCGTGCCTCGAAAATTACTTAGGGAACTTTTTGCAAAAAAGGAAAAAAGTCACAATTTCCTCCGTGGCCATGTATCCCCGCCTATTTTCTTTTGAAAGCACTTCATGGATTTGCAGGTTTGTGCCTTCAAAATTTACCCCTTTGAAATGGGGCGAAAAATCTTAAATCTCCCCACCGGACCGCTTCCCGCTTGTCACTAGGGGTCTGCCACGTGGCTTCTTAGGGCTTCTGGGGAGGGGGGGATGGTTTTAGTTCTTTTTTTCTTTGGAAAAAATGAAAAGGGTTGGAAAAATACCTAAGTTTCCTATTGGCCCGCCTTCCCACTTTGGTCATTGTTGGACTGACATGTGGCATCCCCGGTGTCGGCGGAGTCGTGGGGATTTTTGAACTTTTTTTCCTTTAAACAAAAAGATTTAAAATCAAAATTTCTTCCGATGACCCACCTTCCCACGTGGGCTTAAAAATGTGCCATGTGTCCCTTGCACCTTTGGGAAAATTTTCTTCCCTGGGCCCATAGGCCCGCCTTTGGGAAACGTTTTTCCCTGTGCCCACAGCCCGCCTTTGGGAAAATTTTCCTCCCTAGGCCCACCGGTCTATAACTTAAGAAATATGAGGAGTTATGAGGACTTCTTTATACCGTTGGAAAGAGGAAGAAATTTCCTATCTCATGGAAATGCTTTCAGGAAACCTTAAGTGCATTAAATATTTGCAAAATCACGTTGAAGTGCAAAGATGAGTCTGAGAGTGGGTAAGTAGGAAATTACCTCTTTTTAACTTAATGTTTAACTCTAGAGCATGGGTTGACCTTTTTGAAGGGTCACGTGAGGGGATAAGGGAATGTTTCCTATCCCATGTTAATAAGAACCTTGGTTATTGTTTAGACCTAGTCAAATTAAATACCTTGGGCAATTAATTGTTTTGGGTATTTAAATATAGTGTTAAATTAATTATTTATTAAATTAACACCTAAGAGAAATTTAACTATATTGGGGTTAACTATACCCTTTAATTTTTGTAATGTGGATCTAATGTTTATTATAACGGGAAAATTTTATTTATTAATTATGATCAACTTTGAATCTTTGCTATGACAACAGCTTGTTCTAACTCGTTAGTGGTCACGCTTTAAATTAAAAAAAAGAAAAAAATATTCCATAATTTTTCTATCTAAACCTAGGTTGTTCTTGGGTCTCAAGTGGTCGTTTTAGCGGGCATTACACACCAAGAGTTATCATTGTTATGGTTGCTTCAAAATTTTGGGGTTTTTCAATCTTTTCTCTTTATTGTTGATCGCCAAGCATTTTTATTCTTCAATTTTCAAGAAGGGTAAGTATTGTTTCTTCTTCTTTGGTAACTCAATAATCAATACATTTATTTCATAACTATCTGAGCTGTGCAAATTTATTATCTTAAGGGTTCGAAGATCTTATTTGGGGTTTGAAACGCTGCATTTTTATCTGGTAAATGCCATTTAAAATTGCCAAATGAATTGAACTGCATTCTTTATAATTTGCAGCCTTTTAATTGCCGCCATAGATGTTATTTTTATAGATATCAGATTTCTCTTTGTTCCATTCTCGTGCTGAAAAACTTTTTGTTAGCAAAGATTTGTTGTTATTATTTCTCCCTTTTGCTTAACTCAATCTGTTGTGGCTCAAGCTTAGTCATTTTGATGAAAACTTGGTCACCAAGATCCTTGTTTGTGTTTTGCATCGTACTTCGATATTTGGTAGGATTGGCGTGTATGTATGGTCCGATTGAAACCTTGGATCCCTATGTCAAGATTTTTCTTAGATATTCTTTGTTCTTCTTTGTAATGTTGGAAAATCAAGTCAAGATTTTGTACAACTAATATTTGTCTTTCTAGATTTAGCTCCTTGACATATTAGATTTGCATTTAATTATGACTGTTGCACATTTATTTTTGGTTGATTATTCTCCTAACTATCTCTTGTCGAGATTTTTGTTGACTTGTAAGGCAAGTTTTTATGTAGGTGTTTTATTATATATAGCATCTTGTTTTATTAGGAGAAGTAGAGAAAAAAAAGAAGGAAAAAGAAGGAGAAAACCAGATTTGGGAGAAGGACAAAAGTGTGCGCAAGTTCCACTCAAGTCTGACTATTTTGGTTGATAGAAAAACTTCATTTATAAGTTGTTTTTGTATGAATGAATGTTTGTGTGCAGCTGTAGATGCTTGTTCATTATTGAGAAATATATATGTATTCTTTCAAGCAATTTGAAGCCCAGATCCGTGTTATTTGCAGAAAGAGTGTTATGTTATTTTGATCTTATAAATTTTTGTAGATCCTCTTTTTCCTATTTTGTATCATTTAAATCCGTTGTGTTTTATTTTCTATTGTTGTCCAAAGATTCTTTAGTTTCGAGACTCTGCAGTCAGAATCCTCGCATTCCCTTCATCTCGTTATCATGAGCCAGTTAAACCCTACTTCTATTCTTTTTCTGGGTTTTTTGTTTTGGCAGCCATTAATGGCTTCTACGCTCCTGCATCGATTTGGTTAGTGTGCAAACTCCAATTTTCACAGGAAAGAACTATGAGTATTGGTCTTTAACCATGAAAGCTTTGTTTCGGTCTCAAGACATTTGGGAAATGGTTGAAATCATTACACAGGAACTAAAGAGACCAGAAGCATACAATGCTCTTACACAAGCTCAAAAGGACGCTCAAGGAACAAAGGAAGAAGGATGGGAAAACACTATTTTATATCCATCAAGCAATGCATGAGAGCATAGTCCTAAGAGTTACAAAGAAAGAAAGGAAGCCAAGGAAGCATGGGACACACTCAGTTTGTGTATCAAGGTATGGACAAGGTTAAAATCTGCTAAATTACAGCTCCTTAGAAGAGAATTTGAAAATTTATCAATGAGAAACTCAGCATTCAATAGAGTCTTTCTTTACTCATGTTGTTGGTCCGATAAATCAAATCAAGTCCCATGGAGAGGTCATAGAGGATAGGTAGGTTGTTGAAAAGGTACTTAGAAGTCTCCCTACTAAATTTGATCCCGTAGTTGTGGCTCTAGAGGCAACCAAAGATTTGAGCCGCTTTAGTGTTGATGAACTACATGCCTCTCTTATCAATCATGAGTATAGACTGAATAGATCAAATAGTTCGGTTGAAAATGCATTTTCATCTCGATTTCTATAAATCGTGGAAGAGGAAGGAGGAGTTTCAATCCTAGAGGTAGAGGGAGAAGTTCTCCTACAAGTGGATGTAGTAATGCTTATTCAAATGCTGGTGGTAGAGGTCAATATAAGAATTTCAGTCACCCAAGTGGCCAAAGATTTGACAAATCACACATTCAATGTCACTATTGTAAGAAGTTTGGGCATTATGCTCATGAATGCAAGAAAAACAATATGATGGTGCAGTAAGCAAGGTCAAAATCAGTCAAGTAGTACTCCTCAGCAACATGTTCATTCAGAAGCACGAAGATTGCTGAAGCAATCCCTACAAACTCTCCGAGCTTGAGTGCAATGTTGTTCAAGAAAGCCCATGTGACATATGGTATTTAGATTCAGTGCAGAATCACATGAAAGGTAATAAAGATTTGTTTTCTAGCTTGGATGAATCGGTTCAAAATGATGTTACACTTGGTAACAACAACAAAGTCACTATTTTGGGTAAAGGCACTGGTTAATATTCTAACCAAAAGGGGGATCCGAAATTTATGCCTAATGTATATTATGTTCTTTGGTCTAAAACACAACTTGATGAGCATTGGACATCCGATACAAAAGGGCTATAGAGTGTACATGGAAAACAATGAGTGTATTATTTTGGAAAAGCTTCCAAGCAATATGCCTATTTGCTAAGGTACAAATGATTGCAAACCGCATGTTTCCATTAAAAATAAGGTCGCTATGAAAGGAAAAACAACTCAACTTGTTCATGAGACACATACTATAAATTCTCGGAGTAGCTTTTAAGGTAGAAGATACAAAATCAGCAGTAGCTAAAGACAACTACAGAAATGTTCAAGACAGCTACGGAAATGTCCAAGACAACTATGAAATGTTCAAAACAGCCACAAAAAGGTTCAAGATAACTACAAAAATGTTCAAGACAACTACGGAAATGTCCAAGACAAGCTACGGAAATGGCCAGAATAGCTCCAAAGAGGAAAAAGATGTTTCTATAGAAACTCAAACAACATTTCAATTAGTGGTAAAGGATGATTCTTGGCTATGGCATTTTAGATTTGGGCATTTATATTTTGGAGCACTAAAATTACTACATACGAAGAATATGGTAAAATATTTTCCATTAATTGAGAAACCGGAAAGATTTTGTGAAGGATGTATTATGGTCAAACAACATAGAGATTCATTTCCGGTTGGCAAGGAAAATAGAGCTACAAATCCACTTGAGATTGTGCATTCATATATTTGTGGGCAAATGCAAACACTTTGTCTATAGGAGGCTGCACTTATTTTCTTACGTTTATTGATGATTTCACAAGAAAAACTTGGGTTTATTTGTTAAAACACAAATCGATGTATTTTCTTATTTCCAACAATTCAAGGCACTTGTGGAGAAGCAAAGCAACCACTACATCAAGGTTCTAAGGATGGATAGAGGCGGTGAATTTACAAATTTTAAAAGATCCGATGGCATACACAAGCAATTTACATCCCGATATACATCTCAACAAAATGGTGTGGCGGAGAGGAAGAATCAAACAATTATAGAGATGGCTCAGTAGCATGATGGCAGCCAAACATCTACCAAATGAATATTGGGATGAGGCGTGTGGCAACCGCTGTTTATATCATGAATAGGTGCCCAACAAAGAGCGTAAGAAACAAAATCCCTCAAGAAGCTTGGACAAGAAGGAAACATAGTGTTTCTCATATGAAGGTATTTGGTTGCATTGCATATGTGCATGTTCTAAATGAGTTGAGAAAGAAGTTAGATAATAAAGGACAAAAATATATATTTGTTGGTTACTCGAGGAAACAAAAGCATATAAGTTGTTTGATCCTATCAATAGGAAAGTTATAATCAACCGTGATGTTCGGTTGTGGAGGATGAAGAATGGGATGGAAGCATAGAGAGGACTGTCAGAATTTCAGCCTTGCTGTCCCAAATGATAATATGGTGGATGAAGTGTTTCCAACACCAAATATAACTCAAACAAGCAGATCCTTCCAATCCTAGGATGGTACCACAAGTTGTAGCTGAAGCTACACCTTCATTCACATGAAGGAGATCTTCAAGGCTACTGTCACACGAACAGGATAGAAAACTTCACAAGCATGTACATCACCATCTACATCAATCGGTATCCTTGGAGAAACACCATCTAGCACTCTACATACTTCTACATCTTCGTATCCAACTCTAGAAAGCATGATGCCACGAAAAACAAGGATTTTGAGTGAGTTGTATAATGTTGACACAACTAATTCATTTTCATTTTTTGATTTATTTTCTCATATTGATGATCCATTAACATTTGAAGAGGCTATGAGTAGTGATATATTGGCAAAATCCATGGATGAGGAGATTGAATCCATTCAAAAGAACCAAACATGGGAGTTGGGTTGATTTGCTGAAGGCAAAGATGTAATTAGTGTCAAATGGATTTATAAGACTAAACAAGATGCTGATGGGAAAGTGCAAAAGCATAAAGCAAGGCTAGTTGTAAGGGCTTTACACAACAGTCCGGTATAGACTTCAATGAGACATTTACTCCAGCTTGCTCGCCTTTGATACTGATTAGGACTGTTTTAGCTATCTGCCCACAACAAGTGGCATGTATATCAAATGGATGTAAAGTATCCCATTTTAAATGGTTATTTAAAGGAGGAAGTGTATATGGAATGTAGCCACAAGGCTATGAGCTACCAGTCATGAAAACAAGTTGTATAGGTTGAAGAAGGAACTCTATGGATCAAGCAAGCTCCAAGAGCTTGAAGCACAACAAGCATTGACTCCTATCTCATTCAAAATTGTTTCCAAAGAAGTGGTTGTGAACCAATATTGTACATCAAGGTAAAAAAGCAAGGTAACATTTTGATTGTTTGCTTGTATGTGGATGATCTAATCTTTACCAATGACCTAAACATAAATTCTTTTAAATCAATAATGAAGAATGAATTTGAAATGACTAATTTGGGTCTTATGAGGTATTTCTTGGGGATTTAAGTCCATCAATCCAATGATGGTATATTTATTTCTCAATCTAAATATGTAAATGAAGTTTTGAAGAGATTTAATATGACAAGGTGCAAGGTATCCCCAACACCAATTATGATAGGGATGAAGTTAAGCAAGGAAGATGATGGAGCATGTGTGGATTCTACATTGTTCAAGAGGTTGGTTGGAAGCCTTATGTACTTAATGTACCACAAGGCTAGATATTATGTATGGTGTAAGTATGATTTTAAGGTTTATGGAGTCTCCAAAAGACTTACATTGGCAGCCGATAAGAGGATATTGAGGTATGTAAGTGGTACAAAGGATTTTTGTATATTGTATTCCACTTGAGATGATTTCGGTCTTATTGGGTAGATTGATAGTGATTGTGGGGGCAGCATAGATGATAGGAAAGTACTTCTGGGTATAATTTTCACTTTGGTATAGGTGTTGTGTCATGGGCATCAAAGAAACAACACATCACCCTTTCTTTAGCTGAAGCTAAGTATGTGGTAGCCACTAGTCTTTGCGTGTCAAGCTGTTTGGATGCGAAGGATGTTGAAAGATTTGATGCATGATCAAAAGGAAGCCACTATAGTATTTTGTGATAAAATTTCATCCATAGCATAATCTAAAAATCATGTGTTTCACAAGAGAACTAAGCATATTGATACGAGATATCATTTTATCATAGAGCTTGTAAGCAACAAAGAAATTTGTCTTGATTTTTGGAGTCTGAAGATCAATTGGTTGATATATTTACAAAAGCATTGGAAAAAGAGACATTTGAGTATTTACGAAGTGGCTTAGGATTTTGTGACTTTGCACAAGTTAGAGCTCGAAAAACTCACGTTAGCTCCGTAAATGCTACAACAGTTTTGAAGTATGGTGTAAGTCTGATTTAAGGTTTATGGAGTCTCCAAAAGACTCACATTGGCAGGCCGGTAAGAGGATATTGAGGTATGTAAGTGGTACAAAGGATTTTGGTATATTGTATTCCACTTCAGATGATTTCAGTCTTGTTGGGTACATTGATAGTGATTGTGGGGGCAGCATAGATGATAGGAAAAGTACTTCTGGGTATACTTTTCACTTTGGTATAGGTGTTGTGTCATGGGCATCAAAGAAACAACCCATTGTGACCCTTTCTTCAGCTGAAGCTAAGTATGTGGTAGCCACTAGTGCTACGTGTCAAGTTGTTTAGATGCGAAGGATGTTGAAAGATTTGATGCATGATCAAAAGGAAGCCACTATAGTATTTTGTGATAACATTTCAGCCATAGCATTATCTAAAAATCATGTGTTTCACAAGAGAACTAAGCATATTGATACGAGATATCATTTTATCAAAGAGCTTGTAAGCAACAAAGAAATTTGTCTTGATTTTTGTAGGTCTAAAGATCAATTGGCTGATATATTTACAAAAGCATTGGCAAAAGAGACATTTGAGTATTTACGAAGTGGCTTAGTATTTTTGACTTTGCACAAGTTAGCAGCTCCAAAAGCACGCCATTAGCTCCGGAAATGCTACAATGACATTTTGAACAAACTTGATTCAAATTTCCATGATCTCATGCAAATTGCTCATAATTAAGGGGAGTGTTGGAAAATCAAGTCAAGATTTTGTGCAACTAATATTTGTCTTTTACTGATTTAGCTCCTTGACATATTAGATTTGCATTTAATTATGACTGCACGCACATTTATTTTATGTTGATTATTCTCCTTAATATCTCTTGTCGATATTTTGTGTTGACTTCTAAGACAAGTTTTTATGTAGGTGTTTTATTATTAATAGCATCTTGTTTTATGGGAGAAGTAAGAAAAAAAGAAGGAAAAAGAAGGAGACAGAAAAATAAGAAGAAGAAGACAAAAGAAGGAGAAAAGTGCGCAGAGTTCCAGCTCAAGTCTGGACATTTTCTTGATAGAAAAACTTCATTTCTAAGTTGTTTTTGTATGAATGAATGTTTCCCGCAGCTATAGTTTCGTTCATTATTGACAAATATATATGTATTCTGAAGCAATTTGAAGCCTTGATCTCGTGTTATTTGCAGCCAAGAGTGTTATGTTATTTTCATTGTTATAAATTTCTATAGCTTCTCATTTTTTCCTATTCGCATCATTTAAATCTGTTGTGTTTTATTTTCTATTGTTGTCCAAAGATTCTGTAGTTTCACGTAGACTCTCTACAGTTTCCGTAGATCCTCGCATTCCCTTCATGTAAAAATGTGAGGTTGGCTTTTCTTGTTCAAGCCTTTTCGATTTGGGATGAAATTTGGTTGTATTTTCCATCCCATTGTATGTATTTTCTAGGCTTAGTATTAGCTCTACTTTGTCTCCATTGGAAGTAGCTCTTAGGTTCTATGCATTAGATTTGTGTATATTTCAGAATACCCAAGTTAATGGGTTTCCTTAAAATTGGTCAACCTTTCGTTTTATACTCATAGCTCCAGTTTCATGCATTATGGGCCCTCAATATTCTTGCATTTGCACCGATTTATTGGCCTTACATCCATTTATTTTCAAATAGTCTCTCATTCTTTGATTCCATATGACCAACTTTGATGTGTCGTGTTCAACCATTTTCTGAATTTTTTTGTTGTTGGATCACTATTTTCATGATTTCCCCTTGTTGGGTTGTGTGTACAATAGAGAATACTCTAATTCGAGATGGACTTAGCTCTTTAACAACTCGGTTTTAGATAAACTATTTGTAGTCATGATGGGCTTTCTGTTCTACATTTTTAAATTTGTTTTCTTTGCCCTTGATTATTTGTTTTCCCTCGAGATCCTATTTGCTATGTTATGCATTTATGTAATCCATGTTGTGTTTATGTATGAATCTCAACTTCCCGCCTTCTCATGTTTGAATTTTTCGATGCATTTAATCCAATCCTAGGATTTTATTTTGTTAGAATATGTGTTCATAAACCAATGTCAAAGGAAAATCCATCCACGTTAGATTGTTCCATGCCAAAAACAACAAACCTTAAAAATACTCAAACTATGAATAGTGTAAAATCTGAAAGAAGATCATTTTCAGAATAGCTTGTATAATCAAATTTCTCATTAAACTTTTATGTTCTTGCATAGTTTCACTTTCATGGTCTATACTATAGATGAAAGATTGTATAATTCTTTACAAAATCTCTTATCTGTAATATCAAAATTCATTACATATATGAAGTTGCTTCCATCTGAAATAAACATTGTATCTCTGCAAACCATAATCGAATAACTCACCTCATTTTTAAGTAGTTGATTCTCAAATTAGTGTCACCCCATTTTCCATTAAAATCAAAGTGGAGTTTGCATGACCTCTGTCATAATTTTATCTCCCCGTGTTGTGCTTGAAATGACTTTGTCTTCCATTTGGTTGCCGTGATACGTCCCTTCTTGGGTCGAGGATCACTTAAAGATCCAATTTTTTTTTCATTTCTCTGTCTATCTAAAAAAGTCTAAGAATTGGGCGTAAAACTTGGGTTGTTCCTTTCTTTCTGTTTTTCGCAGTTAGAAATTTTTGTCCTTGTAATTTTTTTCTGAAATACCTAAGGAAACATGAATAGATGTAGCTCGAAGGATTATGTTTGAACCCTGTAAGATTTCTAAATTCTCTGTCCTTGAAGAAAATTTCATCTCTGGGCTCAAATGCTTGTTTTCCTTCATTTTACGGTTTGACGAGTATGTTTTCCCGGTCAAATTTACATCTGTACATTAGTGGAAAGTGGCCCTTTTTGGTTCGATGCGGCTCGGCGGGGCACTCTAAGCTCGTGGCTCACCTCAACCTAAAATTTGTCCACGTGGAGGGACGACACTCATTTGAAAGTTCACCTTTCGGTTTGGCCTTGGAGTTACGCTTCGGGAGGACACTTGGAAGCTTCGCTCACTTTTCCTTTTGCTTGGAATTTTTAATGATTAAAGGAGAATGCCTCGAAACCACGGACACATGGTGCCTTCCATCGAGCCTTCAACTTTTAAACAAATTCTGCTAGGCTAGGACACATGGTGAGCCTGCACTCATTCAGGGTCTCTACTTTTGGGGACCGTCTCAAGATGTGCCATTGAGATGTGTGGTAGTTTGAAATGTCAAAAAAGGCGGGAAAGTGGGCCATCGGAGGAAAATTTGATTTTTGCCTCTTATTGTCAAAAAGGTTAAAATCATCAAAATGACCTGCAAGCCCAACAAAGGATAGTCAAAATTTTCTTTGAAAGTCAATGATGGAGTGCAGACTCTAGGGAAATTTGAAA
Organism: Taxus wallichiana var. yunnanensis; assembly: GCA_018340775.1. Taxonomy (NCBI): domain Eukaryota; kingdom Viridiplantae; phylum Streptophyta; class Pinopsida; order Cupressales; family Taxaceae; genus Taxus; species Taxus wallichiana. The sequence continues at coordinate 757,408,298 of CM031241.1, forward strand.
TTTTTTTCCTTTTAAAAAAAAGGGGTTAAAGTGTAAAAAGGAAGTGTTTCCACTGGGACCCACATTGGGACATGTGTCAGAGCCCATTTTTCAAAAAGAGGGGTGGAGCAAAATGAGAAATTTTACATTTTTTCAAAAAGTTGTAAAAGGTAAAAAGGAACCCCTAGGCCCATTTTAACTTGGATCTCCCACATGGACGGTCCAAATTCAAAATAGAAATCAAAGTGACTATACACATATATCTTATTTTCCACTATTTTTACTCCAAAGCTCCTGGAGATGCGAGTTTTCATTATTTCTTGATGTCTCCTACACGCCAAACAAAGAGGAGAATTAATTTGATATCTTGGTTTGGTGGGGAGGATCTGAAAACGTATTTTACCATTAAGATGTGATCTGACTATCGGGTTCGATCCGATTTTCCAATTTTTCCTTCCTGGCACACAAAGAACTAGATTTGACAGATTAAAGGAGGAAGTAGTTGGCGCATGAGATGAAGAGTGATCTACCAGATGAAATAATTTAATGCTCGAAATATTTGGAGAGATTTTACCTCCGAGCCCCTAACAACCTTTTTCGTAAATGATTCTGGGAATCACGATCAAAATCGTAACAAGCAATGGTACTTTGAATGCTTTTTATTTTTGGGGGGAAAACTCTATTGTAAAAAATGTTATAAATTGCATGAGTTTGTCACGCAAATGGTTGGAGTGTTAGAGGTCAGGATTTAATTCCTAAGAGAAGAGTTTGACAGAGGCCATCTTTTTGAGAAACCTATTTAGTTATTTTGTGTTAAATTTGATCATGTCAAGGTAGTTGCAAGTGTACAACCATTGAAAAGCTATGAGATTGTTCTAATTACTTTCCCCATTGATGAATTTAATCAAATTTGAGTTAATCTGTGTTGATTTTTGGAAAAATTGTGTCTACATCATTTCGAATGTCTGCATAAATATTTTTTTCCCATTGCAATCTTACATTGAAATCTTTGTGAATCACACAAGATCTTGTCCTTGTGATAGTTTGGTGGCATTTGTAATTTTATTTATCAGAAGAGCTTTGATTTGATAGTTAAATAAACAAATTTAAAATCACTATAATCCTAGCATGATTATAAGAATGTTTGTTAGCCTTTGAGGGTATCTTAGGCGTGATGAAACAGAGGTTGATAATGTTCAATTAAGTATTTCAAGTTGAGCCTTCACTTTGAATTCTTAAATTTTGTGTGAAAACATGCTGATCTAGGCCTCCATTTAACCACACCTTCTTGTTAAAGGAGCATTTTAGTTGTTTTGAAGCATTCTGTTTATTAAGCCTTCTATTTTGTAAAAAATCTCAAAGATCCGGTGAGTCAAGTTCATTCCCGCCTCACCTCCCACCAAAAATTCATTTAAAAATAACCAATCTTACCCATATACCCATGTTTTTCCTATGTGTGTACAAATGCGTAATCTCTATTACAAAAACATGTAGAAGCAATTAGGTTTTCATTGTCTTTAGTAGCCTAAACCTTGCTTAGAAAATATCTCCATTATCTACTAGTGACAACTCGTGAGAGTTAGGTTTTGTTGTATTGATCAAATTTTCTTCAAGGTCTTCGTAATAAATTTACAAGGAAGGACATATCCATCTCCTCCACAAACATCATGCTACAAAGGGTCTTCTCACCCTGGTTGAAAGGCACAACCATAAAGTAGTGAGCATAGATCAAATCCTCTTAAGGCTTATCCTTTTCTCCCCATCCGAGTGACAAAGAGAAATATGCATTTCTTCCCCAGCTACAAAACTTCATACAACATGATATGCTTGTCTCTAAGCTTCATGTCAAACCCGTGATGTTGCTCGTGTTCCGAGGAGAATCAATTTGGGTACAAATGCTTGTGGCACCGTTGTCGGGGACATGTGGATTGCAGTATTCATATTCAAACCCTGGTAAACATTTCTTATATGCTTTAAGTGCTAATACACTATTTCAACATCATCCCATGTTTAGGCCTATAAGAAGTGTTCAAAGTTACAAGTGTTGTGTGCAATTTTTCAATTTATACTGAGTTATTGCAATAAGTTTCATTGATAAACGGGTAAAGGAAGGTCGGGTCTTTCCATTTCCAGTTCTAGTGTTGATAGACATTTGACATATCATATTTATTAGTGCATTTGGACAACTAAGGTGGAAATCCTTAGTGTCAACTCCTGTTGATGTGATTCTTGATGAATACTAGTGTCTTAACCTCTATCAAGTGAGATTTGTTACTAATCTTTGCAAAGATGGAAGGAAGAAGATATTTCTTCGCTAAGGATCCTGCTAGGACATTATTTCCGAGCTAGAAAAAACAAAGTTAGAAGGAAGAAGAGTCCAAGTAGCTATTGGAGATCGTAGTAAAGAAAAGAGATCTCCATTGATGAAAGTGATAAGCCTATCATTGAAAAGTTCCATTCAAGTGCTTCGGAATCAGGTAATCTCTTTGTGCTTATTGAATTCTCCATCTGGAGAGGGGCCTTCATTTGAATTTGAAAATTTTGGTTCTCATTATGCCTTTGTGTTTTCCAAAGTTGATAGGGTTTTCCAAGAAACAAAGCCTTTAGGGGATATCCATTTTGAAAGTTATACTCCTGTGTTTCAAAGACCCTTGTCCCTTATCATTTTGTTTCTCCCCCAAGGTCACCTCCTCAAAACGACATGGCCCATCCCCCACCGGACCTCCATTTATTTGAATACCTTTAGTCTTATAAATTTTACAAGGATGGCTGGCTATCCAAATGTAGTTCCCCAGATGTAAGAAATAGACTACCAAAGTTCCAAGGAAATAATGCTATAACTGGTGATCAATATTTAAAGCTTTTTATCAACATGATGGAAGACTTTGAGATTGAATTTGAAGATGTATATATCAAATTGTTTATCCATACCTTAGAAGAAGATGCAAGGAAACTGGTATAAATATTTGCAAAGATAATTCCATTATTTCTTGGATGGAAGTGAATAATGCATTTAGATTTCAAGTATGGTGATAAGACAAACCCTTGGTTTCTTTTATCAAAATTTGAAAATATCAAGAAGAATCCTAATCAATCAAGACATGATATCAACACAAAATTTAACAAGACCTCGAGGAGATTTCCGTTAGTTTGAGACCATTTGATGAATCATGTTTGATAAAGTATTCGAGATGCATTTAATAAGAAAGATGCTTATTACTTAAGGGACAAAAACCCTACCAATTATGGCGGGTCTTCACCATGGCTCGGAAAATTGAGAACAACATTACTTGGTGGAAGTAATTGGAAAACCTCCTAAGAGGGAAGGTGTGAAACTAGTTAACACTATGAAAACCTAAAGCAAGTGAAAATTTCTGATTTGGAGGAAGTTGTAAAAACTTTGGCGAGGAAATGGGGTCACAAAGAAATCTATACAAATTAGCCTTCCGGACAGAGAAAGGAATTGGGTAGAGTTCACAAGGTCAAAGACAAGCAACAAGGCCAAGAAAGATTTGTAAATCATCATATAAATGAGTAGAGATCTAATGACAAGAGGTAAGGGACTTGTTGAATTTGGAAGTAAGAGCCCTGTGCCATCGAAAATGCAGAATGGTGCTTATCGATCCTTTGGCTACCAAAGTTGATGTTGTGGAAGAAACAAATGTAATTGATTAGTTTGACAAATGTTTCATGCCCCATGCTCCATGTGAAGTAGATCAACAAATAGAAGAAGAAGATGATGATGATAATGATGATGATATTTGCATGATGGGTTACTCCACAAGCTCACAACAGGACCAACTTTAACCGAAGTGATAAGTGCTCGAAATACGCAAGTTTTTGGGATTACATCCACAGTACCCCCTTCTTCCTCCCTCTCATACTTTAGAAATAGATATTGTGCAATCTTTTGAAATACCTAATAATGACTTTGAATACTTAAGAGCTTTGATGATAAAGAAGTATGATGGAGGAATCCCATCTGAGGGAGAATCAATTTGGGTACCAACATAAGCTTTGTCTGAGCTGGCCTCTTATTCTCTTATATTCTTTGGGTGATCTCTTCTTTGTTTAAAAAGCTACAAATTTGCAACATGGATTGTGTTTGGAGTAACCTTGTTCAAATTTGACATTTCCTTTACTCTTCTTATTATGTACTGTGATGGATCATTTCTTTATTTCATTCAATTTGTAATGGTGACTTCATGAGCTATCCTGTGTTACTTGATGAACTTGATTTTCACATATGCACTCCTTATAATGACTGAAATATTTTTCCCTTTTATGATTGAATACTTCCTTTGTAATGGAATGATTACTAAATGTTTGGAATTCATTTCTATTGAGGAAAAGAAAAAATACCTATTGTTAGCATTAGTTTAAGAATGTTAGAGTTTAATACATTGTTAATGGACAGTTATAATTGTCACCCTCCTCACATGAGCCTATATATTTGGCTTGCTATTTTGTTTGTAACACAAGCATTGAATAAAACATTCTATCTCTACCTTCATCTCTGTCATCATTGGTATCGCCCAATAGCAAGCATATGGTGTAGGAGTGGAGGTATGTTTTGATTGGTTCGATCATTCTTCTATGAATAAAAGCTTTTCACTACCTCCGTATGTAGACCCACTGGGATCAACATTGATACACATGTTTATTTGTAACTTGCATAGAAGCTCTAAGAAAGCATGGATCAAGATTAAGCCATGCTTGGGAATTTCATGGATAGGATACATTTTATATCTTCGTGGAAGTTGCGCTACGAGAAAACCAACGCACACTCACAATCTCTCCATCATTCAACACGCTTATCTTTGCCAACAAAATTTGGAGCATGAGTGCGAATACTATTTTTTTCATAAAGAGATTTGTGATCTTGAAGATTTTCATATAGAATCTTGTGTGGATTTCGGCATACGTGGCATCAAACTACATGGGAATGATCTATTTTGTTGTTCGACATTGAAATCTTGTCTTATCACCATCATTCTCGTGGAAGAGATCTAAAGGAGTCTCGAAAAGAGTTTGTGAGAATCGAATCGAAATGAGGAACCACAAAGTAGTTGCACTCCAATGGAATCGTGAAAGCTCCAGCAATAGCAGAGAAAATATTGATCAGTAATGGAAGAACTTGCTCAATAGAAATAAATCTTGCATAGAGGAAAGACAGCGGAGTGTCTTGGAATTCTCATAAATGAATAGAAAAGGGGTACATATAGGGTGCTGAGTAACCCTAGTGCATGACACATATGAAACCCTAAACCTAACCCTAAACCTAACCCATGTGAGATGACCCTCCAACATGAGAGGAGGACACATAGGATAACTCACACTAACACCCCCCCTTCATCGAAGCTGGGGTAGCGGCTATGATGAGTCAGATGGAAGAGAAAGACACTCCTAAAAAACTAAGAAAGATGTGCCAATGGGGCCTAAAGCAACTAAAGGCCTAATAAGGTGCCCATATACAAACACAATCTTCCTAGAAGAAGAAGAAGAAAGAAGGACTAAATAGCCCTAAGAAGATGGGCAGCTGCAGAAGACCTCACCCCAAGAAGAGACTGTAAGTGAAGAAACTTCATCTCAGTGAAAGGCTTGGTGAATAAGTCTACAATCTGATCAGCTGTTTGAATGTACTGAATGTCGATGATACCATCATGAATAAGCTCTCGTATGAAGTGCATATGGATCTCAATGTGCTTCGTCCATTGATGTTGAACTGGATTTCTGCAAATAGAGATAGTGCTCGTGTTATCACAATAGATAATGGTAGGCTGCCAAAATGGATGCCAAACTCTGTCAGAATACCCTGTAGCCAAATAGCTTTTGTGGTAGCGTTAACTGCTCCTCTGTATTCTGCCTCTGTAGATGATATCACAATTGCATTCTGCTTCTTGCTAGACCAACTAATAAGACCGAAACCAAGGGAGAAGCAGAGCTGGAAGTAGATTTCGATGATCTAAGTCACCGCCCAATCAAAATCTATGAATCCAATCAAGTCAATATCAACCCCTCCATGATAGTGTATGCCATCAAGCATAAGTGCCATGAACATAATGAAGGATCCATTTAGCTACTTTCCAATGTAGCTCATGTGGCTCCTGCATGAATCTAGACACGATCCCAATAGCATATGATAAATCCGGTCAAGTGTGAGTCAAGTAGATCAAGCTCCCAACTAACTGTTGGTAAAGAATACCATCAACCAAGGAGTAGAGTAATTTGAAACCAACTTAACCCGGAAAGAAAAGGAGTAGGAGAATACTTGCAATCAGACATCTGAAACCGAGCTAGCAAATCAAGAGCATACTTAGGTTGCGAAATCAAGATTCTCGAGTCAGATTGTGAAATCTGGATCCCAAGGAAGTAATGAAGTAGACCTAAGGCAAGAATGGAAAACTTGTTGGCTAAGGCGATCTTCACAAAATCAATAATAGAGGAAGAGCTACCTTGATCAACAAGTCATCAACATAGATAACAAGAATGATTATGGAGTCATCTTGCCATAGAATATAAACATTTGGATCAGAGTGACACCTAGTAAACCCTGATGTAAGTAAAAAGGAGTCCATCTTGGCATACCAAGCCCGAGGGGCTTGTTTAAGGCCATAAAGAGACTTCTTTAACTTACAAATGAGGAGGAATCTTGGACATAACCCGAGGTTGTTCCATATAGATCTCTTCCTCTAGGTCACCATGAAGGAAGGCACTCTTAACGTCCATTTGATGGAATTTCCATCTGTTTGTTGCGGCAATGGCTAGGGTCAGTCGAATAGAAGTCATCTTCGCAACCGGAGAAAAGGTTTCTGTATAATCAACCCCAGCTATCTGGGAGAAACCCTTAGCTACTAATCGTGCTTTAAACTTTTCAACGTCTCCATCTACTCCATACTTTGTTCGGAACACCCACTTACACCGAACGATTTTTCTTCCTTTCAGAAGAGTGGTGAGATCCCAAGTATCGTTCTTCATGAGAGAGGAATACTCCTCATCCATGGCAGAATCCCACTCAGGAATACCAGAAGCCTCCTAGAAATACTGTGGATTAGAAGCAGAGGTGAAGAAAGAGTGGGGTCCAACGAAATCTAAGTGAGTACGTCTCATATCCGAAGTATCTCCAACTAAATCTCCAACACTTTGCAAAGTTTTCTTGGCCCAAAGGGGACCAGGAGGATCAGGCTCAGAGTCGGAAGATTCTTCACTTGAGTGAGAAGGGACATAGTCCTTATCATCACTACTGTTAGAATCAGAAGACTCAAAGATCTGATGGTCGGGAGGATCTGGAAGAGGAGCACGCTCAACAGTATCATCATCTGATGAATCAAAATCAATCGGTGAGTCAAGAACCTCTATAGGTGGAGAAGTAGAATTCGAAGAAGACTCATCGAACTTAACACTTCTCTAAATATATAGCTCATGAGAAGTAGAATTCATCAATTGATATCCCTTCACGCCATCGGGATACCCTACAAAGATACAAGGTTTGGATTGGGGTTCCAAGGCCTTGCATTTCTTCTTGGGAATCCGAGCCATAGCCTTGGATCCGAAGGCTCAAAAGTGCTCAACATCAGGATTACATCCAAACCAGGCTTCAAAGGGTGTCATCCCTCTTACTACCTTGTGTGGAACATGGTTCTGAATGTAATTTTCACAATTCACTGCTTCGGCCCAATACTGCGGAGGAAGAGACTTGAGTGAATCATACAAGTGGCCATCTCCTTCAGAGTACGATTCTTTCTTTCTGTGACTCCATTCTATGAAGGGCTATAAGAAACTATATGTTGCAAAGAGATCCCTTCAAAAGTACAGAAATCCATGAACCTATTGTTTACATATTCACCTCCATTGTCGGTTCGGAGAACCTTGATAGACCGTTCTGCTTGTTTCTCAGCAAGAGCCTTAAAGTCCTGAAAATGTTCAAGGACTTCAAACTTAAGCTTAAGAAATTATACCCAAGTATATCGTGAAAAGTCATCAATGAAGGTTAACACATAAAGAGATATAGTAAACGAAGGAGAAGGAAATGGACCAGAAACATCACTATGAACAAGATCCAAGGGACGAGTGGCTCTCCAGGCTTTTCCTTTGTCAAAGTTCTTTTCAGGATGCTTTCCAAGGGTACAACCCTCACAAAGACCTTTAGAAAATTTGACGCGAGGCAACCCATTGACCATTTCGTTTTGACTCAATTGTTCAAGATAGTGATAATTTAGATGTCCAAAACACTCATGCCATAACTTACTAACCTCATTTGCATGAGTGAGCAAGGCAGTGGGCATAGAATCAAAAGTAAAGTGGGATAAGGTGTACAACCGTGAACACGGTGATCTACCTTTCCTCGCCCACTTTGTAGTGTCATTGTTAAGGTCACGAATAATCACCAAGTTAGGACCAAATTCCACTCGCATTCCTTCACCGAGGTGAGTAATTTGGTAAACTGATAGGAGATTGGTAGAGAGATCAGGAACACTCAACACTTGGTTAAATTTTCCCCATCCATCTCTACCAATCCACTACAGAAACCGACACTGTCGTGTCATTACCCATCATGATTTGGGACATTCCACAAGGTTCGATGTTGGAAAAATCAACATGCAAAGAACCCATGTGGTGCGAGGCACCGGAATCTATAATCCATGTCGATGAAGGAGCAACTTTGGCTACAAGGGCCTTTCCTTTCTTCTTATCATTTCTAGCACCTTTTGCAGCAGAAGACTTGGCCTTCGGAGCACTTTGTTTTATTGATTCAGGAACACTTATTTTATTTTTCTCAAGTAAATGAGATAAGTGATCAATTTGTTTCTTAAAACAGTGTTGCTCGTCGTGACCATTCTTCTTGCAATAGGAACACAAATACTTGCTTTTCTGTGCCCTAGGCTCAGAAGTCAAAGTGTTTGTGTCATTTTTAGGTTTGATCTTGGTTTCTTTCTTAGGTTGATCCTTAGTTTCTTTCTTCTTTTCAGTCTTCTTTCCCTTGCTAGTACTTACTACAAGGGCATGTGACTTGGACTTGAGAGACCCCATTTGAATGATTTTGTCATGTTCTCGAATGAGTTGGGACGAAAAATAGTCAAAGGAGGGCATCATCCAAGTATCGCCCAAAGCAACTTTTGTAGCATAGAAATTTGACACGAAGACAGAGTATTCGGGACCTAGTTTAGAGAGAATCAACAAGATCAGTTAAGAATCTTTCTTTTCTACTTGACATCCTTTTAACAATAATCTAATGTGGAAAAATTTCAAGATGAAGGTCTTGTAGGTTTTCAAAGTCACTAGGATTTAACCCTAGTAGTTCGTTTTCCAACTCATGCGCTCTCATGTCATCTAGTTGTCCAAACATCGCATCCAAGTGTTTTCCACGTAGATGTAGGTGTTTCAAATGCCTCAATGTGGAAGAGCAAGTCGAGAAACAGACATACAAAGAAGAACTAAAGCTTCATCACTACGGTTAATACCCATCAAACTTCATATAATTTTTATCATATATAAATATATGTTAAGAATTGCTAAAAAATATGAAATCTATTTGTTAACATAATTCACATTACCGTTTCGCATATGTTAACACACAATCTTGAAAAAATACCATCACTTAAAATATCTTAGATGGCCAAAAGTGATAGTAAAATTTTAAGCTCGACGGGCATATAGAAATGAGCCATTATGATTAGCTCACAAGCACCCCCATAAAACTGCGAAAATACCTTCACAAGGGTGTGATCTAAGGCCTTCAATAAAGCGTCAATAATATTAATTGTTGTTCTATTTAAGAAATATAGCCAAACATTAGCAACAAGGACATTATTCTAATTTTCAATGTTTTATTAATAATAGTTCTAACAAACAAGTCACCTTGTGATCAGAAATAATTGATGCAAATAGCCCATGGTGGCCAATAAGTCGCCATGTCAAAAATCCTAGGATATAAAAAAATGTTCAGGTACTATATCTTCTCCACTGGCTTCAAAGCTCTGCACTGACTTATCTTTCACTGTTAGAATATCTCAATTAAGGGATACATCAGAATCCCTTAATTGTATATGTTATTTCTTCTTATGAATGTTGTTATATGTAATAAGAAAAATCCTATTATAAAAACAAAATTCATCCTTCGATACATCTCTGCTAAACATCCTCATTAAATGGCGTATAATAAAGGCAATTTATGATTAGCATTGTTTAGAACTGTTATTTGGAAAAACAAATGGTATTAGTTGAATACAATTTCCTCCATTGGCCTACTAAAGATAGGCTTGTCATGTATTTGATCATCTTCTTAACCTTTACATCTCTCCTCTCTCGCATCATTTAAATAATACCTGTAATGAAATATCCTGATTTGTTACAGACAAGAAGTTTCTCTAACAATGCGATCACGAAAGTCATTAAGGAAATATAATACGAGAAAGAGTGGCATTAGTAGTTTAAGGCTATGCATAGAATCCATTCCATCCCACCTGTTTGAACGCATTGTAGCCTCTTTTGTGAAAGTCTCCAACAAGTGCCGTAAAGGTGACCCCGGATAAAGGATAGCGCGGGATTTTAGTTATGTTTAAATTTTGAATTTTGAATTTTGATTCCAATTCATCGCGCCCGTCTATCACCTCATCTACTTTTTGAAATGGTGCAAAGCATGATTGGAAAAACTAACCGGAATTACTAAACAAAATGTGAAATGGCATTAACGGTAAAGGTTAATGAAACGTTCGATGTGTATGGGTCAAATTGCCGTGTTGGCGGTCAACCCGGAATGTACCAGGAAGATACACTCATCGGTTGTTAAGTATTCTTGAGTTCAACTTGACACGATCAAATTCAATGCAGTTTTAGTCTGTGAATAGATCGTAAATAGTACTCCCCGTCCCAGTCCCATTGCTGAACTTGTGAGTTTGAGTCTCGTGAATTTTTCAAAAAAGTAATAATGTCAATTGGTATTGCTGATGCTCTTATTGCAAAACTTGTACAGAGAGTTGCATAGTAAATGGTCAAGAAGCAACACTCGTAGTAAACTTCATAACTGAAATTGAGCTCCCACAAAGTTGACAAGTATAAGAGTTTATTTTCAAGATCCGGATGAAAAGAGTTCAGATAATGAGCTTGTACAAAAATGGATTCACGATATCAGAGATATTGCTTGGGATGCAGAAGATATATTAAAAGAATGTGCAGTCACTCCTATGTCTTCTATCTGTACTTATTCTCAGCTAATCTTTCCCTATCGAATAGGAGAAGGATTAAAGATGCAAAGCTAGAATGTAAAGTTTGATGAAAGAAGCGGCTAAGTTGTTGCGGGTTCATGGTTTGTTCAGCTCCGATCAACAACCCTCACCGAGTTCATCTCTTAATATAAGGCAGAGGAGAAAAAGTATTGTGGAGAGAGATTCACCAAAGGTAGCCATAGAAAGTAAAGTTCATGGCGTTGTTAGACGGGACCGTAGAACAAGTTATTGGCATTGTTGGTATGGGCGGCAGTGGGAAGACATATTTACTTCAGCATGTCTTTGAGCGAGTAAAGGAAAGGTATGAGAATTCGATTTGGTTGTCTATTTCACAAACATATTCTCTTAAAGTCATAAATGTAATTAGCTTCCAAAATAAAATTAGACGAGGTTGTTCGGGAGGGCATAAGTGAGATACGAGCTGCAGAGATTATTCATGACCGTTTACAAGGGAGAAAAATGCTTGTCGTGCTCGATGATGTGTCACTACTACAAGGGGGGGTCATTTGAGACATTAATAGAGACAAAATTTGACTAAATTGTCTCAAATAGAGACAATAAAAAAGTTGTATATTGTCTCTATTATTGTCTCAAAGCGGGTGTCTCTAATATTGTCTCTAATTATTGTCTCTCAAGAGACAATAATGATTGATACATATTTTGTCTCTTGAGAGACAATATAATTTTCGTCTCTCTAGAGACAATATCATTATTGTCTCCTTAGAGACAATACCAAATACTAACATTTTGTCTCTCTGAGACAATAATAATTTCAATTTTTATTGTCTCTCTAGAGACGATACAAATTTAAAGAATGAAAAATATGAATTTTAAAACTACATAATAACTAAATATCATATAGTGCAATCAACGAAGTTACATATCATCGGTGATGTCGAGTGGTCGAGTAATTAATATTATAAATTAACAACAATTTGATTTAAATATTATGCCCAATAAATGGGTCCACAAATATTTTATTAATATCAAATAAGATAAAATACAAAAGGGTGTCTAAATTTCGTTAACCCTTGAAATACAATGATAAAATACAAAAGGGTGTCTGAATTCCGTTAACCCTTTATATAAAATATTAACACCTTCTCTCCACCACCAACTTCAAGTGATGCATATGATTCCCTAGTGCTACTTTGAGGTTATATTTCTTCACTTTAATTTTGAGAAACTTCCTTTTTGAGCAATTGCCTCTCCATCGGCAGCAGTCATCTTCATGTTCTTCGCTTTGATTGTCTCAACTTTGATGCAATTGTCTACTATCGTTAGCAACGAAGGTGCATTGGATTCTAAGAAATTATGATTACATATTTTACTCTAATTCTGGCAAAAGTATTCACAAATTACATTTAAATTAGGACAATAATTAGTTTTTACTAAATCGACTTGATCTTTACATTTTGTTCTAAAAAATTAGTTATCACTAACTCATTACTGTCAATCCATTTTCATAACTTATATCAAGGACTAACCTCATACATTATAATCCTTGGAATTCCACACATGCCTAGTGAAAATGTTCGATATAAGCCTGTACAAAAAAACAAAAAAGAAGCCATTATTCATCTATTTTTTCTTTAGTGGATATTCTACACTACATGCATGAAAATTGAGTAAAAACATACAAGCATTATATACAAACAATGCCCAATGAAATCATTGAGGCACAACACTCACCAATAGACCAATTAAAGCTACCCTGCTTCAAAGCAATTTCAAAGAAAATTGATGAAAATGCCCCTGTATAACAGAAAATGAGTCAAGATAATCCACAATAAACATGAATAATTGTGATCTTTGCTCTAATTTATGTTTTGCAATTTATGCTTTTATGTACTTGGTAATTTTTAAGTGATTTATTCTCTTCTTGTGGACGTATGGAACATAAAAGCTCCATCATCAATAAAATTATATTATATTCAACTACATTTTTATTTTGTCTTTAGATCGGGTTTCTTTGCATGTTAGTTTTTTGTTGGATTTTCCTAAAGTCAAACGTGGAGTTAAACGATAACAATCAACATTCTTAACTATACATAAGGAAGGGGTTTCATAGGGATTTCATGTCACAGAGTGCAGGAATATAGTGAATGTTCAATAATCTCTTCGGTATGGATTGTGGTGGTACATGCAACTTAAGTGAGTGAGAATAATAGAAATACAAAGACCAAATATTCTCTCAAATGATTGATTAGGTAGGGTGTTGGGATAATCAATCATCTTCAGTGATGGTTCGCATATTAGTAAATATGGGTAATTGGAAACTACGAGGTGAAAAAGGCATTAAGAGTTGTTAGGTATGAAAATATGTTAAGTAACAAAATTTGTTAAGAGATATGTTAGTAGAATATGGAACGTAAAAGGTTGTGATTAGATAGGCCACATTTATAATACAAACTTTTACATCAAGAAAATGCAATTGTTCCAAAGATAACATGTAATAAAAGATGTTTGAAACAAGCAAAAGGAAACTAACTACCCCGACATGTGAAGACATGCATTGGCCATACCGAAAGCCTTGGAGACACATTTTCTCTAGTAAAATTTATTTCGCAGACTTCTCATCATAGCTACAACATATGGTAAGAAGTCTCCATATTAGAATCTGATATTTTGTGCTAACAATTTGAAATTTGAAATTTGAAATCAAGTAGCATAAAAAATTTGAAGAATGATTATTTCCAAGCTATTATATGAAAATGGTGTCAAAACTTTGAAGACTTACTTCACATCTAATGCTTCGAGGCGAGAATACCAAAATGGTCAATAAATTATCCAAATGTTCACCTGAGAGGTATCCAAAGACAACTAATCCCGATTGCTTCCATGACACCTTGCAATGTAGTTGAGCCACACATTCTAATCGAGATTCTATGTTTCGTATGCTAAGCTTTTGGATGAACTAGGAAATTTCATACAAGTCATCGAAAACTTGAATTCAAAATGTAATAATCTTAGGCCAAAGGTCGCTTACCCCACAATGTAGTAGTTATAAAACATTGTAATTCTCAAAAATGCATCGGCTTTAGAACACCGCTTTTTCGATTTCACAATCTTATGTAGTGAGGCTCTTGAGCTCAATGTTTCAGGAGAGATTGCAGCTTGTTGTTACATAGAATTTTAAAGGAGTTAATAATACCACAAACCTTTTGAATAGTATTCATGACAAAAAAATATTACAAGCATGTATCACTACCTATCATAATTTCCAGAAAGTGAATATTCAAACATTAACAATACGATAGTAGTTAGAAGAAAACAATTGCAGAGATTAAAAGAAGCAATGGTTTAGAAGACATAATTTGTCGACTTAGAAGATTTCTCGTGCAAAGCAGGGAAGAGACTTAATAAAGGAACATTTTGAAGAACTTAATAGACCTTGATGCTTTGCAAAAACATAATCCTTGTTTTCACAACAACAAATCGGGTTTGATATATAACCCGCATGATGCATAAGACAATTCTCTGGCAGCTTGGTAATCTTTCTCGCCTGTAATTCTTAGATGTTTCTGTAGAGAGGGTCACGTATTATGGAAGTCTTAGTCAAGGATATGGAAGGTATAGTTCCAGTTTAGTCTAGTAGTGGGAGCTATGAAGGCATTTCTGAGCATTATATAGTCGACTCTGAGATTGAGGAAGGTTATAGAAAGCTTTAAGGTCTATCCATTCCATCCACTTCCCAAATATCTACAAGTCATGTAATATTTTAGTTCCCTTCTCAAACCAAAGGAGGGTAGAGCAGCCTCTTGTCAAGGCAAGGATCTTGTCAAGGAAAGGATCCTTGCCTTAACAAGAGGCTACTCTATCCCGATTTGGTTTGAGAAAGGAATTAAAATATTTCATGACTTATAGAGATTTGGGAAGTGGATGTAATGGACATGCCTTAAAGATTTTTATATGCTTCTCAATCTCGTTCTGTAATGTATACAATACACAAAAATGCTTGTTGGTGCAAAATCACAAAGACCCCCGGATGCGATCAGGTTTCTAGGTTGATGTTTAGGCATCCAGTGTGATTGCACAACATGGAAACCTCTCTCCAAGCGTGGGACTTGTGAAACCGAGAGAGGAATCTCCAGAGAAGGCTGGTTCCTGCTCCTAAACTACCTGCCACAAGCTATTCCAGTGCAGGCAAGCTAATCTAATCCTAATCTAACCATGCCAAGGAGACAGAGAGAGAGAGAAGGGAAAAACAGAAAAATCCTACACTAAAACGGTGATACACCAGAGAAGGAGAATGTTGAACATCTATCAAAACTGCCATGGGACAAAGAGAGGTGAGCGATGGGAAGGATGGACAGATGCATCACAGCCCAAGGATAGATTTCACGAGTAAAATGTCCCAAAAGTCCATGAACATAGCTCCAAACCCTGCAATGAACATTCGAACATGCACAGATACCTGCAATGAAGAGAGGCAAGAAGAGAACAAGCAAAAACGAGCAAGGATGGATAGATGCATCACAAACACGTTTTGTTGCTCCCAAGTTCGCCTGACATGAACATCATTTCAATAGAAAAGGCAAAAACGCCATTACAGAGCAAGCGAGGAGGCTCGAACTCCATTTTCAACCCTAGAGAAGAAAAGAAGGGAGGGCAGAGCCGAAAGAATGAACAACTTTTTGAAAAGAAGCTCCTCTTTACAATATATAGAAAGAATGAGAGAGGAAAGAGAGAAGGGAAAGCCAAATCTACCCCAACCACCTCCGTGTTGCATTCAATTCATCTCATCATGGCGAAGGCGGCGGATCTCGGGCAAAACGCGGGGGTCAGTGTCGCTATATTAAAGTTGTTTGTTCAAGCATTACTTTACCTTGTTATTTCGTGCCAAAGGTGTTTCTTGATTTTTCTCTCCAAACTGAACTAAAATGTAAGTTGACCTTGGAATCGTGTAGAGAATCTCACAAGATTTTTGTTGATATAAAGAACGTGCAAATCCGAGCTCTGATCAAAAGATATGACGATCCGAAGATTTAGGGCATTTTAATGTACTCAAGACGGATTTTGAAGTATTTTCCCGCACTTCGCCACCTGGACGACACATGGCAGGCTCTGATTCGCTGAGCAACTCTCTCTCCTCCACCTCTCCGCGGGCTTTCCTTTGAAATTTTGACCTTTTGATGATTTTGGGACTTTTTCCACCTTTTTCCCGCGCCCCCGCCACTTGTATGACACGTGGCATGATCTTGTTGGAGGACAGGGCGCGGGGCTTCCTTTACTTTTAGCCTTTTTGGGGAACTCGGCCAAATTCTCTAACTTCTCCCCGAGCTCCGCACTTCCCTGCTCCATTGGACACGTGTCCAATTCCTATTGGCTCGGGCCAGCGCTTCAAACCTTGCCCCTTTGACTTTTGGACTTTATCCTTATGACACGTGTCATGATTTGATCGTTCTCTCACTCTTTTGGCTTCTTCGCGCCTCTTCGTCTTTTTTGTCCTTGATGTCCCAAACCGTTTGGGACATAAACCTCTCGATCCGCCCGAAATGGGCTTCCCCTGTCCCTCATTTGGCCGATAACACGTGGCATGAATTGATTGTCTTTCGGCTTCTTCGGCGATCCAAAGCGCCCCACGCGTCCCTTTGGCATAGTGCTCCTTGTGCTGATTTCGGCCCAACTGCCGGTTCGCAGGCCCATTTGTCCAAATGTCACTATGCTTCGCGAGACAAATTCTTCCGGATTCGCCCGATTCACCTGTTCGCGCCTTTTGTCCCACTTGTCCCACTTTGTTTCGGATTGCTTGTGCTCATTTTTGGCCGATCCGGCCGGTTCCGGGTCCTTTTGTCCTGGATGTCTCAAATGCTTTAGGACCGTCTGTTCTCATTTCGGCCGATCCGGCCGGTTCAGGTCCTTCGCGTACTCCTGTCCCGAACTGTCCCGCTCAGCAGTTAGCCAATTTTTCTTCCTCTTTCGGCTGGGATCGGCTTCTCGCGCCGCGCGCAGATTTCGGCCCGATTGTCCCAAATGCTTGGGCGGGCCGCCTGGAGGCTTTTCGGCCGATCTGCGTCTTTGTCCCACACGTCCCAAAGGTGACCTTGAGCAGGACTTAGCCAATTTTCATGATTTTTCCTGGATCAATCTACTTGCCTGGGACTTGAATATTCTGATGCATGTTATCAAAATTACCCTTGGGGGAATTTTGGATAACAGTCTTTCATATCTCCCTCTACTTGAATAATTATGGAGGATGATAATGCCTATTGAGATACTATGAGGTGGCTGTAAGGGCACCCTTTCCATGACATTTTTTCAGATTTAAGACATTTATTTAAAAGGGTGGAAAGGTATTTTTCAGATTCAAGACATTTATTTAGAAGATACTTTTCATATTTACACTCACCTCAACTTTGGCAAATCACCTCAACTTCATCCAAATGTAGCCATCACCTAATATACACCCACAAAAATTAATAAACCATCTTTCCATACATATACCACATTTTCGATAAGTTTGTAACAATGCCCGTGTTGTTTCAAGACTACAAGAAAAGCATCGATTCAAAGTGGTACTAGAAAGCGCAGATCGAGATCCCCACATTCGAGGAGGATGCATCAAGTATTTGAAAGCACTAATCGACAACTCAAGGTGTAAAGATAAAGATTTTTCAAAGATGAAAATTGAATTTCAAGTCGACAATGCAAAGAATTACCCGATTTCGCATTCAGCAGAGGAAGAGACGCATGTGAAAATGGGAATGTGGGTTTGCAAGCTTGTATGCCTCGTGCCCATTCAAATAGCTCGCAAGTAAAACAATGCCATGGTAGCTCTCAAGGATGGACTTGAGATACCACATTACATTAGCTATATGACAGCGTATCACTTGCTAATTCTATATGCGTTTCTATGATGTTGTTCTCAGAAATTTGGAAGGGTAAAATTAAGGTTATATCTTCAATGGAAAAGCAAAGCAAATGAAATTCATATTTGCCTTTGAACCATCTATCGTGGTCTCTTCTAGATGTTCATAGCGAAAGGAGTGCATCGATAGTGTGTGGATGACAATCACAATAGGTGAAGATGGAGATGGCTGGGGTGACAACAAATACTTGTATGTACTCTTAGACTTTGATGGACTCGGCGAGTTTGGCGAAGTGAACAAGAAGATATGCTTCTCTCGTGCTCAATGCCTTCTTAGTAAGAACCTCACAATATTCAACAAAAAGGTATGTTAATGTCTAACAACAAAATTCTTTATTCTTTTTGTTTCAAGTGCTCCTTGCTTTGATGCGGTCCAATGAGTCGAGGAAACAGGGAATGTTGTCAAGGAAAAGAAATAATGATTTTCATTTTCTTTTTTCTTGATATAACAGGACTTTCATTTGGATAAGGACACAGAGTCTGCTTTCAGCCGGTTCCAGAGTGGTATCAATCTACTGAAGCAGGACAAAAAGTTATTTAAAGGTCTATTTTACATTGCTATCAAGGATGTGGATACATCCGATGTAGGTGACCTACAACTTAATTTCTTGAGAAAATTTTCGTATATGCAAAGAAATCTCAAGACAATTTTATTTTAAAAATGTATTATGGAAGGGTCGAGATTGCTGCTTTATGGCTCCTTATAATCGATCCGAGTGCTCAAAGAAAGCTTAAGGGAGCTAATGTGACAAAGAGAGGATAGAATTTATTCTTGCTATGACAATGGATCCACTTTCTTGAGGGATCTCAAGCTTATTATAGCTCAAATTGCTGCTAAAGACTGGACTTCCATTGACAGTAAGCGTGTTGCTGTGATAGTTGATATTCTGAGGAGAAATCTTATGTCTGGTGTCCATACGGGATGTCTTTCTGCAAATGCAAATGAAGAATTGCAGGTGTTCGTTATTTTTGACACGCAAGAGGAAATTCCAGATTCTCCTATTGTTGTTGGGGATTTGTCATGTGACATTAAAGATTCAGGTCTGTATCTCACACCTAGCAATGATTCATTACTCTTTATTACCATAAGAGAGGTTTTATCTCAACTCAGATCAAGCTTGGAGTTGGTTTTACCAAGGAAAGGTAGAAACGGTGAGGAGTGGCATTCAATGTTTGAGAACTTCCTTGAGTCGCTCGCAGAAAGAAGGCAAGACAGAGTTCAAAAGTGGATAAGTGCAAACGCTGTAGAATTTTCTGATAATGATGTGGTACAAAGGTTGCAATTAGAGGCCGGTGTAGCTCTCGGGTAAATTAAAACAAGGACTATCTATGTGTGGATGCAAATGTTCAAGTGTGCTTTTGGAGATGTGTACTTGAGAAAGGCCACATTGATGACCATTCTTGCATGAGTAGTCATTCATGTGCGAAAGTTGAAGCTATTGTGCTCGAGAAGGAGGCAACTTTAATGTATGCAACGATTTGTCTCGCGCATGAAGGCTCTCATGATTCGCAAAGAAAAAATCACACATGTCAAGAGACTCGTCACTTATTTCATATGTCTTCAAATTGCAATGAGTTGTGTTCTCGAGGCCCGAACACTTTGGTCAAAGACAAGTGCAATTCCCGCAACATTTGTGCGATAAAAATGCTCTCTTCCAAGCTACGAAATCCATGTGTGGCAATCGAGTGTAAACATAAGCAACATGAGTGCTATGAGAGATATTGCTAGAGCAATTGCAGTATAATTGGTTCAGAGCGGGACATGTGGAGTCAAAGACCATTTCCATGATCTCGAATCCATATGCAGAGCATTTGTGTGGAAATGAACATGCCGCCTACGAAGAATGTGAAATGTCGAGAATATGTGAAATCTTTACAGAGTTAGTCGATTTAACTTGGTTTTTCCAGTGGTCAAAGGGGATCTTTCAAGTATGATCTTGTGTCGAACAAAATGGCTCTGCAAGAAAGGCCGTTGCATTCCCATTCCTCCCTTTGAAAGCAGATCACCAAGGCTCGCATGTTCACACAAAAATGAAGATTCTCAGTGCACTATCATGCGACAACGAGATGTCAATCTTGTGGTTACTTCGCCGCCTTCCTATAGATCACTCGGTTTGTACAATACGGTGCATGGAAATATGAGAAATGTAAGATTCATTTCAGACGGTGAAGATATTGAGATTCATGATCGAAAGTATAAATGGGGAGAAAGAGGTGAGGCGGAGATGTGTAATATGTATCAGCAAGAAACCGAGTCGAGGCCACATCCATTTGGTTCCTTGCCTGACTCTGCGTGTACCAAAGAATCTCTACGATGGTTCCAGCACGCAATCTTGTGAAATATGGACTGACGTGGATATTGCCAAAGATGAGCCGACTCATGAGACTTATTGGCAATGTGTCGGTTCATTGATCTCTCAGACCGAAGAAGAGCGGGAAGAATTTGGCCGCTGTAATCACCACTTCAAATATGAGGAGCATGAGATAGAGGTAGGTGGCTCTGATAAATCTTACTGCACCGAGAAACTGTGGCACCCACCTATTAAGAGAACTCGGCAGAATATAAGTTCTGCAGGCACATAACTGATGATGGACATCATTTTGGCTATGATCATTCTAAGAATGTCCCTCACCATGTCATTGATAGATCGGGTTCAATGCAATCCTCAAATATTAGCCCCACTATGGCCAAGTTTAATAATCATAATTCTAGACTTGGTGTGTATATGAGGCCATTCTCAAATTTATACAAGCCCACCTTCGTACGAGTTTCGATGATTTGGTTTCGTGGTTCTATTTGATACTAGTGCAACTGTACGTGGTCTGTAATTAAGAGACACATACTTTATCCCTTTTAAGCCTTTTTATTTTACCCAATCCTTTAACCAAAAATATAAATGAAAATAAGGTCAAAAAGAAAACCCATTTGCCACAAATAAGGATCGAGGAGGGGTTATATATGTTTCTTCCTTCTAAACTAAAAGTTTATGATGAAGCTATAATTTCAAATACAATCATAATCTTGTGAAGACAACATATTTCCAACATATGTTGTTCTAAAATTTCTACGTTATTTAGTATACACATGAAAATATTAGGCTTCAAATCCTTTCCAAGATAGAATATCAAATTACAAAGTAAATAAATACCGAATGAGAAGAAAACTTGGCCTAAATATGATATGAAATAGTGGGAAATAAATCTTTATGCGGTAGCTGCATTTATTTTGTATATGTCATCTTGTTCGCATGGAATAGAGAGAATGGGAAATTTTAATAACTTTTACTTACGACATTTTGTCAAACAATTATCTAGCAACCTTTGAAATGCCATTAAGTGAATAGAGAAGGGTTGAATATTCTTAGCAGAATGCCACACACAAACCCGACATAGTAGCTTGATTCAATACATTGTAAGTGGTAGCAAACAACGACCGCAATGAAATAAAATAAGAACATACAAAATATTAAATATTTACTTTCACCAGTTTAAAATGCACAGATTGGGTGTTATATTCTTTAGGATTCAAGTATTAATGGCCTCTCCTTCACCTTGCCGCAATGATGACATTTAATAATTATTTTATATTAAAATATGCCTATGAGGTGTTATAATAATTACTAATTTCTCGGGTAAACATAACATTACCCGAAATAAACAATACGGATTTTGGCAATAGAAAACTATAACTTTTAATAGCATCTCACCAAAATTTACTCATGTAATGGAGGAGTAAAAATACCCGGTAAAACCTTATTTCCTTTGTTTCTTCTCCACCCATATTAAAGAATCTCGCCACCTACGATTTAAAGAGGAACAATATACATCACAAATTTTGTTGTAAATACATTTAATTCGGCCTTTGTGAAATAGATTATGACAAGTTTGTAGAAGCTGATCTATCTACTGTGGAAGACTTTCCCAGCATTTAAATCTCTACTCAAGTAATATTTATCAATTTGAATCTGTGATGTTCTCAAATATTGTAAATGTAAAAACATTAAAACTAATATCCATTGCCACATGAACTTGTATACAACTATTAAATATCTGTCATTAATTAAAACACAAAACAGAGGATACCCAAAACCTAGAAATTTAGGGAGGCACACCATCTGTCTGAGTATCCTGTTGGAGTGCTCCATGCGTAGGAAATGGTCATGGATTAACTTTTGCATTGTCCTGGAAGCCTTTGTAGCCATTATGGCCTCTCTATTATGGTCGATGGAATGCAATGCTATTAGAAGAATCTATAAATATGGTGCCCGCCCTCTCTCGCCATTTTCATATTATGTATTGCCACAACTTTCACGGAAGGGAAATTTGGACGCCTTTTCCTATGAAGGTCGATCAAGCATGAAAAATATTTATAGAGTGAGGTTAGGGGTATCATATTCTACAAAGATATGATAAAATAAAGGCACTGGATGATATTAAACAAAATAACTTGAGTAATAAAACCAGCTGAATCGCACTATTAATATTCCATTTCCAATCACAGGACACACCCAATCTAAAACCAATTTATAAAATGTGAAGTAGTACTTTAAATGATACAAAAGTCCAATGATAATATTTCTTCAAATGTGAATAAAACATAATGTTACCTTGTATACAGACATGAAAGGATAATCAGACACACGACATCCAAGGCCGATTCTGGATTTTTTTTTCTCCGAAATACTCCCTCACGGATTTCTGTTTCTTCATTCTAACCAAAACACCTGGTTTGGCCACCTACCCATTACAACACCCTCCAAAACCTGCAGTTCCGTCCCCATTACATAATCCACATTCAAATACTCTTTGAGAAAGGGTTCCACCATAATCCTAGGATTCATAGTCACCACATACCTCTTCCCACACGACACAAAAAACTTATACGCCTGCGGATGCATGTCCCCAATATAAAACTTGGGTAGAACGGCCCCGCCATTGCTCATAACTTGGCGACCTTAATTCCTGTCATGACCACAATCATCACTTGTATTTCAGTCGTCTCGAGACAAAAGAATACAAAACCCACGCAAGAGGCGACGCCAAGAGAAACAACAATGCTCTCAACGGACCGTCTGCTTCGAATGCCATCAACATAAAATAGGGAAATGACGAACTCAACCGCAATAGGATTCCGTCGAGATCAGACACCACGCTTTGATTTTTGGTCTCGTGGATGGCTCTCAAGTAGTGAACTAGGTAGAGCAGGGCCACCTTCGATATTTGGTCTCTAGCTTGCACCTTTGTTGTGGTAATGGTCACCGACAGGCACCTTAGAGCAACATTTCAAACCCCGACAACCATGTTCGCATCATTTGCATAAATGAACAACCAAATTTTCCCTCTTCGCATAGATCCCAAGAAGAGGTGGACCATTGAATAGTTGTTGGACCATACTTCCAAATGACATCACAATGAAACTTTGCAAACAAAAACTTACAAATTGTTTCACTTGGCTTGCTAACTCTTAGTTTAAAGCTTTGAATTGTCAATAAGGAAATCTCCCTGAAGTCATTCAATGGATGCCACATTGGCTGTTGGAAAGCTTTGAATTATCCTACTGGAGTTGGAAGCAGAGGAGATATCCAACTGTGTTGACAGAAGATGAGTCAAAATAATGACTCCAGCTGTGTTGACAGAGACAACGCCTGTGCATTGGCTGAAGAAAAACATATACGCCATGCATTGGGTATGATCAACAACTATGAATAAAAAGTTACGGCAAGGAAATTACCTACCAATTCAAATTTTCAAAGGTATGAATAGGAAGGAATCCATGGAAATAGCCATGTCTAGTCCAAAAGGAATTAGTGGTATCAATCTCTATAAGAAATGGTGATATCAGGGTAATATGGTATCGGTTCGTTCTCCGAGAAGCTAACCAGAGGGATAGAAACATGACAGCGGTAAGTGACAAAGCTTGACACCAAAAGTTTCTAAGTAAACCGAGAAAGCTAGAAAGCTCACAACATGTATGAAAAGTATTGAGTAGAGAGCGAACAAGGTGTAAATCTCAAAGCATTCAAAAGCATCCGAGCACACCCAAATGGAGCCGCAAAAAGATTAAAATGAAAGGAAATAAGTCTACAGAGTCGAGCTGAACCAAATGTAAGATGAACTAGTTTGTAAAAAAAAAAGAGCCAAGTGGATTCAAAGCGCCAAAGTGGAATCAAAGCATTAACACCATCAAATAATGAAGCATTAAAAGTATGGAAAATGACAGAGTTCAAACCCAAAACAAGCAATCGCACACGTGTAATTTCTGCAAGGTTGCACATCCGAGATAGATGCCTAAGTGGAGATTTTTTTCACAAAGACTTACCGACAAGAATAAATATCTTTAGGCACAAACAAATTATACCCTCGTTGTAAAATAGAACTTACCACCAAGAAAAGTCCGATACCACCCTGTGTGCCGCCATCTAGTTCTCGCTACAAGGCATGAGGCCACATCTTCTAAATTTCGATTTGGCATTTCTTCAATCACTCGCTACAACATCTACCCCGTGGCAACATTTCAAAAGACAACCATATTAGGGCCATTAGCAAAAAAACATTAAACCAAAGCGTTATTCCAAAACAGAGGCATCCCCAAAACACATTAAACGAACATAATTATATAAAATTTAGCAGACACGATAAGATGTTCGAGAGACAAAACCCGCTCCAGCTTCTTCAAAAAAAAACCCCAAATGCCGATGAGGGATTCAAACACATATACGTCCAATTTGGCCCATGTTTTTAATCACCGCCATTCCTGTGCCGACACAGCAGCCAGAAGTCAAATTTTTGCATCTCCTCGAATATCGTATGGTCGTAATTTGTTGAACAGGGGCTCTCTAACTTCCTTTTCAATATCTCGATCTTGCATTTGATTCGCGGAAGGGTTTAGTACCGGGATTCGATCTTGCGTCGGCGCAAGCGGAACAATATTCTTGTATGGAAAGCTTGGCCGGAACAATGAACAACGCTCCGAGAAGGACCCCATGTTCTCCAGTTATGTTGAATACCAGCAAATAAAGAGCCAGCACATTTCCGATGGCATTTAGAAAAGAGAAATGGCGGGCTTCCTTTGCTTCTTCCTTTTCATTCGCCTTCTGATATTTGGTCTCTGGCTTGCACTATTGTGGTGATGGTCACCGATAGGCCACCTTGGAGCAACATTTCAAACCCCCTGACAACCATGTTCTGCATCATTTGCATAAACGAACAACCGATTTTCCCTCTTGCATAGATCCCAAGAAGAGGTGGACCCGAATAGATGTTGGACCATCCATTCCTCAATGAGACCGACTCTGCTTTGTCACGGAGGTGAAAAGGGCTCTGGATCTCCTACCAAACACTTTGGATTTTGGGATGCCCGATTGCGATTCCTCCTGCTCTACTATGTCTCGTGGACTGTTCCAATTTTGTCAGCTGGACATTACTAGCCCTTTTAGGAAAGCAGAGAGAAGAAAAAGGAGTAAGTTAAGAGTTTTTACCGACGACTTTGGAGGCGGCCATGGTGCAAAGGATTGAAATCTTACACCCGCATGAGATTTGTAAGGGTTTGAATGGATCCGTGGCTTCTGTACTCCCAAACGAAGCCATTCGAAACCCTAAACCGAATGAAGTTACCTTTGCCCGTAGGCTCTAATTGTCCTAAAAAAAATTCGATAGGGTAAAAGTCAACTTATTATTAAATTAAATGAAAAAAATTAGAGACAAATCTAAAAAGTTAGAGACTAAACTATAGTTTTGTCTCTAATTATCGTCTCAAAATAGGCTTTTATGTAGTAGTGCGGGGGTAAGATATGGTGTTGTGCAGGGGTACGGGGGTCAACCTGACATAGATTTGAGCAGGACCATCAATTCATTGATGATATATTTTGAATGAATAATTTTGTGATGTGACTGGGCAACTCTTCCAATTTGAAACATCCTATAAGGTTCAAATACTCCAGCTTTGTCATGTTTTCGAAGATGTTTGAGTTGAAAGTGAGCTCAAAACAGCAACTGAAATCGAGATGCTGTAGAAGTGTCAGCTGCTTAAAAGAAACTGGCAACCTCCTCAAGGAAGAGCATCCAGACAAATCTAAATGCCGCAAATTAGTCAAATCGCCGAAACAGCTAGGTAGTGATGATAGCTCATGACAACCATTTAACTGCAGGTGCTCCAGCGATAGCAATGAACTGAATTCTTCTGGCAGACTCTTCATTCTTATGGCACCATCAATGACTATTTTTCTCAAATTCCCGAGACTTCCTATTGAGTTTGGAAATCTTTCCATTTTGACACATTGATAAATGACCAACTCTCGTAACTGCACCGGAGCCTGAATCATCACATTTTCGATGAGAATGACGAAAACCATACAACAATTATAAATAATTCGAAATACAGTTTTAAAACTACTAGAAATCAAAATACTCACATCGCTGTCAACCTCCCACAATTCGTTTAATGCATTTCTCCCACTTTCCTTCATGGAGTTCTAAAACCCTCAATTTTTTCAATGACAGTTGTGAGGGAAGAATTCTACAGCCAGTAAAATCACTACACCGAAGCCAGACCAACTCTCTTGATACTAATTTGTCAATTATGTGACTCACATAATCTCCTGTAACATCAAATATTTTTAAACCAAGAGAAGAGGCTGCCAGACCACAAAGTCCATCATAAACCTCACGAGTTGATCCATCTGTTGTCATCATTATTCCTCGAATGCTTCTTTTCTGAACATATAAAAATGACATTAAACACTTACATAGGAAAAAATAAAAATGCTCCCAAGAAAATAAAGTCTGCCAACAAAAAAGTGTTAACCTCACCTCTGCTTCGTTCTGAAAATCAGTAACCTGCTCAGGACGCCAAAGACGGCGGGGGAATGTTTACTTGCAATTTCCCTTCCCAAATCCCTCAAGTGATCATGCATTTTTATGCGATTCTCCTCATCTAACTCCACAAGACACTTATTCAGGAGCTTTTCCCAACTGTGCAAACCAGTCCATCCTGATCCGTTCCATACTTCAATTGCCAAACTGATTTCCTCTCCGATGAAGAAACAAGCCACGTCTAAAAATACCTCTTTCTCTTCGTGGTCTAGGACATCATAACTTATTTTCAACGTCTCTTTTATGTCTTTCTGCAATACTCTATAGATCTTGTCTAATTGACACTCCCAATAATCTTTGCAGTACTCTCCATATAGCTGTCCTCCAAATACCTTGAGAGACAGGGGTAATCCATTGCAAGCATTTAAGAACTTTTCAACGAGCTCCTCAAATCCATTTAATGGAGAAGGCTGTAAGAATGCATGCCAACAAAAAAGTTCCTTGGCCTGAAACGGATCTAATTTTCTCATATTATAAATGGATGAGATGCCCCAACATCTAAGGACATCTAATTCTCGCGTTGTAACAATTATCAAGCTCCCAAACCCAAGGTTGTCTTTCACAGGCAATAGAGCATCTAGTTGATCCAGATGATCCACATCATCCAAAATAACAAGAACACGAATAGATCTCAAACGCTTTGCAAGAATCCCCTTGCCTTCTTCACAACTGTCAAATGACACATCTTTCATGCCAAGGTCTTCTAGAAGTTTTTTCTGTTTTTGTTGTAACATATTTTTGCTGGCAGCATCTCTAACATCAAAGACAAAACTACACCTCTCCATTGATGCATGTTTACTATTGTAAATGTGCTTAGCAAGGGTAGTTTTTCCAGAACCACCCATGCCCCAAATTCCCACAATTTGTACACTATGATGGCTTGATTGGGCAGATTGAAGACTAGTCTTTTCAAAATCTTCTACGGTTTTCTCCAGACCTACTGGATGTTTTGCAACAATTAAGGGGACATATTTCACTACTCTTGATACATCATTCACAATAGTCTTCAATAGCCCCCTCTCCTCACTAAACATACAACGACATAAAACCCAAATGGAGCAAACATTATTCTTTAACAGTGAAAGTAATACCCAAATTCATAAATAAATAAATCAAGCAGGAAAGGCATAAGAAAGAATATTTATAGGAAAACCGAATTCGGTACTCACTCCTTGTTGGTAATGGTGTGGCCACGATAAAACGAAGCCTCGTAGAGCGCCTTCTTCCACTCCTGAAGCATTTCTGGGGTGTATCTTTCCTTTTCTTCGTGCTGCAAAAATGCCGGAGCATAGACTCCTTTTCCTTTATTTACCCATCGGATATCGGCAGGGTCAACATAGTAGAAAACAGGAACAATTGGGGTGCCAGTTTTGAGCATAAATGATAGCTCTGCCAAACACCAGGGGGATTCTGCATATTTCTCTGAAAAAATTGCTATATGAAGCTCAGCACTGCGCATTGCTTCTTTTATTTCTCTGGGCAAGAAGTCTCCCGTTTCAAGTTCTTTTGAATCGAGAAAAGGCCTCAGTCCCATGCCAGAAAGGGCATCATAGAGATCCATGGCAAGCGTGTGCTTCACGTCAGGGCCACGGTGATTAATAAATACATCGTAAGGCAGCTGTTTTATCCGTTTAGAAGAAGTAGACGGTGCAAATTCTTCAAAAGGATTTGTAAGCTCATTCTTATCTGGGGTAGAAGTTGAAGCCATGGAATTGGATTGAACAGAACCGTAAGAAAATACTATGAATGGAGGGCTCCGTGAAGTGATAAACTTTGAGATGAGAAGAGAGGTCTGAGGGAGGGATAAAGATGAAGAGAAATGAGTGGGTATGGTTTGTGCAGGAAAGTGCGTGGAAGGAGCGCAGAAGGATCTGTACGAGAAAGCGTGTGGAATGAGTGCAGAAGCATCTGTAGGAGGAAAGTGCGTGGAAGGATTGGACCATCACAATCATGGCGTGCACTTGTCGTCTTTAATTTTCTTGCGTTCACACTTCCTTTTATAAAGCTATTGATTGCTTAATATTTATTATCCTGCCGAAGGCAAGGATATTGTTTTCACCATTGCAATTAGTTATTTCCATTTTGTCCAATCAAATTTTGTTATTTGTATTTAACTGGCTAGAGCTAAAGTTTCATCCTTTAATTTTTTGTTTTTGGCAGGATTCTATTGGTCATGCCCTTTATTTGCTATTTTGTTGATCATAAAAAAAGGAGATGTACTCCAAGATAATTAAATGTGTTTGTTTGATTCAAGCTTAAATGCATTTATTGTGTCGGATGGTTTTGTGTGGCTCGAGGCCAAGTATGATTTTTTTGCAAATCCAATGAATTTGTTATTTCATGTTGTTGTGCCTGGAGGGATCCGGCGTGACTCGATCCCTCTTCCTGCAGTTCGCTGCCCCTCTTGTGTGGTTTCTGTACACCTTCGTTTCCGCTGCCTATGCAATGAAGCTGATGATTTATATATCCATGAGAGGTGTGAGGGTTTCTGAGATAGGCGGTGTGGCCACAACTGTTTTGCCTAAATTTTTTGCGGAGGATCTGAATGACGAGGTTTGGAGAGTTTTTTTGTCGTTTGGGAGGAAAATCGTCGTCACGGCGGTTCCTCGGGTGTTGGTCGAACCGTTTGCGACGGAATACATTGGAGTGGATGCCGTCATTGGGACTGAAATAGACGTTGACGGCCATGGCAGAGCCACTGGATTTGTCAAGCCGCCTGGTTTTGTTGTCGCGGGTTTGAGAAAGAAAGATGCAGTCAAACAAGCTGTGGGAGAATGTATGATCGATGTTGGCATTGGGAAATCCGATTCCACTGGACATTTTCTCTCTCTTTGTAAGGTATGTATTACTCAAGTATTATATGAATTCCTTATTCAAATTTGAAAAAACTCATTTAATGGCATAATTGCAGCGACAATAATTGGTTGTTGCCTCTAGTTTTTACCTTAAAGCTTTCTATCACCAGCAATGTTTTTTTGTCTGTCTTTTCACAGCGGGAGGCACCCGTGCCATTTTCGTCGTCGAGGTTGGGAACCCCGTTTCAATGCCAGCACATGGACCGTGCCGTCCCATTTCCCGTTGTTCCTATTTTGGTGTGGTATTGGCTCCTTCAATGGTGGTTCTGGTGTTTAGTGGTGCGCATGGGGATGACTCTCTGTCATCGTAGCTTGCCTGCACCTGATGTTTGCCTTCAAATAATACTTTGTAAAACATCAATTTTGATAGAAATGTATTATTTCTCTGTTTTTTGCTCGGTCATGGAAAATGAAACTGCCTTCTTCTGGTTTTGGCATGTGGCTCGAGGGGTTCACCATTGAGTTTCCATGAGGTTTAGAAAATGGTAATTCCTCTGAATATTCCACTTGGTTTCCGTCATGTCATACCTGTGACCTCAATATTTGTGCGCGATTGATCCCAACTTGGCACTTATTTTACGCAAGCTTACTGTTACTTTAAATATTGGCTTCCACTGTTGAAAATAGAAACCTTGTTTGCATTTTTTTCCTTTTCTTATTGCCCAGATTTGTATTTTGAAGGGATCCCTTTGTATAGCATTTGTACAGTTCCGTGTTTTTAGTCTCTTTGAGATTTATGGAGCTATATTTCACTCCTACTGTTGTATTTGCCCTCATAGCTCGAATTGCATGTATTCCTCTCTGAATCTGGGCATGATTCGTTCCTGGCTGCTCTGTTTGTTTGGTTGTTGTGTATTAGCCTTTGAACTGGGTTTATCTTTATTTGTGTAAAGTTTGCTCAACTTGATGGATCCTCAAATGTGGACTGAATCTATACAGATATATGTTTAATATTCCTTTGTCTTTAGTAACATCTGTCATTTGTGAATATGCATTTTGGAAATTTACATCTCCTAACACATTGTGTTTGACAATGGAAGTTGCATGTATTCCTCTCTGAATCTGGGCATGATTCATTCCTGGCTGCTCTGTTTGTTTGGTTGCTGTGTATTAGCCTTTGAACATCTGGGTTTATCTTTATTTGTGTAAAGTTTGCTCAACTTGATGGATCCTCAAATGTGGTATGAATCTATACAAATATATGTTTAATATTCCTTTGTCTTTAGTAACATCTGTCATTTGTGAATATGCATTCTAGAAATTTACATCTCCTAACACATTGTGTTTGACAACGGAAGTATCTGTTACGAATATGTATTTCTATTTGAATCTTTTGGAAGTTACAAATAGCACGAGAAAAGTTGTATCAATCTATCGTAGTTGACCACCTGCATGATTAGATGATTTATGTTACCTGTACAACTGTAATTCATCCCATGGTTTGTCAACACTTAATGATCACTAAGATTTTGGATTTGGGGAAATTTTATAGCTTGGCTCAATGAATTGGTAATGCATGTACCCTATTTTCTTTCTCATATGTGCTTTGATATTGTTATGAAATTTGAAAATTGCATACCTTTTCATGCGGAATGTAGCTTTTCTGAGCTTATTTGAACCTAAATATTTTCATTTACATAGCTTTTCATAGCTTATTTGAACTTGATAAAATCTGGAAAAGATGATTTCATTTCTTTGATAGTAACCATGAACACCGGTAAGTTTGAAAGTTAAGACCTTTTGTACCTCATTCTTGCAAACATGTGGCCTGTTCTGAACTTTATAAAAATTGAAATCTGCAATCCTTTGAGGGCCTGTATATTGCTTCCAAAGTGCTATGAAAACCCTAAACCAATTAGCCGTTCAAGGTTCAGCTTTCTCTTATTGGGTCTGAAATTCTGGTGGCAAGCGAAACGTAAGAGAAATGTAAACTTAAACATGTTTAAGCACTAGATTAGTTTCCCATATTTAATATGTGAAGTTCACTTCTATGCACAATCTATTGTTTAGGTGTCTAATGTATGTGTGTAACTACTTTCATGTTGCTACTGCTGAAGCATTTTGGACTCTATTTTTATTTTGAGAGTTTGCATGGCTGCAATAAGACTTTAAACTTCAAATCTCTTCAAACATTTTGCAACTATTGTGCAATGATGCAACAGAACATTTCTTCTGGTTAGATTTATGATTATGCTTATAGGCACAGGTACATAATGAGAACATTTTCTCCCAATTGCAATTTACCTCCAGGTATATCTTGTGTTGTGCTGTTGGTTGGTCTTAGAGTGGTGTTCTAGGAAAGGCCCACGTCAGCCCTATGACTGTAAGAAAGGGAAATGAAAGAGCAGGTCTTTAGGTAATTTCACTCATTTTAGCTATCATGGGCTTCAATTCGTCATGAATGGTTTTTTTTACAGCCAATAGGGTATATTTGAGGCCGCCATTATTCCAAAATTTACTGAATTCATTGGTCACCACAGTGATTTTACATATCGTATGGTTCAAATGAATTTGTCGTGGGTCAGGAGGTGGAGCAACATCAACCATAGGGATGCCATTTAGCTTGGAATTTGCCATTTTCCTCTCAAATCTGAGTTTTTCCTAGGCCTTAGGAGAGGTTAGGGGAGTGGGACAAGGGTGTTTGCAAATTTATTTGCCATTTCAACGAAAGACAAAAAACTCTTCATAGCCGAGTCTAGACATAGGGCATAGATCAAGACTAGCAAAGTTAAATAGTTTAAAACCAAAGCTACACGATAACAAAGAGAGTTGGTTAATTTTTTTACCAACCTTATTGACAAAACATGACATATTTACAACAAATGCCTTGTAGATCTTTGAGAAAATGTAAAACATGGGTCAGAGTTTATTTAAATGAGGCAACCGATCCGACTTGAATGTGGTATACTAATCAAATATAGCTCACTCATTAAGCGTGAGTTCCCACAGGAAACACTGCCTACCGAATCTGGATATTTGTTTGTGAATGCATCCTCCAAAGAAAGAATATTCTTGTGTTTTATGATTCCATTGAGCCCACTACTCCATTAAAAACAATACCCATGGAATCATAAGTTTCGTATATTGTTCATTACTAATGTGCTCGGTTCAAGCTACAATATAGCCAAGAACGACAAGGACATTCCCATTGATCAAAACAGGGTAGCAGAACATCTCTACAATGCTTTGAAGGAATTCTACAGCACAAACCCGGAGTTCACAAACAGGGTTTTATTTGTAGCTGGAAAGAGCTATGTAGGTAAGTATGTATCGTCTTTGGGTCATTATATTTTAATGCAATCTAAAATGGGTCCAACTGAAAATGTAGAATCGAATCCATTTGGAAATGGTAGTGTTAAATGATCCATGAGGGTCCATAAATTCAATGCTTTCAGGCTGTGTTAATGTTTTCTATACCTGTTCATGGGTTGTTGTTAGCCCACTCTGCATATACAAACAGAAAAACATTAAGATAATAACAACTGTAACTGAACTACAAGGATTCGAGGTACCATTTATTGGAGAAAAGTATTATTTAACTGCAATTTTTAGATCCTATGCATAAAAAATGCACTTTATAATACTGCCTGCAAATTTAGCTACAAGGATTCCAGATCCAATAAAGAATAAGTTGCATACAATAACATTGTCCGAGTATTTCACTACAAGAATTTCAGATTCTGTTTGAGTGAAAGTATAAAAATGTGTGATTTTTTAGAGCTCTTCCTTGTAATGGCTCGGCATGTCCATGTTAGCGCAGCCGGTTATGTGCTCTTCATTCTGTTTGGCCGATTCTATCTTTGTCGTGCTCTCCATGGCTCAACCAGAGGTTTATTGCTTAAAATGGTGGCTTGCACTATGTATTTGGGGACTGCATTCTAGAAATTTTTGTTTGTGTACCTAGGTTGGTTGTGATTTTCAATTACTTTGAATTATGGTGTCGTGTTTTCTTGGTATCTCGGCTGGGTCAGCTGTTCTTGAAATAACTCATACAGTTTTTCCCTGTTTATTACCTCGCAAAATTTTAAATCTTACTCTGTGCAAAATTTTCACTTTTAAATATGAAAGTTTTATATACGCTGGCAACTGTATGCTCTCAGATCTTATAGAGCTCATGTTTGAAATCTGGGTTCTTTCTTGAGTTTATTATCCTAGCCGACATTGTCATGAGCTTGGTCTCTATTTTCGTGGCTTTGTGATTTGCTTAAGCTCACCCATTTCCATTACAAGTCAAGCTATGTTCACTTATCAATGGCCTCCATAGTTGTTTCCTAGCTCGTTGTTTGCTTTCTTCACAACTTCATCCTCCAGGGACTATGCCTCCTTTACACTTGCCATCAACGAGCTCTCTATATTTCAAACTAGCTTACGTCAAGAGTTTTCCAAATAGTTGTGCATACCTCTATATAGCCTATTATGGCCTTATCTCGAAAGGCTTCGTATCGGGTTTGGTTCACTGACAATGATCTAGTCATGAAGTTTATTGTGGTTTATAAAATGACACCTTTGGTTTAGTTTTGTACATTTATTTTAGCTCACAAACTTATACATATATCTATGTAACGTCATAAGAGGTAAGATTTAACCTTGTAAAATAACAACGGAGATGACGAGAAAAATGCATGAGCTTTCGGCTAATTATTATGAATCAATTTGATATATAGTGAAAGACCCGGGAAAGAAACAATCTGATGTTGCACGCATGAAATCAGATTATTGTTGAACAATGAAGCTCACTCATTTCCTTCGTGTTAAGTCATTCATCCTGCCAAGTTATTCCTCCCATTGATTCTTCTCCTTCCTTTTGTTTTCAAAAAGTCTTATTTATCGCCATTTTTAAGAACAGTCATCAATTGCCTTTTCATTGGATAGTGGCAATGTTGGCATTTTTGTAGCCAGCTTGTGGAGTAGCATCTGTTGTTTCTGAACCTCACTCATTTCGTTTTGTGTTGTGTTATCCGTCCTTCTTAGTTATTTTCCCATTGAATTTTCTTGTTCCTTCTATTTTCATAAAGTCTATCTCCTTTTTTATGAATAGTCATCAATTTGCAGGTGATCAAGAAGTGACCAGGTTTAAACAAGTTTTTATCCTGTGTTCGAAAACCGTTAGTTTGGGAGCAAAATTTTGTTTGGATTTTCATTATACCGAAAATTCCCATGGAATATGGTTCATAGTTTTGTTGTGCTCTCTCAAAAAAACCATATACAACCATAACAAATGAATCCTGCAATTTTCCCATTTAAAAAAACTCTCACAAAATTATTTACAACCACTTGCTGAAGAAGCCACTCTACTCGATTGTCCTGACAACCATGTATGCAAAACATGTTATTGCAAGTATAAAAGCCCTCGTGATTTTTTTTCGGTAATGGTGTCTCCAGAAGAATTAGCATAAACAAGCTTAGACATGCGGAGATGAAAACTTACAAAACAAAGATCAGTTGAATATCTTTTATGTGCTTTACTCTCGGGCCTAGAAAATGCCTTAAAAGCCCAAATATATTTGGACCCAAAAAGGCACAAAACTATCCCCTGAATAGAAAATAATTTCTGACCCCATGGATTTTTCTAAGAACACAAAAAACATAACAAAGACATTAGGATGACTTTGAATGAACAGTAAGCAGCTTCATAGCCTACATACATGTTTATGCTAATTCTTCTCAGGACACCATTTTAAGAAGCCCTTTCCAACAAACCCATTTTGTAAATATGCTGCTACCATTGCATTTCTAGAGATGACATCTGCTCACATTCATTTCTTTGAAAATCCTGACATTAACATTGTAAATTTACCACTAATTGGATAGTTGCAGTGAGTGCAAGTCATAGCTCTACTTTACTAACAATGGTAATACCTCCTCATTTTACTATACACAAATTGATTGATCTGTATCTGTATCTGAAACGGGTTCAATTGTCTATGATAGCAAACTACTGCCTGTCACTGCTGTTTTGTTTGTTGTATGCAGAAGAAGAAGAAGATTGATGATCCACTTCATTTTACTTTGACACATGTCCATCCCATGTTCTAAAGCGCTTCTTTCGGCACAACCTAAGCTACTACTACAAATTTCTTGTGTTATATGTCTCTTTTCCAATTTTCTATTTAACTTTTAATCGAATATGGCTACAACTAGCCCGCATGTTGTATCCAAATGTATTTGATACGGCCTCAAAGAAATGCTTTCTCATGGACAACAAACAGGCTATGCCCAAAATGGATTAGTTCAAAAGACTTTAGAAACTTTCAAGACAACGCAATTGGCAGGTGTCAAGCCAAATTCCACAACCTTAATCTGTGTTCTATGTGCATGCACCCATGCAGGTTTAGTGGATTACAAATGTACATACTTCAATCACATGAGCAACCTTTATTGCATTACACCTGCAATTGATCAATACGTGTGCATGATTGACCTTCTTTCCCATCCTCCCTATATGCATATAGGCTTACAAGTATTTACAACCACATTGCAATTTGATTTGGATCCTAAAAATGATGCAACCTATGTTCTTCAACCTACAACTGTTTAAAAATGATTATAATAATAAACAAACTACAGCAGAGGATTGCTCTCTCTCATTTACCAAAACTACCCCCACACCAATACAACTACACGCCTTTTCAATCATCCACACTCATCCACACGGTGTATACTTGCTCCCCCCAAAAAGGGAGCAACTGCTAGTTTAGTTTAAGATGTCGTTTCTTCCTACTTGCGCATTATCTCCAACCCGCTGAAATAGTATCTTATTCCTTTTATGCCATACAAGAGTATATATAGTTTAGAGATGCTCAATATTATCTATTTTTAATTTTTGTCTTTGTTTTCATTCTACTTATTTAATGTGACAATTATTATGCCTTACAAGGATCAACAATGATTTTCCTTTCATATTTTATTTTGAACAACTCTTTGTCATGGGGAAATATTTCATATTAAGTATTTACAATAATAAATATAAAATAAAGGTATTATTTAAAATAGAATTGTCATACTCAGACAACACTTTCCACACTTATAGACAACATGTTACATTGCTAAGTGACTTCAACATCACACCTTCAATTGAGTACAAAAAACAAGCACGTCCGAAAGTAAGACAACATCACAATCAAAGGAACGATAACTACTGTGCTACAAATATACTCGCAAATAGAGTACCGCTTCTTTGATTACAATAGTTTATTCGACCTTCTTGAATATCCTCTTCTTCCACATAATACGACTTTAGTGCATTGCAAAACCAATGCCGACACACAGTTCTATCCACACAAAGTTAAATTGAACGCTTCCATGAAGTCCTCTCTTGCAATTCAAATCATCTATCCTTTCCTTTCAAAAAACATAGACCCAATGCACCACAAAAATAAAGCATTACCTTCGACAGATTTGCCATATCATGGCCTTGTTATATAAATATCGATTCAATTGAAAAGAACAGTATAATGTACACTGCGTGTGGAATATAGTTAGCATCCAGCAATCACAATCAATCGACTTCTGAGCACTCAACCATACACGATAGCACCCTATATATAGATAGGCACCCATCAATGTCCATCTATAGAATGGTGAGGGATGGTTGTCTATCTATAGAATGGTGAGGGTTCTCTTGTTACACTCCCCACGGGGTAAGATATGGCGTTGTGCCATATCTCTCTCTAGGGTCGACCTGACATAGATTTGGGCAGGACCATCGATTCATTGATGATCTATAGAGATATATGGTCTTGTGAATGAATAATTTTGTGCTCGAAGAATTTTGTCAAATAGTTGACATAATGCTTCCACATTTTGCATACATGTTTACAAGAGACCAATAACTACTTCTGAAAAAATCATCTTTTCATTATGCTTTGATGGTTGTCCATGCCATGTGCTAAAGCTCTCATTTTGACACAGATTGGGAGGATGATGGCAAAGGATGTGGGGTCTAGTTGTACAACTCTTAACTACAATTGTTGGAAATTTTCTAAGGCCTTTTTGACAAACCCATTTCGTTCATATTCCATGATCAATGGTATCCATGAAACCACATTTTGTTTGGTCATTTAGTCAAATACTTCATGTGCCAATTGCATGACTCCATATTTTTCACACACACACACACACCAAAGGGACATGATGCAAAGCTTTTACACAACCCAAGAAACTAAATATGGAGACCAAGGACAGTAATAGTACAAGATGGTGCAGGTGCATGTGTGGCATATTCACCCTCTTCTATGTTATAATTAGATAGTGTTGTATGTATGTAAGCATCGGTTCTAAATACAACGACCTTGATTTTATTTGATGTTCATCTCCTTGACCACTAAAGCCATTTGAACTTGATGTTATCATCTCAATTTGAACTTCTAATGTGTCCTTTTCCAAGGACAATAACATACCTTGTGCTTTATATTCCATCAACGAACTTAGAAACCCATCTAAATCATTGTGTTGATTATGGGGTAGATTCAACATGAACATTGAAATTCATATTAGCAAAATCTAAGTTCTCTAGCATATAAAATCCTTGTTGAAAGCTAAAAAAGCAGAAGAATCTTGGTTGCAAGCTACACCAAAGAGAATAAGAGTGAAAATTTTATTAGGAAAGAGATTTAATCAAATATAAATGCAAATGAAAGTGAAGGATTAAAATCATTAATAATTATTAACGACCCCGATAGGTTTTTAAGAGTAGTAGCTCCACACTTCCTCTTGCACATTCTCCTCTCTATCTTAACCACATTATGTGTACATGTCAATGGAGTGTTACGAAACATTACATTCACAAGGGAAATTAATCTAATGTTAATGTTTTTCTTTTCCCTATGTTTTTGTTTTTTAAATTAGTCAATCCTAATATTTGTATGGTTATTTGATTTGGGTTTTTTAAAGGCTAAATAATTAATATTTTCAAAGCTTTAATTCTAAGTTTCTTATGAATCGGTGACAAATGATGTTAGGAATATGTAGACATGATTGTCATCAAGAGCTATTGTGACTATTTCACCAAATGAAACACACAAATACTCAACCCAATTAGTTGTACTTCACAAAAATTTGAAATAGTTTAAGATAGTATACAGTCCATCGCATCCTCTCCAACGTAGTTTGCACAATACATGGCGTGAAACGTGATGAGGACCGTGCACAACTTTTAAAGTATGTAACGAATACACGAAAGTAAGGAATATATCTAAATATATGTGAACACAAAAGAGGTGTTTAACATTTTAAATATTAAAACGTTACATATTGTTGATAGTAAATAACACTTGAATAGTACAAATAGGAGAAAATGTAGGAGAGGAACACTATGTGGGGAGACTAAAATGTAGGTAAGGAGGATTTTTTTTGTAAGTTATTGTACTTTACTTATACATAGGAGAAAATGTTACAACATATTTATCCAAGGATAAAGTGTACTAAAAGTAAATAACGTTTGTATTACAAGTATAGGTATGACCGATATCTATGTTTGGGATAATATAAACATGCAAGGAATATGTAGAAGGGATGAGCAATGACATAACATTACATGCCAGAAAGGTAATCGTTAAACACATCTCTAATGTATTACTCATTACCACCATTATAGTATTCAAATATCCTAATTAATGGAGGAGTTTGTATAATGCATCAAGTCAGAGGTATTTTTTGTCAACCTTCTTTATTAGGGACAACATAACATGAAATCACTATTATAAATAACATGGGAAGGAAATAGAGTTTTTGATATCGTACCAAAAATGTTAGAACATGCAACTGCAATGGTAGTTGATATCTAGACTAGATCGTTGTTGTAAAATTATGTTGAGCACCATAGGTGAAACTCTCCTTCTGTAGCAACCTAGGGTGAGAATGAATATGGGGGTCATTTAAAGCAATTAGATCTCTTTGGGAATTAGAAAATACATGAAAGCAAGGAATATATCTAAATATATGTGAACACAAAAGAGGTGTTTAGCATTTTGAATATTAAAACGTTACATATTGTTGATAGTAAATAACACTTGAATAGTACAAATAGGAGAAAATATAAGAGAAGAACACTATGCGGGGAGACTAAAATGCAGGTAAGGAGGAATTTTTTGTAAGTTATTGTACTTTACTTATACATAGGAGAAAATGTTACAACATATTTATCCAAGGATATAGTGTACTAAAAGTAAATAATGTGTGCATTGAAATTATAGGTATGGCCTAATATCTATGTTTGGGCTAATATAAACACACAAGGAATATGTAGTAGGGATGAGCAATGACATAACATTACATGCCAAAAAGGTCATCGTTAAACACATCTCTAATATATTGCTCATTACCACCATTATAGTATTGGTAATATCCTAATTAATGGAGGAATTTGCATAATGCATCAAGTCAGAGGTATTTTTCGTCAACCTTCTTTATTAGGGACAACATAGCATGGAAAGCACTATTAGAAATCATATGGGAAGGAAATAGAATTTTTGATATCGTACCAAAAATGTCAGAATATACAATTGCAATGGTAGCTAATAGAGAATCTACTGCTGTTGTAAAATTTTGTTGAGCACCATAGGTGAAACTCTCCTCTGTAGCAACCTAGGGTAAGAATGAATATGGGAGGTCATTTAAAGCAATTGGATCTCTTTGGGGACTAGAAAAGCTTTCATTAGAACTTGTTTAGGATATAGTAATGAAGGAGGGGTTTCCATTAATAGGTTTTGTATTATCTGCAAAGAGAATGACCATTTACCAATAAGAAACTTTGAGAGAAAATGATATATTTACACGTGCATGAACATAACTTTTCCCTATGCATACACATTCAATATTTGATGAGATAACTTAAAATGCATCCAAAATTGTAGAGTAGCATGCAACATAAATGATGGAAATCAGAT
Source organism: Taxus wallichiana var. yunnanensis (assembly GCA_018340775.1). Classification (NCBI taxonomy): domain Eukaryota; kingdom Viridiplantae; phylum Streptophyta; class Pinopsida; order Cupressales; family Taxaceae; genus Taxus; species Taxus wallichiana. The sequence goes on from CM031241.1 coordinate 757,448,985, forward strand.
CCATTGGGTAAGAGAAAAAAAGAGGAAAAATACACCACCAAAGAAAATTAATTTTACTATGAAGAAAAATATAAGAATTGAATTTTGGAACTCTCATATTTGGGTTTGATAAAGAACACCTTTCAATCATTTTACTCTAAGAATTCAGAACATTTCTCAAACAAAGAAATAAATATATACTTTTTTCCTTGCATACTAAGATAATGTTTATTATATGAATAACGTTCCACTAAAATTTCATGTAACTTATCTGCCAAATTGGGTTTACAAACTCATTTTCCCTACCCATATTGTTCAATATGTAACACAAAGTATTTGAGATCCTAAACTGACGCCCTAAATATGAGGAGAAAATGATTAATAAAACTAAACCTTATATGAAAGATGTAAATGAAAGCATTCCAATCCTAAATAATTAGTGTAATAATCAATATGTTCAACACACCATTTATAAGAGATATATTTAACAAATCATATTTTGAGAGGAAATTTGGTCAAGCTAGGAGTTGTAGAATAAGGATGGAAAAGACCATAGGTTATTTAATGTTTACGTATGCTATTTAAAATACACAAAATGTATTAGCACGTGATGTAGCCTAGAATATACCCACAAATCCCAAGGCATGTTGTCATATCACCCAGATTGAACTAAGCGTTCACCCGAAGCACGCAAGGGTACCAAGTCCCTCTTTAGAGAGGCTTATCCAAAATGCTAGAATGATTATGTGTGTGTGTTCAGATTCATAAAGGATATTAAATTTTCCACAATGAATAAACCAGATCTAGATCTTAACCATAAGAAATATTAACTAAACAATGACTATAATGAGATTTACCATGCAAGGTCCATGTTTAGTTACATCTAACACCAATATCTAGCCAATAAGATTCATCATATTAAGTACTGTAAAACACAAAATCCTCATACATAATAATAATGTCACCATGAGTCATGCACACATACAAACGAACAACATAACTTTACAATAGAACAATATATAAATCGTGCAAATCAATACATTTTTATAGGGGTGGGGACTTGCCCTTCACTGCCTATGCACCTTCCAAAAATAGGCTACATGCTAATAATAACCATACGCCTTTACAAGGTAATATCAAAGCATGTAAGTGCTAATAATAGATCTCTTATAGTTAATTCTAAGTACAGATCTTATTATTAGCCCAAGAATCTGCATGGCGCTCGAACTCCTACTTGTCCAAAATAGCCTTTGTGTGGCTTGCAAGTCTTCATGTCATTATGTGCTCAGTATTCCAAGTCCAAAAATAACTAAAAACAGCTAATTCATGTTTCCACCTATTCTTGGGTGAGCCCTGTTCTATAATACTTACGCGCGCTCCTATGCGCCTTGTTCCCACGCACCCAAACCTTATGCACATTCATCCTAGAGCTGCACTTTCCTCAGCTCAACATTACCCCACACTAACATCATTGCCGCCCTCGACATGGGTAATCACACTTATCTCTCCAAAAATTTAGAATAAGAAATGAAAGAATAAATAAGTACATGGAGTAAAAAGAATAACGAACTACTATGCGCTCTACTCCTCTACAAGCAGTATTAACTCTTGATACTCACTCTTAATTTCTACTTCTAATTCCTACTAATCACTCAACACTTTGCCTATTTTATCCGGGATGTCTGTCACTATGGATTCCAGCTCATCATGAGTCATGTCTTCTTTCTCATTCTATAATATCCTAACAATGTTAGCCATACTAGAGATCATCCCCTCCATGTAATCCATTTTCCACGCAATGAGCTTCCCAATTTCTTTCATTCTATCCATGTGTGGTTCTTGGGTGTCTGTAAGCACTTTGTGCTTTTCTTCTACTAGAGAAAGCCTTTCTACCCACCCAATCATCTCATACTTCATTGATTTTAAGACCTCATTATCTTCTTCAATGGTCCTTGTCCTAACAATTGCATCTGGCGCCTGCGCACATATTCAGGGCTAGATCTGCTTTCTTCAATTTTTCCTTTAGGTCCTACAACAAGGATTCATAACTTGTGATTTTCCTCACAATAGTGGTTTTTCCTGCTACCTCCTCTGCAGCATCCTTTGGTGTAGGCATACACACGGTCCCTTCATCCATTACGATCTTCACCAGTGTGTGTATGTAATGCATCGTAGAAGGAAATTTTTAGGAACTTGTGATTCCAGGTGTGGCCTTACCTTCAAAATGTCATCCCCAACTTCCTCTGCTATGCTTACCAAAGCTTCTTCCTTTTCCTTAGCCCTTTCCTTTTCTATTGTTAGGCATTTTATCTCTTTATCATTATCTTTGTTATCCTCTATCAAGGCCTGAATGGTTTGTGCTTTATCTATGTTCTGCGCATAACCTCTGTAAATACCTTCACCAAAGCATTACTCACCTGCTCATCTGACATGACAATGGGCTTTCCATTTACATTCCTGACATGGGGTGCTTTCTTCATTATGCATGAAACACATGACTCTTCACATACATTGAAATCAAGCTCATCCATATGAGTCTGCATAGACCAAGATAATTGTTTGCGTGTGGGCACATTTGCCATCTCTTCCTCCATGAATTCCCAGCCATACAAATTCTTGGCCTCCAATGTGATTTGGAACCTGGCGTGTATGATTTTGGTTGGGTCATTTACATACCCAAATGAAGGGGTCTCATAGTCCTCTCTCTCCTTCTCCTTCCTAGTTCGCTTACGCTTTGGAACATGGGCACCCGAATCTAGTATTGGTCCTTTACCTTCTGGTGTAGTATGGGGTGTGTCTGAAGGCTCGCCCTTATCTATTTCTGTTCCTATCTCCTTCACTCCTCAATATTCTTCATTTTCTCTCCTTGAGGATCTTCTATATTCTCGGGCTATATTGGAGTACCTGGCAGGCTTTCCTTGGATTCATGCTTCTCATCCTTCTTCATTATATACTGGCACCTTTTCTTCTTTTTCTCGGCCCTACCTTCTGAGGTGAAATCCTAGGTGATCTCCTTAGGGGCTGTGATGTTCCCGCGGTTTGAGCCCTTTTTCTTCTTAACACCCTTTTAAACCGAGGCTCCTCAGTTGTCTATTCTGCATCCATCTCTAGGGCGCCCGTCTCTAGTTCTTCATTGTTTCTTCCTATGCAATGGAGGGGTCACCTCGTGTTCTCTCTTCTCTCCAACTGTAGGGTGCCTTATGCCCCTGTGCTCCAGGCTACCAATATCCTCATGAAGTTCCTCTTCTTCTTCCTCTTCAACGGGTAGAACATCTTCTTCCTCTAAAGTGCCCAAAGTATGATTTCCCTTGGGTGGGCCAGGGAGCATGAATTCATTCTCCAGATACTTACCATTTTAATATTTAGGATTCAAGTATATATACCAGAACCACGCCCATCTTTCTAATGGAAACACTTACAACCTTCATGTGAATATCATCTGAAATCATTCTTTCAATATACACGGTCTTACCAGGCTAAATGTAAGATTTCCTCAATGTGTGGTAGGCACAATCTACCTTGTCAGTATTAAACACCAATCGATGCGCATCAGAGAATCTATGTACAAATGATTAGAAATATCGCATAGTGAAGGCATATAACAACTTACACCAAGGGCCCCATTTTCCATCCTTCATCCGAAGCACCCAATACAGAAGTGTTGGTACACTGCAAATTGTACTTGTTTATCTAATATCGAAGGTACCTCCTTGGGTATCCTCCACTCTTCTTCAAATGCAGTGCAAAGGTGCTCATACCACATCTCTTACCTTTGCTTGAAGGGTCCACTCATTGATCCATCACAAGTGTAGTTGGTAAATCTTTCAACCAAGGACTTATTCTCTTCATGAAACTGCCATATATTGTCTTTTGGCCCATCGGGAACTCCAATTTCAATAAAGACTAATGATAGAAGTATAACACCAAAACTGATTTTATCACCTTCCTGTGCTTCCTTAATGATTGTCTCAGCAATAAAATTTGATAAATTATAGACGAAACCTTCTGTCATCTTCTTCGCAACATGGAGACAAGCCTTTTTACCTAAGACCAATGCTCTTAATTATTTAACTTTGTCAGGAGATGGGCTACTGCTTGAATAACTAAATACTTCTGCAATTTAGGGACGTCCATCCCTCACCCTCCTTTAAGGTATCCAAGCACCTTATTTGTCTTTTCTATGGCCTCCTTATCAGTGAGGTCACTAATCAACTCAACACCCAAACTCCTTAGCCCTATCAAAATTCCAATCAAAGGTGCGGTGATCCTCATTTGACGCCCAAAAAAATAGAATAAGTCCTCATAAACTCTATTCATGAGCCACTAGTATATTTTCTCGGGTTTTCCAAAATATGGGAGCTCATATAGCTGTAAAACTCCTACCTTGGCCAATAACTTTTCACCTGCATCGTTGTAGACCATCATGTCATCCAGTGTTCTCTTTGAGGTCTTTACCACAAGTAATTTCTCCAATTCCTCCTTGGTATCCTTGTTCCTATGGTTGTAACCACTAACATTGCAAAGGCGAATGTGTGAATCCCAATTGCAGCCCATGAAAACACCTTTTGGGTATTGCATTTCAGAAAACCTACTCTCAGGAGCATCTTCGACTTCCACCTCAACTTCCTTTTTCTTATTTCCCCTTGTACCAGGTCCAGTGCTCTTCTTGGTGCCATATCTACTAAAAAGGTGTCTTATTTCACTTGCTTTGAGCTCTACAACTTAACTCCACATGCCATAGCTCGACACCAAACCCTAACCATCAATATTCTTCCCCGCATGCCTTAGCTTCTCTCAAACACTTCACCAAATAGAGTGCAAGATTACCCCTGGATAGATGTGACAAATACAACTAGTTCGTAGCTCTCTGTACTTCACAACTCATCCACTAGATCACTTGTGATCAAATCACTCATATTCTCTTTGATCGCAAAAGGTTAAAATCACTTTACTATGCCGCCTTATATAGTTTCCCAAAAAACATTAGCATTTATTTCTCTCCACCTACCACCTTACCCAACATTAATTCATTGTTTCGAAAAATTTTCCATGTTGTTTATCTCCACACCATAGTCATAACCTTCTAGCGCACCTTCTACTTTTTGGCCATAGACTTCCTTTTGCGCGCCCTCATGTGCCAAAGTACTTTGCCATTACACCTTCTTCTAAGTAGTTTTCACTACTACATCTTACCTCGTGTTACAATATGCATCCATCCACAAGTGGTCTGTAATTATTAGTAATCTTTTTCTATCTATACCTTTCCCTTGAGTACTTGTATAGCTTTCTCTTTTATGCATGCCCTTCTTCTTGAAAATTTTCTAACTTAGGTCTTTGGATCTTGTATATAATCCACCCTACACTAAAAGTATGTGTGGGCCTCTGCACATGAAAACACTTAGGTAGTAATCAGCTTCTGGTGCGCAAACACGATTAGTATACACAACACTAAACTAAGTTGACAAAGCATAAAAATGATAAAGGAAACACATATAATTGAAATGCATTAAAGAAAGCTAGCCTAAGTGGCAATAGTTCCTTATTACAAACACAAATAAAACTTATTTATAGTAGGGCTTCAGCCTACTCTGTTAAAGTAACCGGGAAACCATGTTCCATCCAGCGCTTCTAAATGGAAAGTACTTGAATCAAGTATAAAAGTTATAACATACGGTCCCAACCAATGCAGCTGAAGCTTTCTAGGATGGCACAAGAAATTTGAATCATATAGAAGTACCATTTTCCCAACCATAAGCTTCTTATCCTTAATGTTCCTGTCATACCATGCCTTTTCCTGACTTTTATTGCTTCTGAATTCATTTTTCTATGGCACGACTTTCATCTAGTTGCATTAGTTTGTTAATACGTCCATCCAGTGCTTGCTCATCAGTCAGATCTCTTCCATAATTGCTTCCTACTCATGTTCAAGCACACACCAGCACAAAACTTCATCCCTGCCCGGTTTGTATAAATCACTACTTATCAACATTTAAGGTGTGAGGTGAATGGAAAGTTGTTTCTTATCCAAAGCCTTCATTCCCTCAGGTGCCACGCCTATGTATAAGGGACAGAGAAATCCTTTAAGTCTGAGGGCATGCAGTTTAACTTAAATAGTTGTGTATCCAACATTGTGTCTTCAATGCTCTATGCGTCCTCTCCTGATTGAATCCTTGATAAATGGTCTAGACCAGAATTACTTTTTCCTAGCTTAACCAACACTATAAAATTGAACTCCTGAAACAACAGAACCTAATGACATATGCACCCCTGTAAAATGAGATTATTTACTAAGTACTTCAGTGACATGTGGTCTGTATAAAATATGAACGGGTAATTAGTAAATAATGTCAAAATTTATGGAGTGCGTAGATCATAGACAAGGCCTCATGCTAGTCATTGTATAATTATGTTCTATTGAGTTAACTTCCTGCTAACAAAGAAAATAGATGCTCGACAATCCTTTCTCCATGATGAGATAATATTGTGCCTATGGTCATACTAGAGGCATCTATATGAACGTGAAAAGGCTTGGACCATGAAGGAAAGCACATAATAGGTGTTGTAGTAAGTATTTCATTCAGAGTTTGAATCATGTGCTGTTGCGCCTCACCCAAATAAAAATTTCCTTTTCCTTTTAACAATTCCTCCAAGGGCATGTTGATCTTGGCATATCCTTGACACATTTTTTAATACCCCGTGTGCCCCAAGAATCCGTGCACCTCACTCTGGCTAGTACGTTCTTCTAATCCCAAAATCATAGTAACCTTAGTAGGATCCACTAGCAAGCCATCTCTATAAATGACATGTACTAAAAAAATTTCAAAGGGTGTGGCAAATATACACTTCTTAATATTCAAATAGATACTCAACTATCTACATATCTCAAACATTAGCCTCATATTATCATAGTGATCTTTCAAAATCCCATAGATTGTTCAATCATCCAAATACACCTGCAAGAACTTGTGAATAAAATATTGGAATGCTTGCACCACTATTGTGCAGAAATACTAGAGGCACATTCTTTAATCCAAAAGGCATAACCATGTATGTAAAACTTCCCCACTCAGACGTGAAAATTTTCTTCTTTTGATGCTCTTTAGCTATCCTTACCTTGATACCCAGAAAATCCATCAGTAAAGGAGTAGATTTCGTGCCCTGCAACACCCTCCAAGATTTCCTCAATAAATGGTGTGGGAAAGGGATCTATTACACATGTAGAATTCAATTCCCTATAATCCACACAAATTTTGATTCTTCCATTCTTCTTTATGTTGATCACCATAGGGCTCACCCATTCCGAATCCTCAATGGGCACAATAATCCCAGAAATTAACATTTTGTCAATTTCTTCTTTTACCTTGACACGCATGTTAGGGTTCATCTTGTAAGGCCTCTTCCTAACCGGGTGCACACCTTCTTTCAGTTTTATCTTCATCTTTCCCAATAATTCATGTACACCTTTTAACTCATGATAGGCCCTAGGGAAAAAATCTTGGAAGTCACGCACAGTAGTTCAATGATCTTAGCAACCTCAAATTCAGACTCGTAATCCCCAATAATGGCCTCCTTAGGTTCAACATCTGTCCCAATGTTCACTTTATTGGTCTTTATAGGCTCATGGTAGGTGTGCACCTTCTCATCTGCACTGTCCAGGACTTTGCGCGTACCTTTGTATGCTCAACATCCAAGTTTTCTACTTCCTCATCATCAACTATATAGACCATTTTACCCTTCTCTTTTTCTAGGCAGGTTCGTCCAAGCTATTCCGCATCTGTCTCCTCTTCATCTAGATGGGCCTTTAGGTTTGAATCTCTAAGAAACTCGTGAAGAAGTTCATCGGCCTTTGTACTATCTCCCATAGTTAAACGCTTCATGACCTGCAACGCCTCATTCACAGGGGGATTAGAGGAAAAGTAGTCAAAGGTTTGAATCATACGTTCAGTAAGTTCTTGCCACTTTCCATCATCTTTATTTAATTCTGCATAGATATACCATGTGCGTGCGTAACCTTGCAAATTAAAATAGAGCTTGTGCACCCAAAGCGAAGGTGGTAAAGCCTCCTACCCCTCTGTCCAGAGTCTCTCACATCACTAAACGTGGTGTATAGAAGGGTCATTACCATGGAATTCATAGATCTGAGTAGGCGTGTTTCTCCTATTGAACTTATCAAATAAAGCGATCCTTATCTCCCACCATTTCAAAATATTATCCCTATGTACTATCTACCAGCGTGTTACCATCCTGCGTAAAGTATATACTAGCATGTTTCTTCTTTCTACCTGACATTCCCACTGAACTTCCAGAGAAAGTAGGAATATTTCTGGATTCTCCTCAGTAGTATATCGTGGTACCTGGTTGCTTCCTAATCTCCTAACACAATGCGGTTTACTTACACACAAGTTGCACTCTTTACCCCATTCCCATCCATTTTATAAGTACCGTGGGCCCAATTATCACATGCAACACTTGTAGTATCGCTCACAGATTGTGCATCATCCCATTGAAGAACCCATTCCTTTGATGGCTTAAGAACTTATGGATCTTGAATGGTGCACACATAAATCCTATTTAAATCTTCTTCACTTAAGGGATCTACAAAAAGTGCAGACTTACTATCTATCAAGGGATAATAACGTGCTCCTCCTTGTTCTCAAAACTGATATACCCCTTGTTGAAACAAAGATCAACATTGTTCACATAACACCATGGGAACCCAAGTAATGTTAGGAAATTATCTTCTTCTGCAAGCGCTAAGACCTCCAAGTCCCCAGTAAACTTGGCCCCCTAAATAGTAATTAATGCATCTTTCAAAACTCCAATTGGCGTGGCATTATTATGGTTTTCCATGAAGAACACATTAGAAGATGGATGCAATGGAGGTCTATCCATCTGAACCCATGCATCCAGAGTGAGTACATTTACTTCCGTGCATGTGTCAATCAAGATATTACTTAAAAGACAACCATCCACAACTGCATTCAGAGTAATATACTTATCATAGTCCAAATCTGTCCAGAGGTAGGTTATCATGTAAAATCTATCTCTCATGCTCAGTCCCAGTGTGCGGAGTGTTCCCCTTCAACCAGCTCCCCAAATGATGTTCTCTTGGCACAACATCTTACAAACCTCCCTGAGATCATTAGCATCTATCTGATGGAGTTCAACTGATTTCTTTTGTTCTAACTTTTGGGAGTGTTCATTTAGGCATTGTATCTCACCCTACAGATTCCTAATGACCTCCATGGTTTCTTGATAAACCTCCTTCTGACGCATCGGGTCTAGATACTTAGCATGTAATACTTCCCCCTTAATAATTGTAGGCTTTGTTGAATAAGCACCCCAGTGCACGCAGCCTCAGTGCATGTAGTGATCTTTACAAGCACCAACTCAGGAACCAACGTTAACTTTTGCATCCACTAGTCCTCTACTGCACTCGTACTCTAACCATCCACGTGCCTTTGTTTTCTTATTTATGATTTTTACTCATATGTTCATATAGGTTTAGACATTCTTCATAGTTGTGGTTCTTCCAACAGAAAGAACAAATAATGTCTTGTGGACACTGACACCTGTAGTGATTAGGGGATCCACACATATAATAAGTGCCATGAGGGAAATCACTCCTTCTTCCCCTGCGGCCTTGGACCCTAAATCCTCCATGATATCCTTGATCTCTACCATGACCGCCATCATAACGCCCCTCATTGTGGTCATAGTAATGATACTCACATTTCTCCTTAGAGTTATTAGCAATACCTGTCTGACGAACCCCAAAATCAATGGCATCGTGGATTTGATCAAGAAATTGAAAATATTCAATGTCATGAGTGGAAGACCTACAAATTTTGTAGTGTCTGGAAATTTTTTTCCTTATTGAGCACTACAACAATGGGCACCGGCTTGAACTATGGTCCAAATGGCATATCTCACAATCCAATAATAATGAGCACATTGATTTACATGGACAACTATCCTTAGTATGCTCCTCTACTTCACAGTCTGTACACCAAATTCCGTTGTGTGTCTCATGTGTCAAATTAACAGATAATATCTCCAACTATTTGGCCATTGCTACAATCTGAGCTTCCAAAAATGAACTCACTCCTGTGTCTACACTCCTTACCTTCTCGATGCGCAAGGCTACTTAAAGTGCCTCACGCAGATCTGTAATTTTTATGTGAAAGTGCTCTTCTAAAGGGCATGATCAGTCCTCCAAAAAACCACTGAGCGTGTTGGATTGCATGTATGTCATAAGATAGCTTATACATAAGGGTTTTGAACCGAGCATCATACTCCATAACACTTTCAGTAGTGCCTTGCTTAATGTCTTTGAGCAAGCTTATGCTTTTTTGCTCGAACTCAGGGATATAAAATTATTTCAACAAGGCATTGTTATCCATATTTGCACCCCCCTTGTAAAATTAATTAACCTACAGGTCTGGGCATTGATAGTTAATGGGGAGCAGTTTATAGGGTATCTCATGGTGAGCTTGCTTGTCGTGGTGAAGGTTTGGAGCCGGGTTTTTTAATGGTCAAGACTGGAAAATGTATGGATTGTCACCTTCTTGATGCGCGTCAATAAAAAATTCATCGTGCATTAACCACCTTTTGACGTGTGTCAACGTAAACTCTATCACACATCAACCACCTTCGACGTGCATCAACAAGTTAACTTGTTACACGCGTCAACTACCTTCGACGCACATTAACAAGAACTTCATCATGTGTCAACTTCCTTCTTAACACACGCCAACAACAACTTCATCATGAGTTAATGGCCTTCTTGACACTTGTCAACAATAAATTTGTCACACATCAATGGCCTTTCAAATGTGTCAAAAATTCATCGCGCATCAACCACCTTCTTAATGCGCATCAACAACATCTTCGTAGCAGACGTCAACTACCTTCTTGACGCACGCCAAAAAAATTTACTATCGCGCATCAATCGCCTTCGACATGGGTCAGCAATAACTTCATCACGCGTCAACCGCCTTTTCGACGCGTGTCAACAAAAATTCATCATGCATCAACCGCCTTCTTGACGAGTGTCAACAATAAATTCATCGCTTGTCAATCGCCTTCTTGACACGTTTCAACAACAACTTCATCACGCGTCAACCGCCTTCTTGATGTGTGTGAACAAAAATTTATCACACGTCAACTGTCTTCTTGACTCACATCAATAGAAACTTTATTACACGTCAACCTCCTTCTTGATCGTTAACCTCATGTGTTAACCTCCTTCGACGCACATCAATATTCCTTCTGTTGTATGTCAGCATTCCTTCTCTTCACATGTCAACCAATTCTTCTTATCGTGCGATAACCTCATTTCCTCGTCATCAGTGACTCCTCCTATTCTTGTCGAGCATCAGCTGGTTGTTCCAGTCAGGTGACAATAAGGAATTTCAGATACGGCCAAACATTAATGGCATCGTACAAGGTAGCTCAACAACCCCATTAATGAGGTATGTCACCCATGTTCACCGTGCAAGAAAAGTACCATTGGAAAGTGAAATGGCATGGTTGCTCATACCTCCATAAAATCAATTAATGAAGGATTCTGGTTGGTAGCTCTCCTTCGTATATATATGTATTTTCCCCTCATTTGTAGGGGAGACATTCTAGAATGTAAAGAAACTTTTCCAAAATTGTTCCAACACTTTTGTGAGCTACATGCCTCGAATTTATGCATTTTGTAAAGGATTCTTGCCTTGTGCCTATATTGTAATGGATTGTGCATCATTTTAAGCAATAAAATTAGTGTTTTGTGGCTTTTCTCACCCTAGCTTGAGTTGTATTGTGTTATTTTCCTTCCATTATTTTTGCAAGTATATTCTACATGTTATATTCCCTTGCAAGATTAAAATTTGTTGTGTTCATCGAGTATGAAGATGTAAATGTTGTTTCGGACTGTGGCACTTTTGGCTTCCCTCTCCAACTTTGTTTGCTTCCATTTTTCACTCACTTAGAATCTCTCCACCCCCTATTCTTGGTGCTATCACCTCCGTTAGTTTAGGATTTTCATCTGATGCATCTCTTTCTTCCTTGGTCCCTTGGAAATTCTAGGTTACCGTTGTTATAATGCATTCCCTTTCTAGAAGTAGTTTTAGCATTAAAATAGGTAGAGTAACCAACCTTCTCTAGAGGTTTGTCTCAATCGCAAGGGTCCCATACCTTGAGACAATCCCATGTTAGTCAAAAGTAGGGTTTTGTAGTATGCAAATCCTAGGGTGTTAATTTTCTAACATAACAGTTTTGGCACGCCTGGTGGGACCAAGAATTTTTATTCAATTGTAGCAAGATTGATGTGCTCTTGCTGTAAAATTTCAGCCTTTAGAGGCTTTATATCAGCACATCTGGCCACTCCAAAGTAATCCAATGGTTTTAGCAGCCTAAACTTGTCAAATTTATGAGAAGTATTCAAACAAGGTCTAGAACAGATGAGGAAGGAGCTTTTGAGTACCTAAAATTATCACGTAGAAGAGGAAGACGTGTTCAGAGATCACCATTTCCACCTAACAGAACTTTATCTACACCTCCACCTGGTAGACCTTTACTTCAATCAACCTAGGGTTCTCAGGCCGATCAGGATGGCACACCAACAACCACCACAAGGACCACCAAATCCCTTTGTCAACTTCACAAGGATCAGTCCACTCAATCTCAATGCCCAAAATCTAATTCTAGTGGCAGCATTGAAGAATATCCCATACTTCACAGGAGAGAATCATACAAATCCCATTGACCACATTCAAGACATTGTAAATGTCTGTACCATACATGAGATCAATGAAATGGATATTGCAGTTAAGTTGTTAGCTTCCTATTTCAAGGGTAAGGCCTTACAATGGTTCAAGAGTTTGGCAACAGGATCTATTCAGAATTGGAATTAGTTGTGTTCATCTCTTTGAAATCATTTCAGAGAAAGGGAAAACAACTTGTCTCTACTGGAACAACTGACTACAATCAAAAGGGCACCAAACAAGCAGATGGCTGACTTTAACTTCAGATTCTAAAGGACATGGGATAGAATTCCCATTATTGTGAGACCAACCGCTGAAGGTGCATTTCTCTATTTCCTTAAAGCTTTAAATTTTGATATATCTGTAATGATACAATATATGGGAGGAATAACCTTACTGGGGATTATGCCATAGCCATTAAAGCTGAGAATTGCCTAATTCAAGCTGGTAAACTTGCACCTAGGAAACATATGCCTCTCTATCCAGATATGGGGAATCCTAATCCTAATCAAACATGTATAATAGCCACCATCCCTACCCCTAGAAATTAGAGTTCTAATGACGCTTATAGCTCTTCTTCTAGTACTTGAACTGAACTCCAAGAATTATGAGGAATGAGTTGGTGACTCTTAAGAGGCAACAAGCTCAAAATTTTAGACCTTATCAGCCTCAAGCCCAACTAAACAAACCTCCATATTAGCCAAACAAGCCACATGTTCAAGCTACTAACCAGAACTAAGGACAACCCTAAGATGCTAATCCATTCCAAGCATATAACCCTAATGCAGTTTCGACATATAGGGACTTGGTTCCCACTCAAAATAACATAACACAAGAATATGAATGGTGTTTCCCATGTTTCCAACCGCACAACCAGGCAACATGCTTCACTGGTGCTTTAAATCAAGCATTGATGGTGACTACAATGAGTGTTCCTCAAGAACCAAACCAAGAAGAAAATCAGTAACAAGTAACTTCTCAAGAGGCACCTCCAAGTGAAACAACACTTGTGAATTGGCAAAATGAGGATTTATGTGGAATAAACTAGTCCCCTTCTCAAAGTGTGGTAGCCAACACGAGGTCTAAGAAAAGAAATATAAAGGAAGGGAATTCATCTAATCCAAGTACTTCTCAGCCTTCTATCACACTTCAGGGTATTAGTAATCCAAGTGCAGCCCCAAACATTCAAAATAAACCCAAACCACCTTCTAAGCCAACTCAGGTACCATTTTTAGTAGCCCATGTGTAGGAGAAAGTCATGTCGAGTAAGGGGCAACAGAAGGAGAACCCATCTCCTCTTAACATTATTGATCAAGTGAAGAAGACCAATGTAATAATTTCCATATGGGAATCATTAAAAATTCGGGCCAACGAGATTTGTTACAAGCATCCATGGAAAATTGGTCAGCATCAAACAAGTTGTCCAAGAATCAAGAGAAGATATTGACTAATGCAGCTCCATAAGGAGTTCATGGAGGTCAGCAAGGTAAAAACATGAAGCCTCCTCCATTTTACATATCTTCGATCATTAGAAACAACCTTGTACACAATTGCATGAATGACTCAAGGGCTAGCAGTTCGGTAATCCGAAAACATATTTAGATCAGCTGGGCCTGAAATACGAGATGATTTCCAAAGGAGTGGTACAATTAGATGGGAAAATAGTGGGACCTGTTAGGATCATAAAGGGTTTAAACCTCACATTGCATGCATGTCCTAATGTCACAATTCAATAGGATATATTAGTGATTGACTTTCCACCACTCTTTGTATTGTGTTTGTCAAGAGACTTCACAGCCAAAATTGGAGGTTGCTTATCAGCTGATTGGTCGCATATGCTCTTTAGGACAAGGTATGAAGCTAAGGCTACTATCAAATTTGAACCAATTTAAAATTATTACATTGAGCCTCACATACCAAGTCTAATCAATGCAAACTGCTCATCTTTTGATCAAGAAGATTTCCCAAGAACTTCGGAGACAAATAAAAAATTTGGAGGCATTCCATACTTAACTCTCGATGAGTGGGAAAACAAAAGACATGCATTCAATCCTTACAAATAAATGGAGGAAGCTGAGCTAGGCATTTATTTCTTATACGAAGAAGATACACCTCTTCTTAGTGTCATCAAACCAAATGATAAGTATGGAAGTTGTTCTTTGATGTCTCGAGTAGTTGACAAGGTGTTGGAGTAGGTGCAATGCTTTCATCACTGCTAGGTATGAAGTACTACTCAGCTTTTTGTTTTCAGTTTTCTTGTTCAAACAATACAACTGAGTATGAAGCATTGATCCATAGATTGAATTGGGAAAGAAAGAGGGGCATAAAAAACCCATCAAGGATTCATACACAATGGAGGAATCCAACCCATTTGCCATCGGTGTAGGCCACGTGGATCCGCTAACTGTTGTTAATCATGGCCTTGTCTATGATATGGAACCACAGACCACACCGACTTTCTCTGCAATCTTAACTATACCAGCCATCAAATCGATATACTCACCAACGATTTAGATTCCTGCACCAAATCCAACTCGAATTTGGAAGTGGTATCTCAACTACCCTCATTTTATTTCTTGTTTGACTCAACTCGCCATTAATGGAGCAGTTCAGACGAAGAGAAGAACCGTCAAGTATGTGGGATCAGTAAATTCTAGCAATGAGGGTGATGGTGTTTGAAGTGAGTGTGAAGAGCCCTGGTGGCATGGAAATAAGCATGGACCCAAATACATTATGATTCACATAATCGTATTTAAGTGGAAATATATATTGTAACCTTTCAAAACAATGTCACAGATTTTGTAGCTCCACAAAATGAGTTTGGAGAGATATCTTGGAACTGCACCCAAGGAGGGATGTACCTTGTTCGTAGCCCTGTTGTAATAATATGGGTATAACAACTCCTTGATCACTAATGTTTGATATCGTCTAATGCTATCACTATCTATGATATAGTACTTGTGTAAGGTTGATTTCATTATGTTTGTTTATTGCATTCGAAATAATATAATTTGATATCCCACTAGTTTTTTAGCTTAAAAGGCATCACATTATCACATTTATTATGACACAAATTATGTTATGCAATAACAATAGTGTTTCACATAAGCCATCTTGGTTTTTCTTATTCAAATACGAATATTTATGCCGAAGGCATTTTTTACCCCAAAGGTGTTTTTACAATGGGGTCGATGCCTCTGCCTCTGAAAGTGAATAAGATATTGGGGGAGAGGATAGATTCATACGTAGTCGACATAATCCGGCGGTTCATCACCTCCCAGGATAGATGGGTCTTGATTGCAGCAGATAATAAAACTAAATGCCCCCATTCCCTAACCACTTTTCCTTTGTAATGCACTTCAAGGTCTCTAAGGGTGTAGGAGCTATTGTGGAGGATGGAACTGTTGACACCCTTCACATTATTGGTGATGTAAATATTAATGGTAGTTTCCTCTGAGAGACAATTAAACCCGCTTGAGATACGGATATAGATCCATATCGATCAATTTATATATAGTAAAATGAGGAGATATTAGAGCTGCAGATTTATCTCTCTGTGTAGGTCTTCTTTAACCCATAACACAAGAATTGAGAATACATGCTCTGGTGTCTAAGCCCCCTATACTGCCTACTTTTGTATATACTTATCTAATTTATACATGCGACATTACTTTCCCCTTCTCTAACCCCAAATAAGCCAAATCAAAATATTTGACACCACCCCTAAAACATGTTATGACCATGGATATTGTGACATGATATTATTGCTCAACAAATATAGTTCCATACAAACAATACCTCCAATTTTCATAGAATGAAAATTCATTCCAAACACAAAAATCAAACAACTGCTAAACATTATTGAACTGTATGCAAGTGGAATAGTTGACGCAATTGTCACATTTTGCGAAAAAAATTGGTCCAGCAACTTGTTCTCGAAATAAAATATGGTTTCTCAGAGGATGACACATAAAAGTTAATTTTAAATTCTCCCTTATAATTCATCTTTTACACATTCTTTCTCTTAAAGCGCCAATTTTTTAACTCTGATTTTGCAGCTCTACCTCTTTGGGACACATACACATCTCTATTTGCAACAATATAAAAAGAACTAAAAAAAAAGATTACAGAATTTACTTGTTCAAAAATATAGTGAAACACAATGGAATTGACAAATCTTTGAAGACCAAAAAATCAACATTTATCCCACCATTGAAGATAGAAAAAGCACTAGAGGACTTAAAAATAACCTTAAACAAAACAACTTAGGTAACCTATTTTTCACTATCCCATTTTATGTTCAATAAAGAGATCAACTAAAATCCTTCCTTTTACAATAATTTTGCTCCTTTTACTTTATGCATTTTCAACTTCTGGCATCAAAATAACCTACACCACTCTTGAAAACACACTTTTACTTCATTTTATGAAGAATGTATTAAAACTGTAAATTGTTCTTTCTATAGGCATAGGGTATATTGTCTATTGCCAACATGTGTGTGTGTGTGTGTGTGTGTGTGTGTGTGTGTGTGTGTGTGTGTGTGTGTGTGTGTGTGCACATACATGTATGTGTGTGTGTGTGTTATATATAGTGCGGGTGTGTGTCTATATATATATATATAGAAAAGTGTGTGTGTGTGTGTGTATATACATTTTTTTATGTGTGTATACTATATATGTATAATACACACACACACACACACACACACACACACACACACACACACACACACACACACATTCATAACCCTTTGAAATAATTTGCAAAAATGTGGTTTGGCAGTGGAAAGCTTTCAAGATATACAAGAAAACCTCATCCACTACCTTTTTGCCAAGAACAATGTCCATTTGGCTACAAAAATCAACTAGTGTGCAATTTGAAAACCATGAGAAATAAAAACATGCAATGTTTCCTATCTGGTCTTCCACTCAAAACCCTTGTACCAATACTGTTAGATACATCACATGATGAGTACTTAAAAAATAAAACTTCCACAATATACTTATTGTGAGGATTTGTTGTTGAAGGAAAATTGACTCTAGATGAAAGCGACAACATTGTACAGGTTGATCTATCAAATAACAATTAAGGTAAAACTACTACTACACACCATCCTTATTACATTCTCCCATAATTTTTGTCCTCTTCCTCTACTAATACAAAAAAATCCTAGTTAACTTTATTTGACAACATACTAGATAACAAGCAATGCTTACGTCTGTAATGCTCTCACCATTGTTGAAGACAGTATCCACCTCCAATATGCAATTAGTTAGACATTACAAGAATTGAAAAAACCATACTACACTACTTGTTAATATTTTTGGTTTTCATATTACAATACTATTATATGTAATCTTGAATTATGTTTACATGTCTATACAACCTACTTTCTCTATGAAACAATATCATTGGACATATGATAATAATCAAAATATCTATAATCAATAACATTGTAATATTATTGAAAAGAACGAGCTAAAAGAGATTGAAACCCAATTTGTAATATTAACCCTGGGGAAAGCGATGGAGGTCACGAGTGACGGGGAAAGCGATGGAGGCCTTTGTCGGTGCATTTTACGTAGTTCTGGCTGTAGAATGTCTGCGCACTAAGCCTAAATTTGCTGAGGAAAGGCTGATCTCTGACCAAAATCAGACGGTTGTAAATCTGCAAAATGAAAAGGTGGAAATGCTGGGATCCACACCTCTGGCTTGGAATAAGATTCTCCAAAGCCCTAACATCAAAGTGGGTCCGCATTCTCCTCAAAAAGGTCAGTTCAAGTGGGAAAAGGACAGTGAAGGTGCCACCTACTGTTGGTCCCAGGATATTTTGTGTTAATAGGGCTTTGAGCAAAGTGAATCTCTCCCTTGTTGGTAAGTTTCTTGGCTCTAGACCTAATATTTATTTTATTAGAAAATGGGCTATGAGAAAGTGGAAACCTAAGGGGGATCTTGAGTATTACCATCATGCCACGGGGTTTTTTTTTGGCAAAATTTAATCAACAAGCTGATTTGGAATCGGTGCTTCTAGGAGGACCATGGTGGCTGGGTAATATGGGCCTCTTTTTGAAAAAATGGTATCCTGGATTTGACCCTAACATTGAAAATATAAACACCATTCCAATATGGTGTAGGCTCCCTGGGCTACCATTGCATTTTTGGGATGATGAAATTCTTCTTAACATTGCTAAGTCCTTAGGTGCTCCTATCGGGCTGGATGGGCCCACGAGAAACAGATCCAGACTTACTTTTTCTCGATTTTGCATTTCTTCTGAAATGGAGCAGGAATTACTAGAACACATCATTTTGAAATCTAGGTATGGGGTGTGGACTCAAAAGATTGAGTTTGAAACTTTTCATTTGAGATGTAAACACTGTCATCGCATAGGACACTCCACCAAAAGTTGTCCCAGGAAGGTGACAGTGGAAGCTGAACAACCTGTGGATGGCTCTGTCTTGAATAAGGAATGCAAATCTCTTCACACTGATGATAAAGCCCCTAATCAGACAGAGTTGGACTACAATAGAAAAGGAAAAAAAAAGGGGTTTTAGAACTCAAATAAGGAAGCATTTGGTCTGGCATCCTAAAACCCCAGCAACAGCTTTGCTTGCTGCACCTAGCAAAGAGGACTTGGAAAATCCTGTAAAGGTGTCCATGGTGGTGAACGAGCAAGAAGGATCTGTGAAGATTAATATAGTCCCAAATGATCAATATCAGAACAAAAAGGAAACTAAGATAGTTAAACCTCTGGGTAGCATTGAGGAAATATCAGACAAGGGTAGTATGGATTTCAAAGAAAATCTGCAGAATAACACTCCTAGGGGAGATGGTATATTATCTACAGATTTACCTCCTTGCTCCAGCAATAGGTCAGCGGTTTCACCTACTTGCTACAACATCAGAATAGTTGATCCACACTCAATTGACAAGAATCAAAAAGGAGCGTGAAGAGGGAGAAGTTACGCCTGTCAAAGTGGATGAGGATCTAAATTCTGGATTCACAAAGGTCATTTCAAAAAAGAAAAAGAGAATGAAAGGATTTGAAATGATCCCAGAATCACTTTACAGTGATAAGAAAAAGAAAAAGGACAACTGGGATACCTCAACATCCAGAACTACTAGATCTTCTGCAAGAAGACTAGTAGACTTTGGAGGTAGTTCTAAAAGAGGAAGGCCCTCAAAAAAGGCTCTTAGATCTAAGAGAATAGAGAGAGACATTGCAGATGGCATTCAACGTCAATTGAACCATCAGGCAATCCCAACTCCCAATCATTCCAAATGAAGATTATTTCTTGGAACATCCGAGGTCTAAATGGAAACTCCAAGCAGAGAATCATCAAGGAGTTAAGGATTCTAGTAGTCCTAGTATTTTGATTTTGCAGGAAACTAAGATGAAAGCTAAGATCCTTGAAACTAATAAAAAGAGTTTCTGGGAAAATTCTGAAATGGCGGCTTTTGACTCTCAGGGGGCCTTTGGAGGACTAGCTACTCTCCGGGATAAAATGCATTATATCGGGTATGGTTCTTAATGCTAGCACTAATCATCTCGCAATCAAGTTTATGGCTATTGAGAATAATGGTGAATGGATATTGTCTAACATATCTTGGTAAATTATGTCTCCTTCGGTCTCCGGCCTCCATTCGTCCCCTCGGCTCTATTCCCCCTCTGCCCGCTTTCTACGGCCACCACCCCATCTCTACACACTGTCCCCGCCACTGTTGTTGTCACCCCTCTCCCGGCCTTCCCATCTTCATCTCCCATTCCCCCACCTCTACCCCCACCCCTTTGCTTCCACTTCGGCCGGACTAGTTACTGTGTCCTCTAGGAGATTGAATCTTGATATCCTCTTCGTGGGGAAGGGTCCTTAGGAGATTGAAAGCGCCCATAACCTCCTTCATATTAGCGGTGCTAGTTCTCTCGGGAAGAACATATGGAGAGATCCACAAAAATGCTTGGAGGCCTTAGAAGGATGACATGAAGGCATTGAGGGAAGAGGTTAAAAACATGGCAAAGAAAAAGGTAAGAGGAAGAAGAAGGAGGAGGTGGCTTTGGATAATAGCCAGATTGAAGATATTTACAAGAAGTTGAACTCCTTAGACTCCTGTTTAGGGAAGGCCAAGACTCACCATGATTATAACATGGCCATTTTTACTGCTATTCAGGAGTTCATTGAGCAACATGTCCGAAGTGTCTCCAATCTCAGCGGGGTTCCGGCTACCCTTTGGGGGACTGATAAGGAAAGCAAAAGGACCATTGCTCAGCTGGATGTTACTGACTCGCCCACATGACGACCTTGGGGATGTTCAAATCTTGGAAAACTATCAAATCCACCATCGACAAAGCCACCAAGAAGTAATTGGGGGTGCTTTTGCTACACTTTTGTGTAATTATTGTTGTTTTTTTGCTGTTGTTTTCTGCTTTTCTACAGTTTTCGCTCTATTTTGATTTTGTATTGGTAGCTTCTCTTTGGCTACTTTGGGCTTCATTGACCCATCTGGATTTTGATCCTTTTTGTTCTGGTTCTCTTTCCTATTCTGGCTTCTAGGCCCTCTTTTGTTCTCAAGGGTATAGTCCCTTTCAAAAAACTATTTGCCAATAATAAAAAAAAACATATATGCCCCTAATACGGTGAGTGGGAGAAGAAAACTTTGGGCTGATCTTAAAACCTTTAGAAATCAGTATAGTACAGCTAACTGGATTATAATGGGGGATTTTAACTCCCCTCTTAACCCAGGTGAAAAGTTTGGAGGAATCTCCAGCTTTTCTAAAGGTATGGAGGATTTTGCTGATTTTATTGCTGAGCATAATCTTTTAGATGTGGATCTCCATGGGAATAAATACACCTGGAATAATAGAAGGTTGGGAAAATATATTATCCAGGTGATATTGGATATGGCACTTATTTCAATGAGTGGATTCTCGGCCAAGACTTTCACCCTCTCCTCCTTGCCCGGGGTGGATCGGATCACAATCCAATTGCTTTAAATCTTCTCAATTGGACTAAACCCATCGAAGCTCATTTAAATTTGAAAAGATGTGGATGGAACATGACAACATCTATGACAAGATAAAAGAATGGTGGGAATGGAATGGTGTAGGCCTGTACAATATAGATTGACTCAAAAGCTCAAGAATGTTAAAAAGCAAGTTAAAATCTGGAATAAAAAGTTTTTGGCAATGTGTTTGATATTAAAAAGAAGTTAAAACAAAAGCTCCAGGATTTGGAAATTAAAATGGACACAATGGGGAGATCTGTTGAAGATCAAACTAATGAAAAGATTATTCTTTCTGAGTTGCATACGATTTGCAGCAGAGAAGAATCTTTATGGAGACTTAAATCTAGAGCTATCTGGCTTAAAGAGGGAGATAGGAACACGAAGTTCTTTCATATGACCACGTTGAAGCACAGAGCTTGCAATAGGATCATGGAAGTGGCTAAAAGTAATGGAAATACTATAAAAGATCCCATTAGCATCAAGGAAGAAGCGCTTGATTTCTATAAAAAGCTTCTTGAGGAGAGGAATATCATCAATGCTGAGGCTATTTCTTTTATGTTGGAGGCTATTCCCCAAGGAAAAATTGAGGAACAGAGATTTAGAAATGTCACCAAATCTGTCATGCTTGAAGAACCGCTAAAAGCTGTTGTTTTTACTTTAGAAGGCGACAAGGCTCCAAGTCCGGATGGTTTCTCCATAATTTTTTTCAGAAATTTTGGGAAATTTGTTTGGATGATCTTCTCAAAGAGTAGTGAATGAATTCTACAGAACTGGAAATCTTTTGAAAGAGCTGAACAACACTCACATTGTGCTGGCCCCAAAAAAATGGATGCTAAAGACTTCAAAGACTTCAGGCCCATCAGCCTTGTGAATGCTATCTACAGGATTTTCACAAAAATAATTGCTACAAGGCTCCAATTCATTATGAATGATTTAATCTCTAGGAAGCAGAGTGGGTTCATCAAAGGTAGGATTATTCAAGATGGAGTGATTATGGTTCATGAGACCATTCATTCTATGGAGAATAATAAAAAAGCAAATATGGCTCTTAAGCTTGATATGAATAAAGCCTTTGACAAGGTTTCTTGGGTTTTTCTTGACAAAGTCTTAACTAAATTTGGTTTTTCCGGACAAATTTAGAAAAATTATTAAGGCTTGTATCTCTACGGTCAGATTTTCAGTGGTGGTTAATGGTGAGCCTGTGGGTTTTTTCACTAGCAGCAGAGGGCTAAGGCAAGGGGACCCCATCTCCCCCTTCTCTTCATTCTTATGGCTGATAGCCTTAGTAGAACAATTGGTAAAGCAGTCAATGACGGTCTTTTGAAAGGCTCAAAGCCCACTTCCATCAGCCAAGTTGTCTCCCATCAGCAATTTGTGGATGATACTATCCTCC
Organism: Taxus wallichiana var. yunnanensis; assembly: GCA_018340775.1. NCBI lineage: Eukaryota > Viridiplantae > Streptophyta > Pinopsida > Cupressales > Taxaceae > Taxus > Taxus wallichiana. Next base: position 757,472,108 of record CM031241.1, read on the forward strand.
TTCTTTTGGCTTCAATCATTGAAGCTAAGGCTACCAAGGCTATTTTGCAGCTCTACGAATCTGCTTCTGGGCAAGAGATCAATTATGATAAAAGCTCCATTTTCTTCTTCAACACTCCTGAAGAAAGACAACTTAAAATTGCTAAAATTCTGGGCTGTAATATAAGCGCGCTTCCAGCCACTTACTTGGGCCTTCCTCTCGGCACTAAAAAAGTCTCTAGCAAGGTGTGGGATGAGCTTTTGGAGAGATTTAAGAGAAAAATGGCTGGTTGGAAAGGAGCCATTTTGTCTAGTGCTGGTAAGTGCCTGCTCATTAAAAGTACTCTCCAAAATCTGCCCATTTATATCATGTCACTCTTCAAGATCCCCTCTTCCTTCAGAGAAAAGATTGAGAGGATTCAGAAAAAATTCTTATGGCAGGGCATGGAAGAGAAGTTTAAATTTCACTTAGTTGCTTGGGATAAGGTTTGTACCCCAAAATATATGGGAGGATTGGGTATAAAAGACATCGAGAAAATGAATGAGGCTCTCATTGCGAAAATGGGCTGGAGAATGCTTTCAGAGAAACAACCCTGGATTGATTTAATCAAAGCTAAATACCTAAATCAACAAATTGTCTATTCTTTCCTGCAAGATGAGCACCTCCCCTATGGTTCCATTTTTTGGAACAATCTGGTTAAGAGTAGAAATTTCATTAAGCAAGGCAGTAAATGGAAAGTGGGTGATGGTTGGGATATAAATTTCTGGGAGGATAACTAGTTTAATGGAAATCTTATGGACAGTTTTGGGATTGTTAAGAACAGTCTTGTAAACAAATATGGCATTAAAATCAAGGATTATATTGAGGGAAATGGCAATAGAAAGAAATGGAAAAAACTATCAGTGGAGCGAGATGATCTGGTACAAATTATTTCCTCCCTTCAAGTTCAGTTAGATCTTATTCCCTTAAGTCAACTGGATACTAAGGATGAGCTGGTCTGGCATAATTCCATTGATGGGGATTATTCTGTCAAAATTGGATATAACACTTTCTTCGATAGTAGTCAATCTGAGTTCAATTGGAATAGGATTTGGATGGCTGAATTAACTCCTAAAATAAATTTCTTCCTTTGGCTGGCTATCAGAGGCAAGATTCTTACCACTGAAAAACTGATGAGAAGAGGTTTTATAATGCCTAATAGATGTCATCTCTATAAAAAAGACTCTGAGGATATTAGTCATTTGTTTATCCATTATGATTATGCTACCAGAATATGGAGTTTTGCCCTCTCTAAATTTGAAGCTCTATGGGTGGCCGAAAGATTTCAATCAGCTATGGACTCAATGGAACCCACCCTATAAACATTGTGTTGTCGAAGGATCGGAATTTGGTTATCCCGCATATCATTTAGAGGATATGGAAGGATAGAAATGATATTATTTTTAAAAATAATAATCAGAACTATAAACTCAGTATTGGTAAAATTTCTAATGATATCAAAGAGAATATAGCTAGATTTAAACCCCCCAAGAATAAGAGTTATCCAGAAAATGAAGAGTATGTCTTATCCAACTGGCAGAGATAGGAGCTATCAGTAGACTAGCAATCCCAATAATAGTATTGATAGATCTTTGATTAAATGGCATCCTCCTAATTTTAACTAGTATAAGTTGAACTTTGATGGGGCCTCTAAGGGTAACCCTAGGACTGCGGCAGGGGGAGGAGTGATCCGGGATCATAAAGGTAATCTGATTGTTGCGTATGCTGGAAAAATGGGAATTCAAACCAATCATTTTGCCGAAGCATTATCTGCTTTATGGGGCCTGAGAATTGCCCAGAATCATAATATCCAAAACCTCATTCTTGAAGGGGACTCCTTGAATATCATTAATCATCTTAATCAGTGCTCACCTCCAAGTTGGAACATCAAGGATTTTATCTTAGAGTCCATAAGTATCTGCCAAACATTCACTAATATCCGGATCATACATACTTACCGGGAGGGTAACAAGCTGGCAGATGCATTGGCAAATTATGGCATTAATGTTAACCACATTGTTTGGGATAATAATAGCATTCCTAAATAGCTTCAAAGCAACATTCAAGCGGATATCTATAAACATGCAAATTCAAGATTTGGGATATGATCATTGGGAGTGGATTAATAAAGCTCCCACATGTGCTGACTTTAAAACTAATCTTATACAACTCTTGTCAAACAATCAAGTTTGTATGAAGAATAATGGAAATTTCAAGTGGATTTATATTGAAAGGAAAGTCACAAATGCGGGCAAGCATTGTGCTCTATAAACTGGGCTGCAAATCTCTATGGATCCCCAAGGTAGAAATAATGTTAATGATGATAGGGAGCGGGCTGGAAAAAGGGCCGTAGTTCCCACATGTGAACTTCCACAGGTTCAAATCAGCAGTCACGCGGGTATTTGTGGGAAAAGAAACGGCTATTCTCATCAGCATTTTCACTGCATGAATAATAATAGCAAAAGGTGGACTAGCATTAGTGCTCTTAAGGTTTCTAATATTTTTTGCAAGCAGTTAAGCACGGTGACATGGGGGCCCTCCTTACCAGATCGAGCCCAGCGCGGATCCGGATTGGAGGGATAATGTGGAGCTTTGGAATATTCTAAGCCAGGGAGGTATCACCAACTTTATGGAGAAGGTTCAGGGCCATGATCAAAGTATTTCAGTGTGTTTTGCAAAAGATTGGAAGGATCGCACTGTTGAGTATGGGGGGCAGAAGATTGCGATCAATGAGGAGTTGATAGCTGAAGCGACTGGCCTTGGCATGGACGGATACCATTTTTTTAATAAAAGGGTTGATAGAGAAGCTGAGGAGAGGAGATTTGTTGAAGGAATTGAGAAGATGGTCTTTGTCACGGTGGGCCTGCTTGTCAATTCGATCCCCTCGCCCTATGATGAGGTTACCCACATGATGGTGCATTTCATTTCTTTGGAAGGGAGGTTCGTCACTGTACCTGCTAAAAATATTGTCTTCCTCAATCATTTTCGCAGGAATCGCACGGTATGTTTCCCCCACTATTTGCTTAGCTCTCTTGAGCGCTCCATTTTGGGGTTTCAAAAGCATGCTCGTGCTGTTCCTTTGCACTAGGGGCTAATTTTCCTGCTGCATAAATAATGTCTCCTTCGGTCTCCTGGCCTCCTTTCCTCCCCTGGCTCTATTCCCCCTCGCTTGTTTCTACGGCCACCACCCCATCTCTACACACTGTCCCCGCCACCTTGCCGTAACCCCTCTCCCGGCCTTCCTAGCTTCATCTTCCATTCCCCCACCTTTGCCCCCACCCCCTTTGCTTCCACTTCGGCCGCACTGCCGGTTACTGGTCCTCTAGGAGATTGAATCTTGATATCCCGCTTTGTGGGGAAGGGTCCTCGGAGATCGAAACTGCCCATAACCTCCTTCATATTAGTGATGCTAGTTCCTAGGAAGAACATATGGAGAGCTCCACAAAAAAATTTGGAGGCCTTAGAAGGCGACATGAAGCTATTGAGGGAAGAGGTTAAAAACATGGCAAAGCAAAAGGTAAGAGGAAGGAGGAATAGGTGGCTATGGATAATAGCTTGATTGAAGATATTTACAAGAAGTTGAACGCTTAAACTCCCGTTTAGGAAGGCAAGACTCGCCATGATTATAACATGGCCATTTTTATGCTATTCGGGAGTTCATTGAGCAACATGTCTGAAGTGTCTCCAATCCGGCGGAGGTTCCAGCTACCCTTTGGGGGACTGATAAGGAAAGCAAAATGACCATTTCTCAGCTGGATGTTATTGACTCGCCCACATGACAACCTTGGGGATGTTCAAATATTGGCAAACTATCAAATCCACCATCGAAAAATCCGCCAAGAAGTAATTGGGGTGCTTTTGCTGCACTTTTGTGTAATTATTGTTGTTTTTTTCTTTGTTGTTTTTGCTTTTTACGTAGTTTTTTCTCTATTTAGATTTTTTATTGGTAGCTACTCTTTGGATACTTTGGGCTTCATTGACCCATCTAGATTTTGATCCTTTTTGTTCTCGGTTCTCTTCCTATTAAGCTTCTAGCCCCTCTTTTGTTCTCAAGGGTATAGTCCCTTTGAAAAACTATTTGTCAATAATAAAAATATATATATATATATATATAGCTTTAATAAACACCGAATTAGACTTTATTCAAGAAAATGCACAAATTACTTTTTGGCAAGATTGGATTAGTAATTATATCTTTGTCATCACCTTTGTATTATGTATTTTGTCTAAACATGAAATCCATGTGGAATGATGGCTTTGATGGGATGATATTTTAATGTTATTGTTTAATTGTTTATTCCTTAATGCTGATTTTTTTGGATGAATTATTTATATTTGCAAGGGTCACAATCATGGAAATTACTCTCTTGGAATTTTTAAATGCTAAAGTCATAAAAGCAATATAATAGCATATGAAGGATATGTTGAACAAGGTCATGATATGACAAAAACTACTGAAGGTGGTGCTTTTTGGTTAGGGGGAATACTTATCATTACAGTTGAGCATAAAAGTTAGATCTAAAAATGAAATCTGTATACACCTCATGGAACGACTAGTCTTGAGATGTCCCTATTTCTTCTACAGCAGGGTCAGGGTTAAAATTGTATTTTTAAAAAAATTCAGTGAGTGCCTTATAATCAGACAGGAAATACAAATCCATGATTAAAATGACCAGGACGGTGAAGATCTTAGAAAGAGATCTACAAATAGACCCATCGAAAGAAGTGAATAAGATTATTTTCTTTAATACATTGTTATTAGATGTTATATTCCATAGCACTCTACTACAAATTTTTTTGATAGCGAGCGAAATTTTATACTGATCTGTCTCTCATTCGTTTAGATGTCTTGGAATACGTACCTGTGTGTATAGGTGTATTTTGAAACGAGAAAAGTGCAGCAGTTAATTGGAAAGAGCAGGGGAAGATAACCAGAAGAAGTTAAGACAAGAAAGGATTACAAAAGTCACATATTTGTACATGTTCATATCCCAACACAATGACAGAAAATGTAAAGAATGTAATGAAGCACAATAGTTGTAAATAGCCACACAACAAACAACTATATATTGTGGTTTCATATATTTTTGTGAAATGCATCAAACAAATTGTGCTAGAAACACACACAATGGAAGTTTATAGAGATCATATTATGTGTGTCATTAATAACATGGCTAAAGTCCAAGTATTTTAACAACCATCAAGAAAGAGCTGACAATTTTTTTACAAGGGAATAGTGTGTTGTAAGATTTCAACGACAAAGGAAATATGTGCCCAAAAGCTATCAATCGAACACTTGAATAATAGAGGTACAAAACTGTAGAGTATGTACACAAGTGATATTTTTTTAATAGGCCTATAAAACAAAGGTGTACAACCGAAGTTATAATGTTTTCTTAGCAATGTATAGGAAATATGACAATATGGTTTTTTTACGAGAAGGGAAAATGGTAAAGGGAAAGGTGTAGTAGATGTACAACAAACCTATTTACAAGTTGGGTTGCCGCTGTCGACGGGAAGGCTGATAGCCTCATCATTTGTCTTCCCTTCACCAACTTGTGTTTTAGAAGGCCCTGTTTCATCATCTGTGTCAGCCTCATCAGGGTCCTCGTCTTTGGATACTTGTGGCTTTTCTTTCCTAAGTATGATGTCTGCAATATAATATTTCAAGGGGATGTCAAAATCCATTGCATATCTCCCACATCCAAGAGGGAAGTATCTTACAATGAAGGGCATTCAAGAGACATATTTTCTCGGATTGTCATGACAATAACCTTGAAGGAACCCGAACCTGGCTGCAAAGGAGGTTCAACTGGAACCACGGGAAGGTTATTTGTTTGTTTTTGGCTTGTCCTTTTTATTTGTTTTTTTCTTTACTTCGGTTCAGCATCTGCAAAAGTATTAAGAAAAGTTAGTACGGGTTGGGAAAGCACCGCTCGAGTTAAGATAAACAGAAGTAAGATGCAGAGCAGGAGGTTATTAAAGACGTATTTTAGGTAGAGAAAGTTCACCTCTTGGTCCAGTGGAGGAGCAGTTTACAATTTTTTTCAGACCACCACATTTGATTATTAATTCATAAAGAATCAAGTAATGAGCAATAAAATGGATGGAGAGTCATCTTTCACATTGGCTGCAAGTAGAATTTGGTTGAATCAATGTATAATAGTATGTATATCAATCAGGATGTACTTGCAGAAACTGAGTAATGAGATGAGCACATAAAAAGAGGGTAGACGGTTTATTACTTTTACACCAAGTTGTAGGGTTGGCACATTTGCATACTCATCTTATAAATATGCATGGTTTTTGAATAGATATAATTCAAGGAGTGTTAATGGAGAGATGAAATGCGTCCAAGTTGGGTGATATACAAAGAAATTTTCTGGAAATTATACTTTCCACTCGTGCAATGGGAAGTAGCTCTGGGGAATAAATCCCTGCGAGAGAGAATACAACTGGACATTTGGGAGTAAAGATAATCCAAGTTTTAAGGAGATTGGATATCAAAGGAAGACGTTGGCTCTCCTGAAACTATAATTGTCTAGTTTCACATTCAAATTTAACCTATATCCTTGTGTTGTATCTGCTTAAGCCCATTACAATCATTTTCCTGCTCAAGATATATTGGTCATGCTTCCTAAATCTCTTCTCCACATCTCTTTGTTGAAATATGAATAAAGAAGCAATTATATATTTTGTTGTCTGCAAAAGGTGGAGATTTATCTACACCCAAATGCATTGTCTTGATTTATCTCCCAATCTTCTCTTGTGATTTGTTTCCCTTAATGTAATTTCTATTGCAAAAGCAGGGTGTAATTTCCAGCCAACCTATATGTGTTTAATTTGTCCAAGAACATTAATAAAAAACAATATTATTTCTACTACCAAGTTACGGTGCTTTATTTTTGTAATTTTATACAAAACATTTTTTATAATTTACATCTTCCTAAAAGAGCTAATAGCCACAAATTTTTGCGTTAACCATAATCAAATTGAAATTCTAGGGCTTCTCACAGTCGCATGGCACTCAAACGCAACTCTAATCGGCATTAACAACTTTTACCTTAAATCAGGTACATACTTTTACATTAGTTCATTCGAATGCTCATAATAATACTACATCCTTGTACCCCACAAATAACTTTGTTAATATGGCTATTTACAAATTGAACGGCTTTACAAATGCCAAACACAAGTCTGTTTATTTGAGTAAAGGTTAGAAGCACGGTAAAGCAAAGGAGGTTGCAACTGGTGGCAAAAAATAGAGTGTGCAACAAAATTGCCAAAAAATAGGACTCCAACAGGGTAGTTGATTCATATCCATTTATAAATATTTACACAACCAAAAAGCAGCGAAACACCAGGCAACAAAAAATGCAACACCTTACAAAGCAGATTAAGTATAAATCATGAACAGAAAGATAGCCTGAAATCTGACCTCTTCCCCAAAGCAACCGGGACACTCCTTCGCACAACAAAATAAGGTTGTTTGCAATCCGCACAATATTCTTTAAACCACATGTCCTTGTGCAAGTCCGGAAGATGGATTTTAAGAAGAATGGTGCCGCAGGCCTTCACCGGCGTGCAGTGAAATATGACCTGTCATTAAAAAGTGTGTTCAAGCCCAGCTATCCCCGGACATGTCTGTCAGGCCACAAAATCAAAATCACCATCCCCCACACTATTTTCATTGAATACACATCCCGTCCAAGCAGCGCAATAGGTAATGAGCACAGTGCTTGCATTAACTCATAAATCCATGTCGGGTTGCATTGACGACCAAATCCATAGGACATGGGGCGAGCTCAAGTCTTTAAAAAATATGGCAAACAACAAACAACCGTAATTGATACAGAAAAAACAATAAATGACCTAATATACTCCAATAAAGGGTCAAGTATATTCCCTTAAAAACATTAGACAACTTGAAAATCAAAAATTAAATTTTCCACTTGGCACAAAGTGATTGGTTGGAAGAAAAATGTTAATTGTATTGGTGAAGCCAATATACTTGCCTTTAGTAGTATAATAAATCCACTAAAAAATTAGTTTCTCAATCATAGTCTACCTGTGCATTGCCTGCCTACGCTGTCAAGTTGTTTGAAGCATCTTAACAAACAACAAAATAAAAATAAAAAGAAAAAGCATTCCACCCGTAATTCGTGAAGACAGACAACGACAAGAGCTTATAAAAGTAATTATCCAGCTAATATACCAACTCACAACAATATGCTAGCTAATATTCCACCTCGGCAACTGCGACCCGTGTGACACCACCCTATTCACTTTCACTTTCACATTCGCTATTTTGCATGATATTGGAGGCCAGTTTTAGCCAATGGTAAGCGCTAGAGTGTACACCACGGCTTTCAAGTTTCACCATGGTTCATTTTCACCCCAGGGTAAGCAGGCTGGTTAGAACAGACACACCGTACGAAGAACCAGGTGTCACTTGGGCAACGTGTCATTCAGCATGTGGAAGGGCGCCATCACAGCTGTCTTCAATAATGGAGAGCGGTACAGTTGAATTGGCAGGGACACGGTAAATACCTAATCATCGCCCCATTGAGATTAGCACTACCACAACATGCTACAATAGCCCTTAGTCCTTGGTCACTTAGCCCGAGAAATCTACCAACTTCACTTTGTGGGTGCGAGTTTCAACAATGTTGAAAAATAGTGTGTTTTTCAACTTCCAAAAACAAAACTAGGAAATGAATTGACACTTCACATGATGACATCATGGGTTTGTATGGGTCGCATGGGCATTTCATACATGCATAGGTGCAAAATGAGTGAAGGGTAGTCATCTCCTCAACTTTGAAAGTATATTTTCAACCGTCCCTTCCACGTTGAAAGCAGTTATTTTTTTACACTTTTAAGACGAGAAATTAAATATAGATTTGAGTAAGTTTTTAAAAAATGGGAGATTATATTTTAGAATAAAATATTATGGATAAAGGTATTGTGGTTCCATCTATACATTAAGTCTAATAAAAAGAGTTAATAAAAAATATGCTAATTTATATGAATCATGTCTGTTGGGGTTAAGCCAAACTGCCTGTATAGACATATATATCAGATTAAAGCATACACGCAATAAACATGGAAATAACCAACAAAAGAAAATACACAAGGTATAACGTGGTTCACCTAGTGTGGGCTACGTCCACCAAGAAACAACCAATATATTATTCCTAGAGGTTATAAAATTGAAGATTTGTAATTTTCCACGCCTTACATGTGGATCTCCGACCACTACCGACGTGAATGCCCTCAAAATATTACTTGTTCTTTTTGTGGGAAGAATCATAGATATAATGAATGCCAGACTTATATGAGCATCTTAGCAAGCAACATAAGCAGGATAACAAAGGCACGGCAGAATGGTTAGGATACACTGCGCTTTGGAAAATCAGTGGATGCCAAAGTTGACACCGAAATATGAGGTGTTACTTGTGAATATTACTACACGTATTGAAGTTGTGAGCGCCATAGAAGCGTTACAACATAAACCTACCATCACTAAAGAGGATGTTTTGCATGCAAAGTATCCGGATCCTATGCATCAAAAGGAGGTTAACCAGGAAACCATGGAGGTACTCAGAAATCTTCAGGGTGAAATACAATGTTTAAAAGAGTAATCACGAAGGATGGAACAGAAGAAGGCAGTAGAGACGGTCCAATCGGATATTGATGACTTGAAGGAGGTATGTAAAATGTTGTGCCAAGAGAATATCATTCCATTACTAGGGAATTGGCTAAAGGGAAACACTATGCACGTAGGTATTGAGAATGGATGACAGATCCTGCATGCAAATCTTCCCCCTCATAGCTTAGATTATGACAAGGAGATTACTCTAAATGTTGTTGTAGATGGATGAATTTTGAGCAATATATTGATTGACACAGGTGCGTAAGTCAATGTGCTTACTTTAGACGCATGGGTACAGATGGGGAGACCTCCATTGTAGTCATCTTCTAATGTGTTGTTTATGGCTAATCGAACTAAGGCTACTCACATCGGAGTTTTAAAATATGCATCCATTACTATACAAGGGGCCAAGTTCATTGGGGACTTTGAGGTTTTAGCACTTGTAGAAGTAGACAATTTCCTAGCTCTACTTGGGCGCCCTTGGTGCTATGCAAATAATGTTGATCTACATTTCAACAAGGGATATATAAGTTTTGAGAACAAGGAGGAAAGAGTTATTATCCCTTTAACAAATGAGAAATCTATGCCTTTTGTTGAGCCTTTGAGTGAAGAATATCTGAACATGATTTATGTGCGCGTCATTGGGACCAAGAAGTACTTGAACAATCTAAGGAAGGAATCCTTTAGTGGGAAGATGCACAGTCTATTAGTGATACTACAAGTATTGCTTGTGATAATTGGGCTCATGGTACTTATGAGATGGTAGGGCGCGAAGTAAGAAGCACATTTACGCAGAGAAGCAAACCTCGTTGTATTAGGAGGATAGGTAACAACTTTGTACCTCGGTAAACTGGAGAAGGAGACCCTACATGGTATTCCTGCGAGCCATGGAGGAATAGTGGACATACCAAGTTGAGAGAAGGAATATGTTAGCATATACCTTGTGTGGGACAACAATGCGCTGGTGGGTGGTTCACATGGATAATCTTATAGAATAGAATGAAGTCAGGATTGCTATTTCTACTTAGTTTTTTAGGAGAGCAATGCACCTAATCAAATATGCACATATTATGGTAATCAACATGTTTAGCACCACATTCATCAGTGTGAGAGACTCTGGATAGAGGGGGGAATCTTTACCACCTTTGTTATGGGTGCACAAACTTTATTCCACTTTACAAGCTTGCGTGTGCGCTTAGTATGTATATGCGGAGCTACATAGAGAGACTGGAAATTGGCAGGATTTGATTGCAGGAATGGTCCAGATGTTTGACTACTTCTCTACTAAACCTCTAGTAGAAGAGGCATTAAGGGTTATTAAGTGCTTAAATATGGGAGACAGTGTAAAGGCGGAAGAATTTGTTCAACAGTTATTTGGTGAGACAGACTAAGGAGTGCATTTTGATGAAATAGAAGAGACATATGCCGCATTAATTCAACACGCTTGTTTTGAGAAAGAAAAGGGAAAGATGGTCTACATAGTGGATGATGAGGAAGTAGATAATCTAGATATAGATCATTCAAAGCGGTATGCGTGGGGTTTCGAGATGTGTGGATAAAAACGTGCGCGCCCATCATGAACCTATGAAGACAAAGAAAGTGAATATTGGCATGGATGTTGAACCTAAGGAGGCAATAATTAGGGATTATTGGTTTGACTCTGAAGTGGCAAAAATCATTGAGTTACTACGAGATTTTTCAGGACTTATTTCTAGGGGATACCATGAATTAAAAGGCATGCATGAATCATTAGGAGATATGAAGATCAATCTTAAGGAAGGTGTGCGCCCGGTGAGGAAGAGACCCTACAGGATGAACCCTAACCTACACGTAAAAGTTAAGGAAGAAATTGACAAAATGTTGAAATATGACATCATCAAGCCCCTAGAAGAATCAGAGTGGGTTAGCCCCATGGTCATCAAGTATAAATAAAGATGGACAGATTAGGATTTGTGTGGATTAGGGACCTGAATGCTGCATGTGTGATTGATCCTTTTCCTACACCTTTCACAGAGGAGATATTAGAAGGCATTGCAAGGCGTAAAATTTATTCTTTTACAGATGGATTCTCTGGGTATCATCAGGTTAGGATTGCACAGGAGGATCAAGAGAAAATAAATTTCACCACTGAATGGGGAAGTTTTGCATATATTGTGATTCCCTTTGGTTTGAAAAATGCGCTCTTGTATTTTTGCGTATAGTTGTTCAAGAGTTCCAGGATTTTATTCACAACTTATTACATGTTTACTTGGATGATTGGATAGTGTATGGACTTGTTAAGGATCATTGTGACAATTTGTGCTTAGTGTTTGAAAGATGTAGACAATTAAAAATCTCTTTGAACATCAAGAAGTGTGTGTTTGCTACACCTTTTGGCACCTTGTTAGGGCACATCATCTGCAAGGAAGGTTTGTTAGTGGATCCAACTAAGGTTGTAGTTATTGTAGGCCTGGAAGAGCCTACCAGTCAAAGTGAGGTGCGTGGATTCTTGGGTCACACAGGGTATTATAGAAAATTTATCAAAGGATATGAAAATATTTCCACACCTATGGAAGAGTTACTAAAGGAAAAGGGACATTCTATTGGGGATAACCGCATCAGCGCACATTTGAGGCATTGAAGGAGAGACTAACTACAACACCTATTATGTGTTTTCCTTCATGGAACCAATCATTTCATGTACATGTGGATGCCTCTGCCATGAACATTGGTGTGGTGTTAGCTCAACCTGGAGAAGGAATTGTAGATCATCCTATCTGTTTCGCTAGTAGAAAGTTGACTCCTGCAGAGAAAAATTATACAACTACAGAGCGCAAAGCATTGTCAATGATCTATGTGCTACATAAATTCAGACAATATTTGCTAGCAACACCATTTGTATTTTATACTGATCACATGGCATTAAAATACTTGGTGAACAATCCCATTTTACAAGGGCGCATATGTCGATGGGTGCTCTTATTTCAAGAATTTGATTTCATAGTTATGGTAAAACCAGGTAAAATTAATTCTAGTCCAGACCATTTATCAAGAATTCAATCAGGGGAGGACATGCAGACAATTGAAGATACAATGCTAGATGCACAGTTGTATAGGTTATAATGCATGCCTTCAGAATTGGAGGATATTGTTGTCTTTTTACGTGCAGGTATGGCACTAGAAGGAATGAAATCCTTAGAGAAGAAACAACTTGCAATTCACATTACACCCTTCATGTTGATTAGTGGTGACCCATACAAGTTGGCTAAGATGAAATATTGCATCAATGTGTCTTTGGAGCATGAGTGCATGGATATCATAGAATATTTTCATGGTGGTATTATAGGTGGGAACTATGTGGGTGATGCTACTGCGTGTAAAATTCTAGTTGTTGGATTATGGTGGGAGACCCTGTATAAGGATTTTAAGGCATATTACAAGGCATGTGATCACTGTTAACACCTTGGTAAACCTGGGCAAAGAGATGAAATGCCTCTAAGACATATTCCTAGTGCAGATCCATTTGAGAAATGGGCTATAGACTTTGTGGGTCCTATTTCACCAGCCGCGCGTAGAACTAGATTCGCTACATCATCACTTGCATAGATTATCTTACAAGGTGGGTAGAAGCAGCACCTACCAAGGATTGTACAATAGCTACAATAGCCAGGTTTTTATGGAAAAATATTCTTACTAGGTATGGATGCCCACTGAGCTTGACAAGTGATAGGGGTACACACTTTTGAATGAGACAATCAGGATACTATTGGATGAATTTATGATTACACACCATAAGACTACACCCTATCATCCTCAAGAAAATGGGACTATTGAGGCCTTCAATAAGATTTTGAGCTAGACATTGACAAAAATTTGTGATGTTGGAAGGAAATATTGGGATGATAAAGTTTCTGCCATGCTTTGGGTGTATAGAATAACATATAAGAGGTTGAACAAGGCCACACCCTTTCAGTTGGTGTTTGGTGCAGAAGCAGTTCTTCCAATGGAATTCATGTTACCTTCTTTGCGTATTGTTCTCGTTGAAGGTCTAGCTGATGAAAAAACATTAGTACAAAGAATTGACAAGTTGATATAGTTGGATGAGAGGTGCGCCATAACACGTTAGAGTCAGAAGCATGAAAAGACCAAACATAAGGCATGGCATGACAAGCACATCGGGGAAAAAAGCTTGATATTGGACAAATGGTGCTTCTTTATGATTCTAAGTTTTTGCACCATCTAGGAAAGCTTAAAATGCATTGGTTATGACCGTATGTTATCACTCATATACTTGAATCAGGCGATTTCTAGTTAGAGGCGCTTGATGGAATACGGTTACCCAATTATTTCAATGGGAGTAGGTTGAAGCCCTACTATAAATAATTCTTCTAGGTGTTTGTAATAAGGCAGTATTTCCATTTAGAATAGGTTTTCCTTTCTATATTTCCTTTAATGTATTTCCTTCTTCTTCACTATGATTTGTCAATTTAGTTTGGTGTTTTGTGTAATAAGCACATTTGCACGTTGGAAGCTAATTACCATCTGAAGTATTTTTATGCATAGAGGACTGCACATACCATTGGTGTGGGGTGGTTATTCAAAACTGGGTACACATGAGAAAAAAATTGTTACATGTGCTATTCAAGTTTGGAAAGGAGTTGTTAGAAAGGAGATTGCTTCTAAAGATGACCATAGATGAAGATAAATGAAGGAATAGTATAACGAGAGGTAAGAAGTGGCCATGGAAACTACTAGGGGAAGGTGCAGTGGTGAGGTGCTCGACGCATGGAAGCGCGTGGAAGAGAAGTATGTAGCCAGAAGGTAGGAAGGCATGCTAGAAGGTTATAGCTGGGGTGCGAAGATGTACCGCACAAAGATTGTGAAAATGGTCAATTAATGTGAGGATTGTTAGTAGGTGAAGGAACAATAAATGCACTAAATTTTTGAAAATCTATATAAGGACGTGATGCGGGTTCATTTTTACCTTTGCGATCACAAGTATTTGAGCAAGCTAAGTGCAACCAAACCAAGTGAATCATGGTGAATTACAGAGCATTGTGAAACCAGATGTGGAGAGCATACTATTGCATGGAAGAGGCTTATGTCCCCATTGGTGAAGGGTTTGAGCGAAGAAAAGTGTTGAGAAGGAGCTAGGGCACGTGGTTTTAAGCTAGGGCACACGGATTTGAGATAGGGTTTGAGTTTACTCATTACAGAAGATAAAAGGTGGGATTTTTACGATGGCACCAAAGAAATCACCTGCAGCAGGAATGAAAGGAAAGAAGAAGGTAGAAGTTGAAGTTGAAATTTCTCCGAGAGTAATTTTTTAGAGATGCAGTACTCGGAAGGAGTGATAGTCGGAAAAAGTGGGATTCCCACATCCGCAAATGAAAAATAAGTGACTACAACCACCGTACCACTGAAAATAAGGGAGAGTTGGATGCTTTATTGAATAAGAAGACCAACAAGTGCACAGTGGAATATATGCCAGTGTATGACAATGTTGGGGAAAAATTGCTTAAGTAGGTAGGAGTTTATCAATTGTATGAGCTCCCATATTTTTGAAAATATGAACCCTTATACCAATGACTTATGAGCCGAGTCCATGAGGACTTATTTTATTTCTCCGAATGAAGGGTTAGGATCACAACGGACCCTGGTTTCGACACTAACAGGTTTGAAGGGCACCGAGATAGAACTTGTTAGTGATCTGACTGATAAAGCAATGGTTATAGAAATAAGAAAGGAGTTGGGGTATACCAAAGGTCTGCGTGGAATGGACATAGATAATCTGAAGAAGTTTCCTGTGGTGCAAGCAACCTCACATCTTCTCACCAAGCTGAACAACCAAGAGATATGGTCACAAGTAAACACCATGTGGCTTCATATTGTAAAGAAAATGTCTCAGGGAGTAGTATACAACTTATCAGGCTACATTGTAGAAACCATTGTTGAGGAAATGTGCACATGTGACAAGATAAGTTTTGGCGCCATCCTCTTATCTCTGGTATTTATAGAAATTAGAGTGCCCGATGGGCCAAAGAACAAGATCTGGGAGTACCCCTTAGAAAAGAAGTCCCTCAGAGAGGTTTGAAAAATATTTATGTGAAGGGTCAATGGGTGGGCCGTTTAAGTAGAGGGCAGAAACGTGGTATGACTGACTTCACACAACATTTGAGGAGGAGTGGCACATTCCCAAGAATTTACCATTAGTAGTAGGAAAGGCAATACCATTCACAGTGTACCAACACTTTTGTATCGTGTCATTTTCTATGAGGGATGGGACATGGAGCCCATGGTTCAAACTACCATATTCCTTCACAACGCGCTACTTCTAGGCATCAGTTCACATATTTAATGATGTGTGCCATTTATTTTCAACGAAAACAAGGTATATTGTGACTACCACACCCTCAGGAAGACATATGCATATCTAGGCCGAACTACCTACTTTGAGAGGCTCATTTAGATGTCATAAACATGAAGCCAATAAGCTTGGCTATTGGGGAAACTAGAGCTGCGCACTCGTATATCTTCAACTTAAGCCTAGGATGGAGAATAACAAGTATGTGGAGAATGAGTTCATGCTCCCAGGGTCACCTAAGGGAAAACATATAGTGGAGAATGTGCCATCTCCAAAGCCTACAACGACTATAGAGGTAGACAAGGAGGAAGAAGAACATGAAGATAGTGGAGGATTGGATCATAGAGGCTGGAGGAAGCCCATAGACAAAGTGAAGACTGAGTGTGTGGATAATCCACCTCAGGCGCATGAAGGAGATGAGGACTGAATGTGGATACAACCCATGAACAACGCCGGTTTAAGAGGGTATTCAGAATAACAAGGACCCAAGGGGACTCCATAGTCTATAAGGAGATCACCACGACTCTCTCCTCAGAAAGAGGAAAATGAGAGGAAAAGGAGAAAGCTAAAGCTGAATGAGGAGGCATAGGAGTCTACAGAGAGCGTGCCTAGAACCCCAATGCAACAAAAAGATGTGGAGGATCCCAGATATGAGGACATGAAGTATGAAGAGAAAGGAGTGAAGGAGGCATAAGAAATGAAGCATGAGAAACCTTGTGCACATGATACTGCTCAGGACGTCGAAAGGCCAAATCCAAATCTTTGCACTCAGGTTCCTAAGGGGCCAAGAATAAAGAGAACAAGTGGAGAATATGTTGTACCAAGTATGGGCTATGCTAAGGACATAATAAAAATTTTCCACACACTCGTTTTCAAAGCAGTAGGCCTTAAGGAATTGTATGGATGGGAGCTGATGGATGCAGACATGGCCACCATGTGCACAAAAACAATTATCCTAGTCCATGCAGACCCATATGGATGAACCAAATTTTGACGTGTGCAAATAATCTTGTGTGTCAAGGAGAATAAAGAAGGCACCCCAAAGCAGACACATGACAGTAAAGCCTACTCTAATGTCTGATGAGAAGGTGAGCAATGCCTTGGTTAAGGTATCTATGAAGGTAGTGGGGAGGAAAATTGATAAGACTGCCACTATTAGAGCCCTACTTAAAGATAACAAGGCAAAAACTACATAAATAATGCATCTAAAAGGAGAGAAGGATCTAGAAAGAAAAAGAATGAGGCCTTCATCAGCATGGTAAAATAAATTGGTGACTATGTCCTGAAAGAAAGAACACCTGGATTCTAAGGTACCTAAGAAGTTTCCTTCACTATGCATTACGTGCGCACATTAGTTGATTTGGTGCTCGAAGATGGACCGATTCGGATGCCAGCACCAAAGGATCCCAAACAGGAAGCAGAGAGAGAAAAGGCCTCCATGGTTAGGAAGATTTCAAGTTACGAGGCCTTACTCCAAACTTTATAGGATGAGCTGAAGAAAGTAGATCAAGCCCTGAACATATGTGCAACACTAGAAGTAGTGATCAGGATCAGGACTATGATTGAAGATAATGAAGTTCTAAAAATAATGAAGGATGATACTTTAGGGTGCGCATAAATATTGGCATTAGTGAAAAAAAAGTGCAAAGCCCTTTCCACAACACAAGAAACACATAAGGAAAGTCTTGATGAGATTGGAAATCTCATAGCACAAAAGATGGATCTTTTGGAAGGATGTCTGCTTTGGCCAATGTTGTCATAGTATTATAGAATGAAAAGGAAGAGATAACCCAGGATGAGTTGGAAGCCATCACCACAGATGTTCCAGAGAAGACGAGAACTATGTTGGATGATTGAAAAACATTGGAGGCTGAGATTAAAGTAGAATATCTTGAGTTGATCCTCCCAGTTGAAGAGGAGGGTGCTATAGAGTAGAAGTCTATTCTTTGTACAACAATTCTTTACATTATTTCCATTCTTATTATTTATTGTTTGAGACAATCAGAAGAAACCCCATTACTGGGGTGAAAATGTATATTAGTGTGGGGTAATGTTGAGAAGATAAAAGTATGACACTAAGGAGAGGGCACATAGAAGATTAGCACATGGGAACAAGGTGCATTTGAAGGTGTGAAAGGATAGGGAAGAAAATGTGTGCCAGGAAAAGACTGATTCGGGACTTAGCCATTTTCATGGATACATGCTATTTTGGAGATAGCGTGTGGGGCACAAAATGAGATGGAGACTTACACGACACACAAATGCTATTTTTGGGATGATCGTTTGATAAATGCCATGCACAAGTTGAAGATAATAATAGGATTACTACTGCCAGTTAGCTATAGGAGATCTATTATTAGCGCACTTGCATGTGTGCATATTATTGTAAAGGCGCATGGTTATTTTTAGCATGTGACCTATTTTGGGAAGTGTGTAAGTAGTGAAGGGAAATTCCCCACCCTTATAAATATGTATCAAACCATGTAATTTAGAGAGACGGTGTGTCTGAGATATTGTGAAGTTATCTTTCTTTAGATCCGTTGTGCGCATAGTTGATGGTAATATTTTGTATTGTAAGGAGCTTCTATGTTTTATAGTGTTTAATATAATGGGGTTTATTGGATGGATAATGGTGTTAAACATGACTATAACTGGTTCTTGTATGGTTAATCTTATCATAGTTATTGTTTAATTCATGATTATTTAAAGATCTAGATCTAGTTATGCACTATTGAATGGTTATGTTCATTATGGATATGAATGCATTATATCTTCATCACGCTAACATCCTGCACAAGCAACTCTAAGGAGGGGCCTGGTACCTTTGCGTGCTTTGGGTGAGCACTCAACTCAGGCTGAGTGATGTGCCAACGCACTTGAGTTTTTATGGTTTTACACAGTGGATTCTAGGCTGCATCACATCCTGCATTTTAAATATTTTCAACACCTTATTGATATAATCTTCCTGAGACAAATACAATCTGCTGTTCTTCCTATCTCTGTGAATTTGCATGCCAAGGATTTTTTTTTGCTTCCAAATCCTTCATTGCAAATGTGTGAGCTAAATTTTCCTTAAGTTCACTAATGTCCTGCATACTAGATCCTTCAATAAGCATATCATCCACATACAATAAAAAATAATATAGCTTCCATTTTCAAGATTCTTGAAATAAACACAATGGTCAGATCCACATCTCATATAACCATGATCATGCATAAAATTTTCAAATCTCATATACCATTTCCTTGGAGCTTGCTTGAGCCCATACAAGCTCTTTTTCAACCTCGCACACAAGTTTCTCCTTACCCTTGACTTCATAACCAAATGATTCATATAAATTTATTCCTCCAAATCACCATAAAGGAAAGTCATCTTAACATTAAGCTATTCTAAATGCAAATATTCTACTACAACTAAACTCATAACAATACAAATGGAAGCCATTTTAACAACAGGAGAAAATATCTCACCAAAATCAATTCCTAGTTTTTGTGCAAACCCTTTTACCACAAGTCTTTCTTTGTATCTTTTCTTTCCACCCTCTTCCTCCTTGATCCTATAAACCCATTTATTCCACAATGTCCTTTTACTTGCTGACAACTTAACCAAATCCCATATCTGGTTCTATTTCAAGGAATCCATCTCCTCATCCATGCCATGCTCCCACTCCACATAGGTATCATGCTACATTTCTTCTTTAAAACTTCCGGTTCACCATTATCAGTCAATAATAGATAAAATAATGGAGTAAATATTTCTGGAGGTTTACTTACTCTTTGAGATCTTCTCAAAACAATTTGGGGTGCTTGAGGCTCATTCTGGACCTCCTAGACACTTGTGTCCAAATTTTGACAAAGATGAACGATGTTGGTCACATGTAACTTATGTCGGTTCCTCTATAGCTGACGCTTAGTTAAGTTAACCGATGCCGTCTGTCGATCCGGATGCACACGGTCACCCGAATGACGCCGATGTCATGGAATTTTTTTAAACTGAGAATGCAATTTATTTCACAAAGTCTTCACCCAGTTCATTCTTAGGTACCAAGACTTGATCCATGTACATTCTCTTTTCATTCCAATCAATGTTACAACTCCTAAAAATCTTAGCATCTTCTAAATCCCAAAACCAGAATCTGAAATCACCAGAACCATAACCAATGAAAGTGCATCTCTTGGATTTAGCATCCAACTTCTTCTTATTTTCTTTATCAACATGCAAAAAGCTTCTGAACCAAATACTCTAAGAAAAGAAATATCTACCTTTTTTTCCAGTCCATGCTTCTTCTGGTATTCCACCATTCAGTGCACTTGAGGGGCCACTGTTGATCAAATATACCGTTGTATCTACTGCTTCTGCCCAAAACTGCAAGGGTAATCCAACATGTATCCTCATGCTTCTTGCATGTTCCATAATAGTTATGTTCATTATTTCTTCCACTCCATTCTCTGGTGGAGTTCTAGGAACCCTTCTTTCTCTATGTATTCCATTCACTGAACAATAATAATTGAAAACCTTGTTGCAGTACTCACCACTATTGTCAGATATAAGACACTTCAACTTCAAACTACTTTGATTTTCTACAAGATCTTTCCATATTTTAAATGTTTCAAAAACATCATATTTACATTTAATACAATAAAATCATGCCTTTCTTATGGAATCATCAATGAAATTCACATAGAATTGGGATCCTCCATGAGAAGCGACATGTGGTTGGTCCCCACACATTTGAGTGTACAAGATCCTCCTCCTTTGTTGCCCCAACTTTAAGAATCCTCACTTTATTTTTATTTCCAAATATGTAATGATCACACAAATCAAGATCTACAACTTTTGAATATGATAACTTACCCTTTTCCTTTAAGGTCTGCATTCCCTTATTACTCGCAAGACCTAGTCGATTATGACATATGATTGCATACGAATCAAGTAGTATATAGCACAGAAAAGGAATCAGTAATACAAGTAGAAAAATATAATGTTTCTACCTTCTTTCCTCTTGCTACAACAAGATCTCCCTTGGAAACTTTCCAAGAATCAGATGTGAATGTAACCATGCATCCATCTTCACCTAATTGTCCTGTAGAAATAATATTATCCTGAGGTTTGGAACATGCCTCACATCTTTCAATATCCATGTATTTCCATTTTGAAATTTAAGATGAACTTCACCTTTACTAGTAATATTGCATGGTTCATCATCTCCTAAATAAACATGCCCAAAATTACCCTGGACATAATTTCTTAAATAACCCTTGTTACGGGTAACATGGAAAGAAACTCCTAAATCTAAAACCCATGATTCAATTTTATTATCTAAGGAGAGAATAAGGGAATCTTGTATTACCTGTGGTGCTACATTTTCCTCTTTACCTTTTTCTGGTACATTCTATTTGTTTTCCTTGAACCAACAATCCTTCTTTGCATGTCCTTTCTTTCCACAATTCCAATAAGTTATTCCTCTACCTTTGGATTTATATTTTCCACTCTTAGAATTTGATTTCCCATTAATCTTGCTCTTGGATCTCTCCTTTTTCCTTCCTCTACTTTCTACATTCAAAGCATTCCCAGATGATGATTCTCTTGAAATTTTCCTACGTATTTCTTCATTTAGAATTATACCAATCACATCATCAAACTTCAAAATATTAGTAACAAATGTTGTATTACTAATAACCATTACCAAATTATCCCAAATATCTAGAAAATAACACAAGAATAACAATAATTTCATTTCATCCTCAAAAGGGATATTAACTGATTTTAATTGATTTCAATAGAACAAAAATCATTCAAATGATTAGACATAGATCCACCTTCTTGCATTTTAGAATTAAAAAATTTCTTCATCAAATAAACTTTATTTGATGCACTTGGTTTTTCATATAAATTAGCTAAAAATTTCATTAATTCTACTGTGGTTGCTTCTTCTGTTATATTCGAAGCCACAAATGTATGTCAGGATCAATCTTATAGATCCTAGAGCCTTTCTATCAAGAATCTTCCATTCTTCATCTGTCATATTTGCAAGACTTACCTTATCATCCAATGGTAAATATAGATCTCTCTGATACAGATAATCCTCTACCTGCATCTTCCATAGCTGATAATTACGGCCTTCAAATTTCTCTACTTTTTTTTACTATCTTCTACCATTACTGTGCTTCCACTCAATTAGAAATCTCTGTGAGTAAATCTGTCAACACACACAACCCTCAAACAAAGCTCTAATACCAGTTGTTGGGGTTAGACCAAACCAGTTGTACAAATATATATCAGATTAAAGCATACAAGAAATAAACACAGAAATAACCAACATAAGAAAATACACAAGATATAACGTGGTTCACACAGTGTGGGTTACGTCCACCAAGAAACAACCAATATATTATTCTAGAGGTTGTACAATTGAATATATGCAATCTTCCACACCTTACACGATGTACAATAATTTTCCTCTCACAAGCTTCTCTAAGCTCTCACCAAGGATTCCTTCTTACAATAATCACTTCCTTAACCTCTAACCTTAGTTTCCTAGCTTATATAAGCCTATACAAACTTAGGGCACTTTAGTCATTCATTTACAACCATTAGATCAACTTTATAAAAAATATTAGATCTAATCCTGTGACTTAAATATAAACAATCACGCACATGTAACCGATGTCGATTACCCTAACCGATGCTGGTTAGTATGCTAGGTGACCGACACGATCGATCGGATGACCAATGCTGAATTCTTGTGTAAACTGCAAGTTGTAAATAAGCTCCTTTGTGAAGCAATTCAGCTCCACAATCTCAACAATGTCTATGAAATGTGTGATTGTTCCAAATAAGGACTTTGAAGAGGATGTTGAGCCATTGTGAATGACAACATTAACATTGTGCATTGCAAGATGTTAATGTATTTAGTAGTACTTTACCCTTTATTAACATGTTTTCCTTTCATTTCTTCTAGCTATTGGTTTATGTTGGTATTTGGGAGAGGTGTTAACACTACTTACACATAACTAACTTTTTTAATATTTTAGAATAATTATCTATGCAAATCCCCTTCTTGTGAGTAATATACTATTTCTTAGTTTGGGTCTTTGTTTTCTCTTTTGAATGTTGATACACACTTTACTCCCTCTTAATGACTTGATGTAGAATTTGATTCCCTATCTTGTTTCTTTGGATTCTAGGAATTCAAAGACATTGGGAAAAAATAAACAAACAAACAAATAATGAAAGCAATCCATTTTTAATCGTTGATAAATTTAGAAAAAAACAAACAAAAATGGTTTACAAGACCATGGGATTATATGGTAATAGTAATTGAATCTGTTGGTACACAAGGGTATTTCAACGTTGTGGTGGTAATACAAGTTGTGGTACAAGTAAATCAGACCCGAAGAGGTGCATTATTTTTGGGAATTGAAATTCAAGTGTATTAAAGAAAGTATTATTAAGGATTATTACATTTCCTCCATTAAAAATTTTAGAAATTTCTTACATTAAAAAATTAGTATAAAAAACTTAAATGTATAGACTTGGTCTAAGATAATTAAAGGAATCTTGTGCATTAACAATCCTATTTCTCATCAAATCCACCCTGCTCTCCTCATTTCAAGTTTCAACTCTCATCATGCCAATACTTACTATGGAAAAAACTTTTCTACCACTGACATTTGTGTGCCAACGACATCTTTATATTTTAATTTCACAGATTATATCAACTTCGACATCGCGAATCTAGATTTCCGACCTTTAAAATGGTTATTGTTTCCAGACTTTTCTTCATGGATGTGGGCGTGAGAGGGGATCAATTAAAAATAGCATGAGCATCCAATTTTTTTATGTTTACTATGGACTAGACCTTGCTACCACTGACATCCATGCATCAATGACATATTAATATTTTAATTTCATAGATTATATCAAATCTAAGAGCACAAATCAAATTTCCCACCTTTAAAATGGTATTATTTCAATGCTTTTTTTTTTCGTGGCGGTGGGAGGGGATCAATTACAAGTAGCATAAGCATCCAAAATTTGTGTTTACTATGGACTGAAACTTTCTACTACTAACATTTGCACGTCAACAACATATTAATATTTTAATTTCATAGATTATATCAACTCTGACAACACAAATCTAGATCTCCCACTTTTAAAATGTTTATTGTTTCATTTTTTTGTGGGAGGGGATTGATTACAAGTAGCATAAGCATAAAAAATTTAGCATGTTTACTACGGATTGAACCTTGCTACCACTGGCATCAATGCATCAACAACATATTAATATTTTAATTTCATATATTATAGCAACTATGACAACAAGAATATAGATTTCACACCTTTAAAATGGTTATTGTTTCAACGCTTTTTTCGAGGGCATGAGAGGGAATCGATTACAAGTAGCATCAGTGCCCAATAATTGTCACATGTTTACTATGGATTGAACCTTACTACCACTGACATCTATGCATCCACGTCATGTTAATATTTTAATTTCACAGATTATATCAACTTTGACAACATGAATATAGATTTTCCACTTTTAAAATGGTTAATGTTTCAATGATATTTTTTTGGGTGTGGGTATGGGTGTGGAAGGGGATTGATTACAAGTAGCATAAGCGTACAAAAGATAGAATATGCCATGAAAAGTGTTCACGTGATTGTTTTCTTGGTTTGAGAGATTTGTTTTTATTATTTAGACCAATATTTTAATAATCATATTAATTTTACACATTTCCAAAGTGAAAATTATAATTTTTTACTATCATACTTTGAAGTCGACCATTTATTTTCTAATTATCACACGAATTTTACACATTTCCAATGCGAAAAATTGGGAGTATGCACAAATATGGGGGCAAAAAAGTGGACACAAATCCATTTTTTGGCCATTTTTCCATAACGTGCTCGTGTTATGGCTCGGTCATGCTATAACGTGAAAAGGGAAAATATAGGTCACGTTATAACATGATTACATTATGGCTTGGGTTTACCAAGCCGGAATGCACTCGCGTTATGGTTTTATATGTGTTTTTCCACGTTATCCCTCCCAAATGGACATATTCCACATTGGAAACAGGAACGTGAGAGCGTTATACTGTGAGCGCGTTATAACGGTAGCGCATTTCATCTTGTTGGGGTTTAAAATACCCAATCCAAAGGCTTGGATTTCCAAACCAGAGGTTTGGACTGTGTACTGCGTGATTAAAACCTGTGTTTGACAAGAAAACATAAAAATTTCATGTGTGCACCCTAATATCTCATGTATTAAAACATAATATTCAAAAATAAATTATACTACGATGTCAAGCTCATTTTTACCTTGATGATGATATAATTATTTCTAAAATATGATTAGTTTAAGGATTTCATCCATAATTTCTTTTACTAGTGCCTTGTTTTCTTGCAAAAACCTATGCATACGTTTTGGTGCACATTTACGATTTTTTCATCCAAATTTAAAAAGTTATTTTTTCTAAACTCCATTCTACACACACTAAAAAAAAACTAAAAATGACTTTTTTCTCAAAGTTATGGGGGTGCACACACAAATATTTCATTTTCGGGATATGTGCACTTTGAAAATTAATAAAAATTATATCTTCATCCAAAAATTATGAAAATTTAGTGGGACCCTCATGCATGGTCTTAGATAACTCTCTACCAAATGGATTTAAAAAAATTATACAACTCAAAAAATTGGGGGACACACACACAATAGGTTCTTATCTTTTTGACACAAAAATAGACATACTTTCTATGTGCACCACATTTGACCCTCTTAATCTCAACCATTTTCAAAAAAACTTAGTAGTTTAGAAACTAGATTCCAAGATCTATAAGTACTTATTCTTATCACTTTGTCAAATTGTGATCCTAAGCATGTTGAATTATTCGATGAAGTTCATGTTTCACTGATTTTAGGAAAAAGGTGTCCCTTTTTGACCCCCTTTTGTCCCCCATCTCCATGCACTTACCCAATTATAAATTATTCAAAATTTTATCACATTGAAGGTGTTGCCCCTATTGGATTCAAAGTTATTTTGTCTGACACCGGTCAGCGAATGGGATTGTTGGGATCTAGTTTGTAGGAAGTTGAAAGTCTGACTCAATCTTCACCATCCACGTATGTCTTTTAGATACAAGCTGCTTAATCAAAACCAATTATGTCACTATGTATCCAGTCTGGTTCATCTGTTTGAGGAAACTAGAACCACTTAATTGGTATTTTATCCCTCCCAGGGTTCCCAACACTCAATCGCTACCGTCTAATAGTGGAGCACAAAATCTGAAAGTTGGGATAATTACGTACTATTTTCAAAAAGGTAAAAACTCTGGTTGTCGTCAGATTACAGACAAATATTGGAAGGTTAAAAAAATATGACATATGACCTCATGCTTATTATGTTTTTGTAGGATTATACTATTAATATTTTGTAGGGAGCCTTTGTAGAAGCATGAACTGTATCATCTGATGGTTGCCTATTTGATCAGGCTAATTGGCATTAAAAAAACAAAAGTTTCATAAGGATAATGTTTGTTAGATAAATTAATTGACATGTGTAGAAGATAGGTCATGTCATGCTCTGGAACATGTCCTACAATCCACTTATGGATGTTTGCATTTTAAAGGTCTTTAGGTAGACATTGGGAGATGTCATCAAGATGCTAAGAATATTTTGGCCCTAAGTTTAAGCGCAACTTACAGTCACATGGAACCTATCATATTTTCCCATTTTTATTGTGGCCCATTCAAGTGCAAATTGTATTCACGTCAATAATGCAAGGGACATTGAAATGATAAAGTGGAGCACGTATAGTAGATATTATTTGGGCACAAATAATTTGAATTGTGGAAGAGGTGTGGGACATGCAGGTATTTAATCCCCACATTTTTCTTTCTAAATTTCCATTCATGTCTTTGTATTATCTAATAAATGGAACATCGTCCAATTGAAACTCAACATTATATTTTTTTAGAAAAACCCATTTTCCCCATTTTTCTAAAAAATTCCATTTCTTTGTTGCGTAAGGGCTGAGTGTTGGCATTGTAAAACAAATGGACAAGGTAACAACACCGACTTAGTGACCCTCCATATGGCTTATAATAAACATGGTACAACATTATTCTTAAGCTCGCTACCATTTTTTATTAGGTTGATTCATGTTACATTTTGTAGATGTACTTGTCACAGTTACAAGTGAAAATACCACAAGTGCAAATATTTTGATCTACAACCTATCACTCGTAGAATAATAGAAACAAATCCACAAATAAAAAATCCTCCATTACATCAAATAAACATGGAATGAAAAATAAGACACCATCACTTATATATACACAAAAATAAAGGCCATATATGAATTATCCACAAAAAATATTGCACGATATCGGTTCTTGGATTTGTAATGTTAGCAAGTAATTACATCGATAACCTATTTTCCAAACTAGATTGTTGCCAAAAAATTCTAACAACTTTGGGTTCTTTGGTTGTTTCCTTATCACCATATCTTTGTTGTGAACAAGCTTAGAGTGCTTGTCATTTAGGAAAGGAGGTCCCATGGAAGGATCCTCTATTCCTCTTTCTACCTTGGAATACACCTTTTGTTATCTTGCTGTTCTCCTCCGCAAACTCATGTAAAGTGAATGCCTCATCTCTCCCCTGTGCTTCGCTTGGCTTCATGCTAGCATTGAAGATTGTACTTTCATCGAGTTTGACTAGATCCATCAACTTTGATCTATATTGGGTTTGAATTTGGTTTTAGAATCAACAGGAACTAGTCTTTGCATTGAGATCCTTCGAGCTCAACATCGTATTACATTATGGATCATGTATTGAGTATTGTGATCCAAACTTTCTCACATTTAGCATCTCCCTGCACCACTGACATGATCACTCAAGTTTTCATCTTCCTTCGACTTTCTCACCATTTTGCATCGCATGATGTGGTTAAATATTACATTGGTTGACTCTCCAAACAACTAGATGATGTTGGATACACATTTCCATATGCCTCAACATAGGGGTTGACATCTCTTCTAACTATCCTTAACTAAAAACATTGCATTCAAATTTGTTTTCTCATAAATACATTATAATATTCACACTAACCGAAAACATTATAATCTTCCATTGATACCTATATATATGGGTATATACACCCCTATCTATATACCTATCTGCATGGCCTAGGACGAACTATCCTTCTCTCTTCACATCACCCCTTAGTTGGATGAGCTAAGATATATAGATCATACTATTATCCAACTCGTAGCCAATTAAACTATATGATCCTTGATTGCAGTATTTTTAACTATTCAGTTAGCGTCAGGGAAGAAGACAATTGTGGTTAACTCCCTACCCCACCGAAACCTCCACCAAATTATAATCTTCAAATAAAATGTCCCCTTTTTATAACCTTTGATGACCTAGAGGATCGAAGGAGGACATGATGTGCATGGATTTCTCCCCCTCTTTTTCCCATCCCTCAAACATTAGTTATCCTAAAATCATTTCCAAATACAACTCACAGTAATTGTTCCTGTCAAGCATTAGGGAATCAGTGGTGAAGGTGGTGTGCCAATGGTCATTGATGGACACCGTCATCAAGACTACTAATGAGGGAAACCCTACAAACTACCTTTATCACTAAAAAGAAATTCTAATTGTAAATGTGCATGAAATTAGTTACATAAGGAAAGATAAGTGCATAGTTTCTAAATCTAACACATGTAGAGTTTGGGATGAAAACATGTGCATGTTTCCCTTGGAAGTATTCAATGAATACTCATTTATTTATGAGATATCTACATAAGTATGTTACCTCAATGAACTGCACACCACACCCCATTTTCCCTTCCTATGATTCACATAAATGACACGTGTTTCATATATAAGTGGTCGTAAGAAAGATAAATTTTATATATATTCACCAGTATTTTTCACAATCCTGGACATGTTACCATCTTTTTTGGTCCTGAATCAAAGAAGAGGATGAAATAATCCTAACCAACTACAAAAATACAATTCCAAGATTTTAATCAAAAATAAAAATCTAAAAATGTATAAGAACTCTATGCCATAATCATGATCCAAATCATAGATACATAAAACAATGTTTTCCAAGTAGAAATGTGCTAATGTGCCTTTTCTAAGAGAGGAAACTTTGTTCCACTTGCAAAATAACACCGAGCCCACATTTTTAAGGCATATCAATAACAATATGTACACCCTTTCCACACAATATCACATTACTATAATCACATCTAAGTCTAAACTTGGTGAATCCTTTTTAACCCTACCTTTTACATTCTTAGTTAGCTCATCTATGCTAGTGCAATTTACTATATTTTATTCGGAAATGATTTAGGAATCAAATGTTTGGTATTTACTATGATATGGTATTATCTCATAGTTACATAATTTTTTAATGCTTAACTTATAATAACCTAAATATTAACATTATAGAATCAACATACCCATTATCCACCAACCCTATTATTTCCTTGTGTATCTCTTGCCTCTTTCACCCTACCTCCTTAATTGTCTTTTGCTTGAAAACAAATCTTGCCTTGTATTTTTCCTTGTAGGTCTATATGAAGTGAAAACCTTCTTGTTTTATTCAAACAAACTTTATTTCCTGCACAAAGAGTGAAGTTCGACTCATCCAACAAATTTGAAATGTAAAGACTTTCCATGATTCTTCTCCTTGCTTCGTTGTTTTCTTATCTTCCTCATTCAATCATTCTATTCAAAATTAAATGTTATGTTAAAATAAAATTATTAACTTAATTAATGAAAATAAAATAATTACACTAGAGACATTTCCTATTGAAGGAATCTTTTCCAGAAAGTGTCAAACCTTTCTAACAAGAGCCTTGCTTGTTAATTTAACTGGCAATAAACATTATTGCCGCAACCACTGTTATTGGCTAATAAACTATTTCATCAAATGTAACCAATAGGTGTCTAATATGATTGGTTATCTTTTGCTATCATAACCACATATATCCTCAAAGGATTCACATTTGTTACTTTTGTGGAAAGTGTTGTCAAATCATAAGCTAGGCTATCTGTTGAGAAGTTGTCATTGATGTCAAGAGGATGATGTCAAAATTGAGTTGTGTCTTGTTGATGCTAAAATATGTCATGGAGAGTTATTGTGTGTTTTCATTGATTTCAAATGATGGCTCATGATGATGTCAAGGTATGCATTGTGGAAGTCAACTACTTGTAAGGTATTTTTTAGTACACAGATAGAGATAATTTTAAGACCAAGAGCTCTTGTGAGAAAGTATGTGCATAGTAGCTTGGTAAAATGAGTGGATACAAGTATGTAGAGGTTGATTGAGCATGAAAATTGTTAGGAATTATCCCTAACATGGATGTTCCATATTAAATAAGTGTGTATGAAATTAATATGTGGATTATATATGAATAATGTAAGTGAGTTGTGAAAATAACTCACGTAGGATTTAAGTGATAAATTTTAGGAAGGTTGGTTGTGAGATTGTTTAGGGATGGTTAGTAGGAGAGAATATTTGTCTTTAGCACAACCATCCTAGATTAGTGAGAGTGGTTTGAGGAGTATGTTTAATATGCTCTATATATGTGTGTTACCTTTGTAATAGTTAATTGATTGAATATGAATGATTAAATTGTGCTTGTGCACATTTGAGCCTTCGGATCTTCCCAAAAATGGGGTTGCATTTTCATTTGGTATTTGTAGACACCTATAATTTAGATCTAGCAATTTAAATACTTAAATTGTGCTAATTATACCCTTTCCCACAAATTGATGACATATCATCAATATAACACATTTTCTCTTATATCATCATTAATTAACTACATTACACTAGTTAATTGACCCTTTTATCTAGAAAAGATGATAATTAACAAACTTCCATTAATTAAACCCTTTTTACCTGAATTAATTAATTATTCTTAATTAATTAAGTTTCCTCTTCTATTAGATCAATAAATCATCATTTATTTGATTAAACCCTTCTTATCCCCTAAATCATACTAATTATTCTTCTAAAAAGATTCTACAAGCTTGCTCACCTATTAATTAATCACTTTAGTTAATTAATAAATCCCCTCAAACCCCATGAGTCACTAAAGGACAAACTAAAATATCTTAAGGTTGACTCAACCCTCTCTAAACCATCCTTATCCACAACTAACTCAACATTGCTATTATCCCACATGTAAAGGGATGAAAAGATTATTTTATCCATTGGGCTATATAAGGAGCCATCCTCTTACCAATATACTTACACCTAAATGAGCATAGAACCTAAGCTATAGCCATTTTATCATCTTAGAGCATTCTTCCATTAGAGGAGCTAGCTATCTTCATTTCTTGCATCCATCCATCCAATTTTGAAGTCATATGGAGATATGTCAAATGGTCTTGTAGCCATGGATTGAGGAGACTCCATTCTTGAAACCTTGGGATTCAAATATACAATCAACACTTTGATTGCTAACGATATAAACAAGATAACTAGTTCAATGGAGAACCAAGATGATGAACCAAGCCTAACTACGATTGATGATCTTGACTTGGGTATCAAGATCAAATGGTTATCAATGATGTAAAAATGTACTCACACACTTTAGACATTTAACAACTCAACCGAAAACATGGATGAATGTAAATGGACATAAAAGTGGTGAACACAACCAATTGATAACACATAAAGTTGTTCTTCTTCTGATCAACAAAGTGTCAAAAGAAAACAAAGGAAGTAGATCAAGTGGGGTTGAAAAATGTTTGGCCTCACTTCGATGAAGTTTCACCCCACCTTATGGCAAGTGAAAAACCAATAAAAAGTAATGTCGCACAAATTTCTTGATGAATAACATGTAGTTTGAACTTTAATGGACTCTCCCTTTGTTAGATAAACAAATTTTTGACTCCAAAAATTTCTCCTTTGCAAAGGATCTAAAAAAATGATTGGTACAAATAAATTGGCTCCTGGACAAGATAGCTTCCTAGGAAGTTCACTCAACTAGGTGTCACAAGTTATCTAATGTGAGCTTGGTTTTCCAAGGTTTCCCAAGGAGTATCCCGAATTTACTTTACCCCCTTCAAGCACAGTGGAAAAATAGATGCGTCCATCATGTACTATCACTAGGGTCACAATATGGATAAATTTGATGCTAAATCTCCCGTGTATCACTAGTCAAGTAGGTTATGCAGAGCACTTCTTGTTTCATCTACAAGGTTCCCTCTTGCATGGACTACTTTAGGGTTCCTAGAACCACCCCCATTGTTGTAGCTTAAGGTGTTATGCCAAAGGGGTTATGTTCTAGTTGAGTGGATAGGGATGTACCCTTTTCTGAAACCTACAAATATAGTGTGATGTTTGTGGTGTGTTTTTTTATAATCTTTTTAGCTTAATGTGGTTTTCTTATACATCTTTTGGCAACATGTATGGAAATTGTATTAGTAGTTTTGTTTTGTCTCGATATTTCATTCTTCGACAAGCGTTTAGGTCCTACATGATGGATTTAGTAGTTTTCCATACACATAAAGAGGATAAACATCATTTCTAATTATCAAGATCATCCTAGGATGTAAGAGAAGAGCATACATGATGTAAAATCCAACTATGAAATCAATAATGGAAAATACTTGATTCAAACACAAAAAAATTTCATTTTAACCAAATTTGACATTCTTTTCAATGTTTTTCAAGGAAAAGAGATATAGAAATCATTTTGATTCCCAAGATCACCTAGAAGGTATGAGGGAAGAGCATACGTGATTCCAATCTCATGATTAAACATGCAATGTTCATTCAATTCCCTTTAAACAAATCAAATCAAGTTAGCAAAAACATGCAAATAAGACCTGGAAAATAGAAGTTAGTCTTCAATTAAAACCTGCAAGGAGTCAATAAATCCCAAAAACACGTTTTTTAAACCTTAAAGTGAATCAAAAAATGAACTGTGATGTGTATGTTCAACTTTGGGTGTGTACGCTGCTTCAAGACATGTATGTCCCTCTGTGGAAAATGACAGTGAGCCAATGGGTACATGGCTAGAGAGTTGTGTACGCTAACCTTTGGATGTATACACCCACAAAAAAAATGGTCAAAGCAACATCACTAGAAGATAGGTACACTTAGGTATAGGTGTGTACGCCAGGGTATAAACGTATACGCTAGCAGACATAAAGGCCAGAAAACTCAAAAGACAAAACATCATGTACGTCGACAGAATGATGCAAACGCTAGACTCTAGATGCATACGCTAGCATTTGGATGTGTATGCCTAGGTTTGGAAATGTACGTGCCTATGTCATTTATGTATGCATGTACCTAGAAGTGACGTTAAAACATGTAAAATGATGTAATTGATCTCAAAAAGCTCAATTTTTTGGATAGTTAGTTCAAAATTAACAAGAACCCATCTAAATTAGATCTATAAGCAAGACTCAACACATTTAAAGTTAGAAAAAATCATAAGAAATTCAACATTATTTCATACATGTGCACATCAAGGGTTAGCCAAAAATTGAAATAAAAACAAAATTTGAACCATAATGCTAAGGGACTAAGGATCCCTCCCACCGGGTGTGCCAAATGTGTGCAAGAATTAGATAGCTATGCAAATAAAATTAGAACTAACACCTAGTAGTCCTAAAACAAAGATAAACTAAAATCTATGCACCATCATGCTTAGAGATTAAAAAAGACTAATCTACCAACATATTTACATTAGAACATGAATAAACATCCAAACTAATATGCTAATCAATTAATCTCTATCTCTATTGAATGCTAATTAATGAAATGAACCTATTTAGATCCTTAGCAATCAAAAGGTTGATTGTATGTTTGAATCCCAAGGTTTCAAGAATGGAGTCTTGTCAATCCATGGCTACAAGACCATTTTACATATCTCCACATGACTTCAAACTTGGATGGATGAATGCAAGAAATGAAGATAGCCAACTCCTCTAATGGAAGAATGCTCTAAGATGATAAAATGGCTATAGCTTAGGCTCTATGCTCATTTAGGTGTAAGTAGAATGGTAAGAGGAGGGATCCTTATATAGCCCAATGGATAAAAGAATATTTGCATCCCTTTACATGTGGGATAATAGCAAGGTTGAGTTAGTTGTGGATAAAGATGGTTTAGAGAGGGTTGAGTCAACCTTAGGAGAGTTTAGTTTGTCCTTTAGTGACTCATGGGGTTTGAGGGGATTTATTAATTAACCAAAGTGATTAATTAATAGGTGAGCAAGCTTGTAGAATTTTTTTAGAATAATTAGTATGATTTAGGGGATAAGAAGGGTTTAATAAAATAAATGATGATTTATTGATCTAATAGGAGAGGAAACTTAATTAATTAAGAATAATTAATTAATTCAGGTAAAAAAGAGTTTAATTAATGGAAGATCGTTAATTGTCATATTTTTTGGATAAAAGGGTCAATTAACTAGCATAATGTAGTTAATTAATGATGATAGAAGAGAAAATGTGCTATATTGACGATATGTTGTCAATTTGGGAGAAAGGGTATAATTAGCACAATTTAAGTATTTAAATTACTGGAGCTAAATTATAGGTGTCTACAGTATTAGAGTAGGATTTGAGCCTCTCTATTTCTCCCTCCATTCAAGTGTTTTTGCCTCAAAATGGTTTAATGGCTATGCAATGTAGCCCATGTGTAAGTTCCATTTTTTCCATTCACCTTTCTTGCATTTTGTCAACAATTAAGTAGTGCAGACCATGTGCAAAAATTGGTGACATTCACCATTCACTTGAATCTCCTTTCTCCCTCCATTTTTCTCACTCTTTCTGTAGTTTTTCATTTCATTTTGTTCATCGTTTTCATACCCAAAATTTAAATTAAAAAAAATAGTTTCATTATGGAGAATTCATTAGCAAAATATTATTATTTTTCTTAGTTTTATGAAAATTTTCTGAAAATCAATAGAAGTGTATTTTTAGTTTTAATATTTGCATTCATGAGGATTTCAATGACTTACATTGGATCAAATTTGTGCATTCAGATCTCACAGTTGTATGTATCATTTTATTTAAAGGGTTTACATTTGATATTGATGCAAGAATTTGGTTTAATATTAGTTTGGATCTTCATCCACAATGAGATCACTCCAAATGGTATCCCTAGAGTGAACTTGAGAGGTATGCTCATCATTGGATTCAAGATTAGTTGACATATTTCTCTACATCTAGGATTATCCTCTACCTCTCTAGAACCGTTCAAACCCACATGAAACTCAAATCAGATCTTAGCATTTTGGCATATTAGTATCTCCATCATGGATCTTGCAGCAATTTTGTGGTTTTCTCCACGACAGTCAACAAAATTTCCCTTCTACATTGAATGGATCTAATCACAGAGAACTTCGAATCTTATTCAATCCAAAAGGTCTATGCACCAATGATATCTCTCCACAGTCGAGCTCCTGTAGATCCTCCTCCGATTTAGCATTTAATACATTCCACTTCTCACCCCATTCAACAACAATGGTTCCATGACATGAAACATGTACCATATCCATGAGATTTACTCCTAAGAAGACCCCAGTCAATCCTTGGTTTCCAACTCAGCTCTCTGTCAAGTTATCTCCCTTCAAAAATTTCTCATGTCGTTTCTTGAGAGATCCAAACTCTCGTGGGGAAACGATCTCATTTTTCTGCCCAATGATCGACTCAAATCTCCTACAAATCTCTCTTTAATGAATGAATCCAAATTGAAGAATACAATATAAAAATATCACCCTAACCCTAAATTGGTGGGATGTGATGTATAGCTCGATCGACTATATTTTAAAACATTGCATTGGAGAAATAAATCAAGGGTTCGACAAGAAAAAAACACAATTTTTTTTTAAGATTGTAAAAATACTAGAGGTGATGAAAAATTATTTTAAGGGGGGGAATTGTTTTAATAAAGGGGTATAAAAATATATTTATAATGGGAGGTAATTATAAAAAAGGAATGAAATATTTTGTAAGGGAGGTTTAAGTGTTTTTTTCGAAAAATTTGTAAACATGCAGATATTATAAGGGGCCATTATTTATAAGAGGACACAATATCGGTAGAAGTCGACATCCACTCTACTTCACATTATGAGGGGGGAGAAGTAACACAATGCTCATTTTGTACCACCAAGTCAAATATGCAAAGAAGACATCTGTAACAACCTAGAAGATGGAGGAAATGACTGACCAAGACCAATCGTCACTATGTGGTTCTAGAGAGTTCCTCACCCCATGTTAGAACTAATGGGGAGAATGTTAGGAATTATTTGTAACATGGATGTTCCATATTAAATAAGTGTGTATGAAATTAATATGTGGAACATATATGAATAATGTAAGTGAGTTGTGAAAACAACTCACGTAGGATTTAAGTGAGAAATTTTAGGAAGGTTGGTTGTGAGATTTTTTAGGTATGGTTAGTAGGAGAGAATCTTGGTTGTTAGCACAACCATCCTATATTAGTGAGAGTGGTTTGAGGAGTATGTTTAATATGCTCTATATATGTGTGTTACCTTTATAATAGTTAATTGATTGAATATGAATGATTAAATCATTCTTGTGCACATTTGAGCCTTTGGATCTTCCTAGAAATGGGGTTGCATTTTCAAGAATGTGGTTTAGACTTCATAAATAGGGGTATGCATGTCAGTTTCTAGCATGAAGACCAAATAAGGTGAAGAAAACATGGCCTAATGAGGTAGGTTGATCATTTTTCAGTGCTAGTATGCAAAGGTGAGTATGGGAAGTTGTTTTTCATGTGGTTTTAGATGTGTGGAAAAATTTTTAGGTCCTAACTTGGATTATTTTTCAAGATATTACATTTTTGGTCAAACCGAGTTCTTGAAAATGGTGTTTCCTAGCTAGAAGGTCACTTTTTGATGCTCGTTGATATGTTAATACTTTTCATGATATCCTAATATCTTCAGGAGAGATAGATATGTCCTAGCTAAGATCCTCAGGCATTATTTTGGGTTTCAAGGTCCATAACTTTATGAACAATTACTAACACCAAAACAGGTCAAAAACCCTTATAAAATCCTAGTTTGAAGTTAATAGGAGAGATATTGTTCAAACAGACCCAAAATGGATTGGTTTTTCTTATTTGATGATTGTAACATGTAGAGGAGTCTCCCAATATCTCCCGGTGGTTTTGGTTTGTCAGATGGATGAGTGGACCTCAGAGAAAAAGACTTGTTTCTAAAGATTTTTCTGTAGCATTCAATTTTTACATTGGACATACTTGATAAATGGATGTTTTAGGATGATATGGACCTATAATCACTATATATGATCATTTATAGATAATTTCTAGTCATTAAGAGGTCATACCAAGTCAATTTCTCATGATTAGTTTTATGACAATTTTTGGGATAATTTTGAGTATTCTTGGAGAAGAGTTGTTCTTGAGCCTTTGTACTCTGAGTTGAAGTGTCTGATGAATTTGGAAATGTTTTTGAGTTCATGTAGTACTTTTTATCATGTTTCATTCAGCTTGGTGAAGTGTTTCAAGCCGATACAAGCTTCATTCTTGAATATTGGATTTTGAGAAGCTAATAGGACAATCTTGTTCTTGAGATGGTTTCATGGTGTGAAATGAAGTTGTAGAGATTTATAAGCATGGAGGAGGTATGAATATGTCATGGATAATGTTCTTGAATAGGTTTGATGTTTTAATATTATCATGTAATTCTAAAGAATCATATTTGTATATAGACCTAATATAGTAGGTCTTCTTGAGTCCTAAAGAAGTAAATGACCTAATGGAGATGTTGCAGACCTAATGGAGTTGATGTTCTGAATTTTTCATGTTTATAAGATTCATTTTACTCTATGATGTCCAAAATAATTCATCATGGATGACCTATATGGTGTTTGTGCTTAAGACATGCATATATACAAGGTAATTTTGATCTATTTGCTAGTGTAGTGAGTGTGAAAACACGAGCGATCTATAAGGGATAGAATGAGGTGTATGAGGTCCTAAAGACCATGAATAATGTGTCCTTTTTGAAAATATGAAGGTGTACTTATATAAAAGGAAGTTTTTGCATACCTTTGAGAAGGTGAAGAATAAGATGAGTGAGTGAGAAAACAAGACAGTTTGAAGAGTCTTGATGAGCAACAAAGAAAGGGTATGAAGAGTAGCTGATGTTTGAGGATCAGAGTGTGTGCTAGAGGATTGAGATCATGTTGATGTGATTTATACATCAGATATTGGTGGTAGACCAAGAATAAGAAGAGAAGAAGATAGAGAAGATAAAATAATTCCATCATTTGTTGAGATTGCAAAAAGAAGAAGGTGGAGAACATTATTAGGTGGATGAGTTGGTGCTTAGTTTTCCTTGCAAGTTGGTTTTTCTAAAAATTTAGGGGTTGGTTCTCCATGTGGAGTTGGTTCTTCACAAAATCGGGGGTTGTAGCCTCGTTATAAGTTGGTTCTTGCTAAATTCTAGTTGGTGCTAGATAAATTTAGGGGTTGGTGCTTCACTAAATCTTGAATTTTGTTATATATAAGAAAATTTAAGTGGATTTTATCCCCTTGAGGGTTTCCCACCTAAATAATGTGTTCATGTGTTCTCTATTGTTGCATGCTCATGTGAATGGTTGATAAGTTGTTTTGATGGTTTGCTTAAATAAGTTGACATTTCTCATATGATGATGGTTTGATGAATGTATAAAGATAAATAAAGTAAAATATTGTAAAGAAACTAATTCACCCCCCTCTCAGTGATTGTTTTTCCAACACCATTACCTCATAAGAAAAAAATGAGAAGCAATAATGGAGTAGATTTCTATTTGGCACCGAAATTTGAGGATGTCATGGGGGAGAAATTTTGATTATAATCCAACCCAAGATGGAAGGAGGAGAATGAGGTGAAAAAAATTCCATAGATGTAAGCATGGGTGGGAAATTTGGTGAGGCCACACATGGTGCAAGACCATGATCTTCTGCAATCACTTGACAAAATATTACCTATAATTTATTTTCACTCTAAAAGAATCCCTTGCCCCCTCCCTCGACCTTGTGGTGGATAAAAAATAAAAACATATAAAGTCATTGTTACATGAAATAACATGATATATTTATTCTTCATATTGAATCTAACAACATAAATGTTATTTCCTTCATAAGGGTGTCACTCAGAGGTATCATATGTTTTACATTTTAGTGTGTGTGTAGACACCCCCTCACCCACACACACACACACAAAAAAAAAAAACAAAAAAAAAAAAAACCAAAATAGGTACCATCACTCATGGGCAATGGTGTATGCCTTGGGGGACTCTATAAGGTAAAAGGATGAAACAAAAGAGGAGTGGAAGCCAAGAGATAAGTGGAAGAAAATGACGAAGGTCCAAAGAGAATGAAAACAAATATAATGACATGCAATAAGAAGAAACAAATAGACATAATGAGTGCAATGTGTGAGAAAAGGAAAGAAACAAGGAAAGCATACGGTGACTAATGCTAATAACAACATATCTCAAATTATACGGTCTAGCCCACGTGACCAATCCCGACAAGACCCCAATCTTGATAGGCCCCTTAAGGAACCTTCTCTAGGAGGATAATGCATCGGTAAACCCTGAAAAAATGGTTAGCAAACATAAAAATAGGGTGTATAAAAACATATATAATATGAATATAAGTAGACACAAAGTTCAAAACTATATGGAAGGCAAAAATAAACACAAAGTTTCATATTCCATGATATGAAATATACAGTTGGAAAAACAAAGAAATGGAAAGGCGAGAGAAAAGGAAAGTTCTCTTCTAGATACATATTATGAAAATTACCAACAACCCCTTAAAATAGAGAGATATTCCTTTTATAGAGGAGAGGTTTTGTAACTACCTCCTAGTAGCATTTTGTTAGTTTTACATATTACTTTTCCTCAGATAATCCACTTAAGTAACTTTTACACTTTATAATTCTAGAAAAAATAAAATTCAAAAGTACAACGTAAAATAAAAAAAGATGTCCTTTTTGGAATATTAAGAGTGAAATAAGTAGGAACTTTGAGCTTCAAGACATGCATTCTAAATTTGATCATTGTTCATGTATATCTCGTTCTTTTTGGATTATAGTGTTGGCAATATTTTTGAGCCAAGCTCCCATAACATTCAAAAATTTGGAATTGGTACCTCTGAATAGATCCAAGTTTTTGGAGGATTCCACTACCACATTGTGCAATTATGAAATTTCATCCATCTTCTCCTTACTAAGATTATCAAAATTTAAGAGTTCTTCCTTGATGAGCTTTCTGAACTAATCTTTGATGGAATTTTTGTGTTGAGTTGTTAGGGATTGTCTTGTAAAAGATAACAACAAAGAGCCTTCATATCAACAAATATTTCATCTTCCAAAGATCCACCCTTTTGTATATAGGTTTGAAGGTCTATTGTACTATCTTCCAAGACCTTGAGATGCCACTCAAAACTATTGGACCAAGTCCGAGAGAGATTATTATTTGATTTTTTAAATATCTATTCAGAGAGAAGGATTTTTCATTAATTAAAACCATGATCCTTAAATCTTGAATCATTCTAGACTATAAATTGGATTCCTTTTCTGCATTCTCAATCTTAGAATTCAAATTATTTTGGGCTTCCACCAAGATTTCATAAACCTTGTGGCTTTCATCAATGAAATTTAAGACATTTACTAATAGATTTTAAACCCATGTTTCCTTAAATTTTCCCCTTTGAGTGTCCTTATGAATTTTATAAATGGTCTTAATATTAATTTCGCTTACTGAATTGGAATATTGAAGGGA
This sequence comes from Taxus wallichiana var. yunnanensis, assembly GCA_018340775.1. NCBI lineage: Eukaryota > Viridiplantae > Streptophyta > Pinopsida > Cupressales > Taxaceae > Taxus > Taxus wallichiana. The sequence continues at coordinate 757,512,945 of CM031241.1, forward strand.
TGCAATTAGAGTAGGGTCTAGAGAGAGGAAATATTTGATATAAGATAAGTAAGTTTGCAGTTGTTCCTCCAACTTCTATTTTTTTATTTTCCTTTCTCAATCCTTTCAAATAATCAAGAGGTTGTTTCCCTCAGATTGTATATATCTATCTCTGGTGTCACTTCTCCCAATGATATCCTTTTTAATTCATAATCAACCACAATGATATCATTTTCACCTTTATGAGTTGTGGGTTTTGTAATCTCAACAAATTGTTGGCATGATGTATCTAATACAAGGTGATAAGTTTTTACTTTCTTTGGGGCTGAAGTACCTTGAAGGATATCAACTACAACATCCTAATATAGAAAAATTGCCTTTGAATGTGTTTTTTTATTATTTTCAACCAAAGGTTGAACCCATGCGAATGAAGTATCAGTGATAACGACCTAAGTTAGATTTTATATAGGAAAATTTAGAGTGAGAGGAGGTGGTGAATGGGCTTGTACATGTATGATTTCAATAGAATGATATTTTTCACTTGATACATATGGATAAACGAGATCTCTATTTATATCCAACTTCTTCCTCAGGTACTTCTTCCCTCGACATTCTATGAAGGGAATTCAGTAGGATTTTATTCCTCTTCTAGCATAGGGTCAAATCTTGGAGTGTGAATGTAAACCTTTGGGTTATGAGGTCATTGGATTGGTGAAGAAGGCATGTCTGGATGGCTTTGAGAACCAATTTTTTTTTTTCGAAGCTTTGAATTCTTCCAATTTATTTTGTACCATATTTTAGTTCTGGAGATTATGGGTGCTAAAAATTATCAATGTTATCTTTCTCCTTCTAAGACTAGTCAATAATAGGAAGAGAGTATGTTGAATACATTTTTCATATTCAGGCTCACACATGTTATAACCATCATCATCCATACCTTTTTGAACTTGATACAACTCAAAACTCTAAATCTATTGAAGATTCATTCTTGTAAATGATCTTCTCCTTACTTCAAATTCATTATCACAATCTTTCCAATAATCTTCAATAGTAGAAAAATGATAGTATGTTGCGGGAAAATGAAGATTATTTTTGATGAATTTATTTCTATCAATAGAGGATATTTTGGAAAATGGATGTATATAGAAAGGAGCAATTGTTCTTTCAAAATTCTGGCATCAATGCGTAACCTGCACACATAGCTACCAAGGGTGATGGGAAATTGGACTCCTTATACCTTTTTATCCATGTAAATTCTATCAAGAATATATAACTTCCTGCATAACTCAATGAGAATAAGTTTATCAATTCCGTAGATAAGTATTTTTATGGAATTACTTCAAATTTTATAACCCTAATATAGGAAAATATTTGAAATTGGATAAAAAGATGCCATATTTAGTCACCAACTGCTTGGACTCTTGATAAATTTAGTCAGTGGTACATCCCTCTAATAATTTTACTTTGAACATGGTGAATGTGTATTCAACCTTCTGAAGTGAATATTTTTATTCTCATAGGTCAACTGAGTATATTAATCATATATGGGTCTAGATAGATTTTGTATCCCTTGTATTGAAAGACCAATCCATATCCTATACTATGAAATGGTATACATCAAGTATGAAGTAATATAAAATGACTTAGTGTTATTCAACTAGTGAGTTGAATTTTTAAGTTCTCACATATTATTTCTCCCTAGTTTAAGGCCTATTTTCCTTCACAAATTAGGTTGATGAAGATGCTTATGCAATCGTGAAATTATTTGGTGGAAGGAAGTCCCATCACCCTTTCCAAGAGTGTGATTATGTCTGATAAATATTTAATAAAATAATTCCAGTAAAGAGTTTTGGAAAGTTTAGAAGGCCCTTTCTTATTCTTATTTATCAAAGCATTGAAAATCACGAATTGATACTTGTTGGGGATCAACTCATGCTCTTTTTTTTCCATTTCCAAAGTCAATACTTTAACATATGCAATGAAAACAATATCTAGTGCTAGATTGATGTGGTGAACATCTAATTGAGTAATAATTTCTCCCTATGGATCTCTCGATTCCTTGGTTTGAGAATTGAAACATGAAACACTGGCCAATACAATATCTACACATTGAACTAAATTAAGAAAACCACTTGCATGTGCTATACAAATGCTAAAAATCCTTTCTGTCAATGCAATTCTCTTATCATTTAATTTTTTCCCAAAAATATGGTACGCCCATATGATTGACATCACTATCCACAATTTCAAGAATAATGGTTTCAAGAGAGGAGATTGTCTCATACCTAGCATATTAGAACTTAATTTTGATGGTTAAGAATATTAATCAAGTAGTTTAGAGGGGGAATGTGAAAAATAGAAGTGATTTTTTGTAAGGGAAAATGAAATATTAGAGGATAAAATTACTCAAAAAACACAAACAAGGATGCCATTATTTGTAGAAGCAAAGAAAATGGAGCTCTTGGTGAGATTCCATTAAAGGTTCCTTTAAATTTGAATATCACTAGAGGGGAAATGCTACAGGGGAAAACCAATGACTATGGAAAGTGAAGCACAAGCGGGCATGGATTAAAATTAATTTTAGGCAATATAAATGATTTTGAATATGACATGACATTTGGTTTTTATATTACCCAAGACTCAAATGGTTATAACATGAACCTATAGAGCCCACGTATTAAAAATGATTTTCCTTGGGTTATTCAACTTATTGGATCTGAGAGGGAACTATGGAGCAAATCCATTTGTTTTTTTTATGCGATAAGCCTAATGTTTATTGTTAAATATTATTTTAGGCCTTTGGGGAAGGGATGCAACCTCGGAAAAATTGCAAAGGTACCAAAAGATGTTGAATTCTCTAAGTAAAACATTTGAGACACTTTCTTTAGTTGGATATGTCTCCTAGTCAGGGAACATAAAAACAAGGGATCACTTCCATGTGTTGCAGATGTAGAAAACTTAGTCAACTCAATTCCCAAGTCTCAAATAAATTATCTAATCATTGGTGATAGGGAACAATGGAACAAGAGGAAAAGTTACATTTGTTCCCCTAGGGTTGATTAAGCTGATAAAGAGAAAAAATGACTCAAAAAATGGTTAAGTCCCAAAATGTAAATTTGAAAGGGGGACTCATTTTGTTATGTAAACTAATGTTTTAATTTTTTTGGGTAAATGTTTTATAATTTCACTTGTATGACAATAATTAGATCTAACTGGGAAAGTGAACTGTGATGGAAGTAATTTTTTGGAGACAAACAAATCCTGGAGAACCATAGAATATTAGATTTATATAGACAAGTACCTCATCCATTGGGCCATAGAGTCATATGGATTAACCATGTCAGAGGAGACAAGGAAACATAAGATGATGAGGAAAAAAATAAGACAAAAAGAGAGCACACAAAATGAATAAGACCAGAAGAAAACAAAACCAAAATCACATATATACATGTAGGGGACAACCTGCTTTTACTATTAATAAAATTTTAGATATTACCACTGTAAGGAAATGGAAGATGTATCCCATCTAGATATGTAAGGTATTATGTATTATCACCAAAAAAATGATGAATCTTGAATGGTCTGAGCCAAAGAGAGTCAAATTTTCCATGGATGTCTTTTTTGTTCTCTTCTCTCATCCTAATGGAGAACTAAAACTCTAATTTCAAAATCCCATTAATTTTCCTTATTATTGGAGAATTTATTAAATATTTGTTGGTGTAACATAATATGATCAAAACAACTACATATTCTTCTTCTAACTTATTTAGATACATAATATTTTTATCTAGATAATTTTTGAAGGGTTGAACTTTAATGACCTATGCGAGGAAAAGGGCTGATAATTTTAGTGTAATGGGGATCTCAAAATTCAAACCATAAAGAAATTGAAAAGGATACATACCTATTTAACTCTTATGCCATTTATATGATTGACCAATAGAAAATCATATAATTTCTTATGCCAGTTCCTTTGATTGTCATCAACAAATTTGCAAACAATAGTGACAATATTTTTGTTTATAGATTTTTCTTTCCTGTTTCTTTTTGGGTAGTAATATGAAGAGTGAAACAAGGAAATACTATAACCATAGAAAAATCCAATTAGTTCATGTGAAGATAAATTTGGAACATTATCTATGAAAATTTTATGAGGTACTTTGAAACTAACCAAAATGTTCTCCTTTACAAAATTACAGACCACTTTTGAAGTTTTTTGTTTCAATGGGATAGCTTCAACCCACTTTGTGAAGTAATCGATCACTTTGAGAACATGACTATGACCAAAATTTTAATGAGGATTTAATTTATGAATGAAATCTAACCCCCACTGCTGAAATGGTTATTCAATTATCATTGGTTTGAAAGGAAAAATTGCAAGCTTTGGCCTACCAACATATTGTTAACAACCATCAGAATTAGATACCCATTTTCCAACATCTCTAAAAAGTGGAAGACAATAATATCAACCCCTCAATATTTCATATTTCGTAATTGGAGAAAAAAATTCCTCCACATCCCTGATTGTGACATGCTTTCAACAATATTTTTTATGCTCTTTATCCACACATCTCAATAAATGTTTGTCAATACCTCTTTTGAAAAGATATTTGTCCCACAACATAAACCTTACAAATTTGATCTTATTTTATCTCTTTTTCTTAATAATGATATGGGGAGGCCATTCTTCATAATTCAGGAAGTGTGCAATATTAGAATATCATTCATCAATGGTATTGAAAAATAATATTGTAGGTACTTTATCAGAAACATTATTCTCTTTAACATTTCTCTTATTTTTGTGATCAACCGACATAGTCCACTACCTCAAACTAATTTAGTTGGATTGATATCAATGTCATACTCTTACATTTTTTCAATCAAATTACCTATTTTTGTGCCAAGTTATTGTTGAGTGAGAATAAATTTCACAGTAGGATCTGGTACTAGAACAATTGAATGTGAATTCAAAATATAAAATTTGAATTGTTTAACTTCTTTGAAAACAACAAAAGTATGTTTTTTAATCTAGGAGTATTTTAGTTCTTTCAAACCTTAACTCATGAAAGAAATTGGGGAATAAACAAATTCCTCACTTTTATAAACCAAAATAGAGGAAAAAGTATGCTCGAAAGAATAACATTAGATGATAATACCCTTATCAAAATAAGGAAAACTAACATAAGGGCACTTACTATAACAAAATTAATATATAAAATGCTTACTTTCCTTCATCGATTTAATAAAAATCATTCTTTTCCATCATCATGTCATCAATGTGTTGAGTAAGCAAAACAAAGTCAGGATTAAACCTTATGATAAAATTCACCTAAACAAAGAAGGAATGAACTCCTTGTTTACTAGTAGGAAGTATTAGTTTTTGTATGTCTTGGACTCTTTCTATATGTTCTTAATCCCATAATTTGATACTATATGCCCAAATAAATTTCCTTTTTTACTCTAAATATTTAATTCTTGGGATTAAGAGAAAACCCACGAGCTTTGCACTTTTACAATTCTTGTTCCAAATGATTAAGGTGATCCACACTTTTATGTGAAAAAACTATTAGGTCATCGAGGTATACCACTATGCACTTATTCTTGAGGTCATGAAATGTTAAATCCACATCCCTTTGAAAAGTTCCTCCCACATTAATTAGTCCAAAAGGAATCCTTCTATAGCTAAATGTTCCCCAAGAAGTAGTAGAAGTTATTTTATGTCGATCCTGCATTGCTACCTTTATTTGATTATACCTAGAAAAACCATCTAACATAAATAGCTTTTTTGATCTAGTAACAACTTGTAAAATCTAATCCATTATCGAGAGAGGATAATGATCCTTCAAGGAGTCCTGATTGAGATTACCGAAGTCAATACATATCCTTATTTCCCCAATTTTCTATTGAACATGTACTATATTAGCTATCCACATTGAATGGTGAATAGGAAAGATGATTTTTGCATTCAAAATTTTCTGAGTCTCTTCATAAATTGTCCTAATTTTTTTTGGGTTATGATGTCTCTGATTTTTCTTAAATGGATAAACTCCTAAATTCAGAGGAATGGAATGTTGCATCTCTATAGATTTGAAGGATTTTTAAATCAGCATATGAGTAGGCAAAAACATCTACATAATATTTGAGGAGAGTAACAAACTTCCTCTTTTTTCTGGGGAACAACATTTTTTTATATTGACACGCCTAGGCATTTCTTGGGACATGATATTCACTTTTTTAATTTAGCTAATTCATGGGTTTTCTATGATGACATAATTCTCACAAATCGATCATGTTTGTAAAATATTTATTCTAAAGATACCATTCCTTTTTGGATTTTGTTTCCTTTCAATTTTATGAAGCCTTCTTGATCTACCTCTCTCAATTCCTTCTTATCTTTTTGAAAAAACAAATTCCCTATATCCAGTGTCACCACCTTCAATATACAAATTAATGAAATTATCCCTTTGTTCAAGGAAATAAATGATGCCTTTTTCATCAAAAACACTTTCCAATTCTTAGAATTATTAGGAATACTAGGACAAAATACCATTTCAATGGTATATTTTTGCTTAGCGAATTTAAGATTTAGTACCAGAAGTGATACAAACACTGCTAAGGTATATGCTTTGACATTATTTTATCTTAACACAACATTGATTGAAAAGGATTATAAAAACTCAATATAGTTCTAGACTATATTCTTTTAATGTTTAAAACTTTCATTTTTAACTTGGAACAAATTGTTTAACCACAAGATCAACATAACCTTGAGATTTTTAATTATTTATTATTTCTTCAACTACTTTGATAACAAGAAGAAATTATTTGTATTAAAAATTATTATTAGTATTTATGAACCACAAGTTGTAAGAAAAGGAATGGACCTTTCCTTGAGGAGAAACAAGTAAAACACATGTTCGAAAGCCAATGAAAAAAATTCCATCAAGTTCCAACATATAAATTTAATTGGGATATTCTTGTGTAACAATGGAAAAATTAAGGTAAGTTTCAAACATAATCATGTAGTTATCATGACCCATATCTTGATATAAAATATCAGCTCTAGGATAATTAATTTTTTGAACTACGTATGTAGCATGTATTTTTGGAACTAATTTATTCATTTCAACTTTGAACGCTTATTTCACTAAATCTGGATTCCAATATTTCAAGTATTGGAAGAAATCCATCTCCGCTTATATTGGATTCCATTTTTATATATTGGATTCCATTATTACTATTATTGGAATCCATTAGTAGCAATGTTGGATTCCAATATTTTCATTATTGGACTTATTCTAGTTCCAATTTCACTATTATTGGATTCCAATCTCGCTATTATTGGATTCCAATATCGTTATTAGTGGATTCCAATATTGTTATTATTGGATTAAAATTTGGATAATATTGGATTCCAATAATGCTATTATTGGATTCCAATTTCACCACTAATGTAGTCTAATTTATAAATCCTGATTTGTGGATTTTAGTTTAGCTATTTTAGGATTTCTATTTTGTTATTATTTGAATCCCTCACATAAGCCAAGTGTCCATTATCTTACATAAGCCTAGCGGTTGCTAACTTATATGAAAAAAACACATGCTAGGTGAAATATTCCTAGGGGAGTTAAAGTTACATTTGCCTTGTGGTCAATAAGTTAGATAAGCCTTGCGGCCTCTAAGTTACATTAAAATATGATAATCCTAGTGACCACTATCTTACATAAATGTATAGGTGTAGTCACAAAATCACACACTTACTATTACATTAATACCACCAAGTATGTTATTTTATATATGGATCTTGCGTAGTAAAATTATTCACTAGTGACCCATCCTTTAGTCTTGTTGTCAGTTGGTCATGCATCATTTTTGTTTGTTTGGTTCAGTCGTCATTTGTCTCTATAGTTTTGGGAATCTTTTAGGGTGTCTCAGGTGTCGTAATTTTCTCATTTGTCATCTTTAGGTCTATGTTGGGGTGCCTAGGGTTGCACTGGGGTGCCTCGAGGTGCCCTAGTTCATGATTTTAGGTGCCCGTGTCATCGTAATTTGTGGTATTAATTTTTATGTTTGAGATCGGTCTTAATGGTTACCCCGCGCATTCCCGTAGGTTGTAGTCAGCACTTTCGGGTCACTAGTGTCAAAATTTGAATAAGAGATCCCTATATAAACACAACATACTCACTACATTAGGGGTGGGCATCTTACTATCAAGGGAAACTATCTACTAAGGCAAGGGACTACATTTGGGCATCTTCTACATCTGCATAACACAAGCATAGGGGGAAAGGGTTGTATTATTTCTATTCCATCCACAATTTTACATTTTACATCTAGTTATTTCCCCTTGCTACTGCGTCATTGGCGCTAGGGAATCCTAGGTAAAAATTACACACACACACACACACACATAGAACTACATGGGGTCAAAATTTAGTGCAACGATTAGTCATAAGACCACTAGTTTGGAAGATGAGGTTAGTCTGACCTATTCATATGCATTTTTATTTTTTAGGAATTAATTTTTTGAATAGGGTTTTGCAAGTAAATATTCATGTGACATCTACAATGACATAGACAACACTTTTGTGACACTTGTGTGATAGGAGCGAAGGTATTACAGAGATATTGCGACACTTCCAAATTCAAGTTCTGAGCTTTTATGCATTCTATAACGCCCAGATTACAGACCAAGGTGCCCCAATATCCTCCCAGGTGCCTCAGTATAAGAAAATATCTAGTTTTTTCCCTTCCTAAGGCCATTCAGTCACAACTTGCCTAGTCCACATACTAGTCTACTACATTCTAGCACACAATGAGGTAAGTTAATTCAATGTTAGTACCATATCCCTCTTATTTCATTATTTCAATACATTCCAATATTAAAATAAAATATTTAGATCTAAAATTCAATATAACATTTAGTTTCTATTTAGATTAACTCATAAAATAGCTAGAAAACCCTATTTTTAGTTAATCATTTTGGTGAACCCTACGTTTCGAACATTTTGATTTTTGATCCTCTTTCATACCCTAGTGGTTAGCCATAGTTTTTATTTTTCCTCATCATGTCTCATTTTAGTGTTAACCCTATCTATGATGAGAGTGCCATAATAGAAATTAAGGCTTTATATAGTGCTCCTATGATCTTACCGATGATACTCAACAAGCCCTTTTGGAAGGCCAACAATGTGTGCCAACTAATCCTTGATTCTCCTATAGGCATATGCCTTGTTGATGACCCTGTTACTTTCACTCGTTGTACGCCATGCCATCTAGTTGCATGTGATCCTTCTTATCCTTCTTTTGATATGCCACCCGATGTTTTAGATCCCTCTATCATTGATTATTTATTAGGCATTGATTCCCAATAAGGTGTCTCTCCTACCTCTCCTCCAGCTACTCATATAGCTACTCCTATGTCTTCCACCACTTCTGATAATTCTCCTCATACATCCCATTAAAGCATGCATTCTCCTTCGTATTACATTGATGATCCTATTGATTCTTATGATGACCATAACACTATTTATGGAACCCCACCTTCTATTAATACACATCATGGGTCTCCTTCTTTCCATACTGCTACATGTGACTCTCCCACTTCATTGTTATCCTCTCCTGAGGTTGCATCTAATATTGTACATGAGTCACCCCCACCATTGATTATTCTCCTTCTATTCCCACATCCTCTACCTCTCCTACTACATCTTCACCTATTGAGGGTTCTTCCTTTCTCACCACACCTACTAGGGTTTGTGTTGATACTAGTCATACTACCACTCCTACATCCACATCTACCACCACACCTTTAGCATCCGATTCCACTATATCACCTCTTGACATTCCCATGATCACCCATAATGGAAAAATTCAACCACTTAATACATTATTTCCATCTCCTACCATCCCCTCTCAGGATATCCTATCCCTCATGCATGTTATAGGACAACTCCAATCACAAGTTCATACTCTTACTTTAGAAAGTAGAGCCTATTATGCCTCTATTGACAACAACTCTTTACATGGAAATCCTGTTCCTAAAAAGATTCATAATTTTTCCTTCCCAAAATATTTTGTCATGCCTACTTTCACATGTTTCGATGGTACCAATGATCCTCATGCTCATATCCTACATTACCATACACTTATGGCTGACTACTCTAATGATTGATTGTTGCTTAAGGCCTTCCATTATAGTCTTACTGATGAGGCACTATAATGGTACACCCACTTAGCCTTTGGGTCAATTATTACTCTTTATGACATGGAGGATGCTTTCTTCTGTCGCTTTATTCTTAACAATGGCCCTAGGGTTATGTTGGTGAGAAAATTTGTCGGGTGGACAAATTAGGTGTCTCCACCAATGTTCTCTGTGCTACGCCCCTCTGCATTGAATGGTACAACTCCCATTATTGAATGTAACTAATCCTAATACTATCTAACTACTGTGGGTGGAAAATTTGGCCAAGGATCACATAGGAACACTCCACTAAACCTATGGTAAAGTGCTTGTATGAGGTATAAGGGAGAAAATTACAACGATGAGGGAAAGGAGAGAATGTAGGTGAGGAAGATTACTGCCGTGAGTAGATTGCAAAGACCACACCCAGTAACTGGAGTAGTTTGACATTCAATATAGAGGAAAACAAAATGAAGCTAGCGGGATCTATGAATCAAAACAAAAAGTCTTCAGATTCACTTACTAAAGATACACAACTCTTACATCACTATGCTTGCAAAGTGCATAAATGAGAGAAGTGGAAGAAAAAAAATACTTATAACAACTATGCTTATCACGCCAATGATGAGAGGAAACCATGCATACAAAGTTGCACACATTCATACATCTTAGAAAGTAGAAATTCTATTCCTTGATTGTCATTTTCACATGTTGTATAAATCAAGGGAAAATAAGAAAGCATGTAGCAAAAATGTAGCTTTATTTCATGTATATAGATGACACAAAGTCCAACAACATATCACAATCCACTATTACTACCAAGAAACAATATTCAAAATATGGAATCCTTTAGAATGGAGAAGCCATCCCAATTTATAGTAATTTGAATTGTCCTTTCACCTCCCTCACATGACTCTTCATTTCCACATTCAACTTGTGACCTTTCGTTTTCCATGAATTAAATATTTCTCTTATATTTTTGAGAAAATAATTTTACAATTTAAAATAGGTCACTTAAGTGAATAAGATGAAATACAATTATTAATATCAACAAAGAATTAGAAAGGAGAGAGAAAGGAGAGGGAGAAAAAGAGAGTAGAAGAGAAAGGAAGAATAGTTATAAGCTAAGTAACTTTGCAGTTGTTCCTCCAACTTCTATTGTTTTTTTTTTTCCTTTCTCAATCCTTTTAAAGACTCAGGAGGTTATTTCCCTCAGATTGTGTATATCTATTTCTAGTTTCGCGTCTCCCAATGATATCCTTGTTAATTCATAATCAGCCACAATGATATCATTTTCACCTTTATGAATTGTGGGTTTTGTAATCTCAACAAATTGTTGGCATGATGTATCTAATACAAGGTGATAAGTTTTTTATTTATTTGGGGCTGAAGTAACTTGAAGGATATCAACTACAACATCCTAATATAAAACAATTGCCTTTGAATGTATTTTGTTATTATTTTCAACCAAAGGTTGAACCCATAAGAATGAAGTATCAGTGATAACAACCTAAGTTAGATTTGGTGTAGGAAAATTTAGAGTGAGAGGAGGTGGTGAATGGGCTTGTACATGTATGATTTCAATAGAAGGATATTTTTCACTTGATACATATGGATAAACAATATCTCTCTTTATATCCAACTTCTGCCTCAGGTTACTTCCTCCCTCCACATTCTATGAAGGGAGTTAAATAGATTTTCTTCCTCTTCTGGCATAGGGTCAACTCTTGGAGTGTGAATGTAAACCTTTGGGTTATGAGGTCAAATTTGGAACATCCCTGAATATTTGACATTGATGGAGACATTCTTTAAGATCCATTGCAATTGAGGCAATGTGACTTTGGATACCGGTTAGGGACTCTAAATTGTTTTTGTTGAAGGAAAGAGGACCACTTGCCTTCTTCTTGACCATCTCCTGATGATGAGTTATTATGATGATGATTCTTCAGTGAGTGGGGAAATAAAACCTTTGAAAACAATGGTGAAATTCATTCAAGATTCTAGAGATTGATACTCGTGGGATTCCAACTTGGATATGGAATTTTTGAGCATTGCATATCGTGCATCCAAGATGCGGATCCAAACTTGAGACAAGTCATGGAAAATTGATATGAACACTCCCTTAATCTCAAGGGATTGGGAGTTGAAATAAATCATGTCGAATAATAGTGGGAGCATCTCATCCAAATGACTGACTTCCTTCTCAAGCTTATCCTTTTCCTTGTTTACTTTAGACAATATTTCATGAGCATACTTGATGAGAGAAATGATGTCCAGACACAATGCCTTGCCTTGCTCAATGATTTATTCAATCCAATTTTTATAGGATTTCCCACAAAATCATGTATTCATGTGTTTTATTGATTTCCTTGGGGTTGATACCATTAATTAGAGGGATATATTCAATCAGAAGGGGGGTGTTGATTTTGCTCCTGAGAAGGCTTGAATGTACGCATTGAGAGCTCATACATGTTCCTCTAATTGCACAATGGTTTGCTTGTATTATTTGATCTGAGCTAGAAGACATGAATTATATTCTTTGAATAGATGAATGTCACCTTCATTAGAATCTTGACCCAATGAGATGTGGGTCAACTCATAATCAGATGGAGTCATTTCTTCCATGGGCTTGTCAGTATTAGGCATGACAAATTCAACATAATAATTACTTGAGGTGCCATTAAAGAAGTAAGAAGATACATGGGATTTATTTATTCACTTGGGTTTCAACATTCCAAATATTTCTGTGAGACTAGGAATGGTATAAAGTTGCGTTGTTCTTGGCCCACTCTCAAGCACTTCTTGAATCCATGGAAACGACTCTTCGGGAGTTACCACAACGTCTATCACCAGAGTGCTTGCAGAAGCTTTCCTTGGAGATAGCTCTTTATCACCTTGAGAAGACATAATTAGATGTTTTTGCAGAGGAGGATACTACTACGGATTACTTCTTCTTTTCCTGAGAAGCTCAATCTAACCAACTTTCCTTGGCCCACTTAACCAGCTCTTCCAACTCACCGAGCTTGCTGACTTAGCTTGTCTTGAACCAAATCACCAAGGGGAGAGTAGGTGATCTTGACCAAAAATTGAACTTCATGGTGGAAAAATCTGAGATATATGTCATTATGGAGGTGAAAACAAGTTCCTGCAAATGATACTAAAAAACTGCTATTTTTGGAAATCAGGACCAGGGGCTACTATTTATTAAAGTTACTTTTTTAGTCCGTTGTCTTCACTGGAATGTTTCCTTCACATTCTAAATCTTCCAAAAATGTTTTGGGGTCATCTTGAAGAAATTTCCATTTTTGGAAATATTCTTTTTGATTTTTTTTTTTTCACTTTTTCACCTGCGTGTCCTAGTTTTTTGTTCTAAAGGATTTCAATGCATGTTCTTCGGAGGAGCTTTCTGTTTCTGGAAACTTACTAAAACTGGAAAGTTTGAACTAGAGAAACTTGCTATTTTTATAATATTAAAATGAATGCATCAGATTGATGAGAAAAACATGGATTATTTTTGGGTTTTCTCTTCTGATGATCTGTTCAAAATTTTGGTCAATTTGCCGCACGGTTTGATGACAACTAAGAAAAAATCATCCTAGGGCTGAAATATTTGAATGATTGCTGTAAAATATCTTGACCACATTTGGGATTTTTGTTTTCTTATTCTTCAAGTAACTTGGGTGAGGAATATCTTAGCAAAATTTCATTGAGATCAGATGTATGGTTTGAAAGATATGAGTGTTTTCTTGTTTCTGTGCCCTAGGGTGTCTGACATCTCTTATCCATGGATTTCTTTTGAAAAACCTCTATTTATTACAAAAAAACATGGGAGGATCATAAAATTATGGATGATGTGCTGGAGAAGGTGTGGCAGAAATATAAATGGAATATTTGAGAGCTAGTTATCTAGTAGTGGAGGAAAATAATGCGTGCGTGAAGTAAGAAGCAGGTGACATTACGACAGTTAGAAAAATTTACAAAACTTTGAAGGATTGGAATGTGTAACACTTTATTGAACCTATTGAACCAAATATTTGGTGCAATTGGTGTAAAAATTTCTCCCTATGCTGATTGGGCCATGTGGCGGAGTGCGGTTGGTCGGAGCGGGGACTGGGAAATGAAGCCTAGAGGGCTTATTTGGAAAGCAAAAGCTAAAAATTGGTCGTGTGGAGGGTCCAGGGGTAAAAATGAGGTAGGGGAACATTTTATTGCACCCATTTCACCAAATATTTGGTGAAATTGGTGCAAAAATTGCTCCAATTTCCCATTGGTTGGATTTCCAACTTGAAAAATGGCTAACTGTTGGAGGTTGTGCATTGGAGAACGACTTGTCGGGACCATATCTGGAGTTCCAGGAGGAGTTTTTGATGAAATTTTATATGATATTAACTGAAAATTTCCTTTTGAATCAAATGGTAGAGGTATAATATATTGATTATTCTATTTGAGCCCTTAAAAATAGGAATTGTGTTCTAGCCTCTTATCTGTGCATGAGAAAAACTGCCTGTAGACCTATTACACCAAGGTGTTGTGAAAAATATGATTTCACCATATTTATGGGATTGGAATTAAATTTATGAAGGTATATTATTTGGCTCCTAACTCCATCTGGAGCTCCTAGAATCACCTCCCGAAGCTCATGGGTTATTTTTGCACTATCTACCGCTTAGGCCTCCAAGACTCATTTTTATTGAACTTGCTCCAAAACTTTTGAATCTTCCCAAAACCTCCCAATACTAATTTTAAATGTATTTAAATCTATGATATTATCCTTGATTAATTTATGACTTTTGATCCACTATGGGGAGACTCAAAAGGTCGAACATGGTCTTTCCCAAACTTGTCAAAGTCCTGTTATGATGGATCATGCCCTGAAAAACACTTGGAATGAATGGGTATACCTAAATAACCTATGGGAACACTAAATTAGGGATTATTGTTACATGAAGGAGGGCTTAGAATGTTCTTTAGGTAAAATTTGTGTAGGGTATGGTTGTCATGCTCGGAAATTGTGAATTTCCTTATTGCACATTTACATGACAACATGTTACATATGACCACATTCCAACCTTACATCAAGGCTCTGCTGAACCCATCAAGGATTATATTTTACACTTCAATGCTTGTATACACTAGCTCATTTTCCATCCTAGTGACTTAGAAAAGAAATTCATATTTTGTTGTGGCCTTATTCCTCCACTTAAGCAAAGGCTACAATATGACACTTGTGAGTCATTCATTCTCTTGTGTTATAAGGTTATCAATATAGAATAATATATTTCATCCTCACATGTCATTACACCCCCACACGTTTCATCTACTTATTGGTCTATGCTAGGGCACCTAGGGGTTGGAGGGCACCCCGAGGTGCCCCAATCGTGATTTTAAGCACCGTGTCATCGTAATTTGTGGCCTTAATTTTTTTGTTCGAGGCCGGTCTTAACGGTTACCTCATGCATTCCCCTAGGTTGTATTTGACATTTTCGGGTCACTAGTGTCGAAATTTGAACAAGATATCCCTATATAAACATATCATACTCACTACATTAGGGGCGAACATATTACTATCAAGGGAAGCTATCTACTAAGGCAAGGGACTACATTTGGGCATCTTCTACATCTGCATCACACAAGCATAGGGGAAGGGTTGTATTCTTTTTATTCCATCCACCATTTTGAATTTTACATCTAGTTATTTCCCCTACTATCTGTGCATTTGTGCTAGGCATCCTAGGCACAAAATTACACACACACACACATAAAGCTACATGAGATATGAAATGTAGTGTAACTCTCGATCCTAAGACCACTATTTTGGTAGATGAGGTTAGTCGACCTATTCTTATGCATTTTATGTATATTTTTAGGAATTGATGATTTGAATAGGGTTTTGCAGGTAAATATTCACGTGTCATCTACAAAGACATAGACAACACTTTTGTGACACTTGTGTGACATGAGAGAATGTATTATAGAGATATTGGCAATAGAAAATTCAAGTTATGAGATTTTTTGTAGTCTACAACACCCAGATTATAGACCAGGGTGCCCTGGGCACCCCTAGTATCCTCCCAGGTGCCTCTAGTATAGGAAAATATCAAGTTTCTATCTTTCTCGAGGCCATTTAGTCACAACTTGCCCAATCCGCATACTAGTCTGCTATAGTCTAGCACACAACGAGGTAAGTTAATTCAAGGTTAGTACAATATCCCTATTATTTCCATTATTTCAATACATTCCAATATCAAAATAAAATATTTAGATCTAGCATTTCAATATAGAATTTAGTTTCTATTTAGATTAACTCATAAAATAACAAGATAACCATATTTTTAGTTAATCAATAGGTTGTTAACTTACATAAGCCTAGCGGCTGCTATCTTACATAAGTGTATAGGTTGTTAACTTACATAAGCCTAATGGCCGCTAATTTACACAAGAGTAGATTTGTCTAGGTGAAATAATCCTAGCGGTTGGAAAGTTACACTAGCCTACTTGTAATAAGTTTCATAAGCCTACCCACCAACATAAATAACATAATACATAAGCCTAGGCACCACAAAGTAACATCAGCCCAAGGGTTATATTTGAAGGCCACCTATGCTTGTCACACAATTTTTAGATGACAATAATTTTACAATATTTCCCTTTAAAAATACAAAATAGTAGTTAATTAAATACTTAAAATTTATATTTATTTAATATTTTATGTATATTATATATTGATATAATTTTTATTTAAATCTATATAAAAAATGATGGTAATATTGTAAATATGGAAGTTAAGTGTGATAAAGTCAACTACTTTTATGCTTTTCCATTCTGTAAATCATTAATAAAAACAAAGAGTTAAGAATTACATTAAACAAGTTGTTTTGAGGAAATGGATTTGAAAATGTATTTCCATAGGAAATCAATCCTTTGATAAAATTACATAAGAATTGATCCCTCACAAGGGTATTGATTATTGTTCTTGAATTTGTGCAAGGTATTTTTGGATAGCTTCATGACCCCGATTCAGTATTTTAATTTGATCTCCTTTCCATATTTTTATTGGACTCCATGCCTAGATGATGTTGTCTATATCAATATCTGATGTGTCCCTTGATTTTCGCCACCATTAATTTTTATTTAAGAATTCTTAGTACCTTTATTTTTCTGTATTTCCTTTTCATGTGGGTTCCCACCAATGCAACCTTATATTTTGAGTGTTTGTGTGAACATCTTGTATTAGTTTTAGTTCTTCCTTGCCCATCCATATAGGTACATTATCATTATCTGGTCTTACTAGTATCATCTTTCCAACATTCACATCTACTACTGGGTTGAATTCCTCTCGAGGTATATCAAAAATAAGCCCAACATATATATCCTTATTTGAAAGGAAATTTTGACTATAGTAGTTATCCATGTCAAGATGTGGTGCACCCACTATCTGATCATACATTGTGATATCCTAAATTGTTTTTGGAAAAAATAATCTCTCCTCGTCATGCTACAATTTCCAAAGGGATTCTCTAGGGAACATAGAACATTTTTCTAATATGCAATTTTGGAACCCAGTATGCTTCTACACCATCAATTAAAATATTTTCCCAGTGTGTGATGTATGACTGAATTCCTCTCTACATGTCTGCCATCTATTTTATTTCTTTGAAGGGTGCTAATGGAGGATCCCCTTCAAGCAAGAAAGGTTTCTCATCCACTATTTTCCAGATCTTAATTGAGCATGACCAATCAGAATCCATGATTGATGCTTTGAAATCCATGATAAGAATGTTGTCTTTGACATGGAATTTAAACATCTTTGGTTTTATTATACCCATGATCTTGTGGTTACCATCTAGCAGGTGTGGTTCCACAAAGGCCTTAAAGTCATAGAATTCCTCAATAAGGTACAAAGTGAATGTGTTGGAATCCTCTTGGAGTGTTATGTAAGTGTCCATTATTTGTGGCAAAGAGAATGTATAAAATTTGCAAAATGTTGTTGATAATCGACCGAATGTCCCATCTATGTCTTCATGCGTGTGACCCACTGGAAGGAAAATCATATACATTGTGTTGAAAACCCTTCTAGCTGTCAGCATGGATACAAATGCAAACAATGTGTGATTTTTGTTGTCACTTGCAACATTATCTAGTTGCAAGTAGAGAATTGGTGGTTATTTTCTAAATGAAATTGAACATCTGCTTATAGTATTAATTGTATGAGCACACTCATTTTTCTTCTTATATTCCTTGCACTTGTCATATGCATCATTTTACAACAGTGCATCATGTAATGGGTTTTTTGATGTCCCAATACTATATAAAAATCACCATACTGATTTGTAAGTGGTTCTTCTAGCTTCCGGATACATAGTGCCAATGATGTTATTGTGAATTTTTATCCTCGCTCAACAAAAGGGAGACAAAAGTTCTCGAAACCCCCATTTTGTGCCCATGTGTCTGTGTTCCAGTTAAGGTGACGAGGAGATTAATAACATTGCTTATTAATTTTGATTTTTTCCCATCCTTGGTATTGAAATTTTCTTCTTGTCCATTTTGTCATGCACAATGCTCAAATAACTATTAGGATTTGGTTGTGATTGTACTCTATGTGCATAGTAAGTTACACGAAAATTTGAATGTAATCATTGTGCCATTTATGGCATTGATATATTTTTCCAGTGTTTCTAGACATGAGGTCACTGTACATTTGTTCTTAAGCTCTGTGCACTCATCACATTTGGTGAAGAATTTGTTCTTGGTGATTGAAACATGGGATAAATTTTCTTTCCATATTTTTTTGAGATTTGACTATGACATTGGAGGAAGGTCTAACAATGAAAGGCTGTCATTGCACTTTTGTAGTATGTAAGAAAAACTATAACATGTAGGAAGAAGTCTCATTATTAATTTAGTACCATATTATCCCATTGAATGATACATGTGTGGGGATATACCATAATTCTTCTCCACCATTTTGGATATCAATACAATATTTGCGACAATGTTTGGCATTTGTTTTTGTTTTCTTGTATTTCCTATTAGCATACGTTGGTTAATAGATTTGTCTTAGGTGTCAATCTTATCACTTTATCTCTTCTTCTGTTATTCCATCATTCTCTGCTTCTGTTGTGGATCTTCTCCATTCATTTAGGGAGTCCAGTACAAATTATTGTCCTATAAATACTGTACGTGAGCTTTGTGTTAGATAGAATAATACGAGATAAACAATCTCTTCTATTTCTCCTTCATTCGCTGTCTCTCAGTTTGGTATCAGAGCGACTGCAAATTGGTGCAGTTGGAGGTGTAGGGTGAGATCTTGCCGGTGAGGCCAAAGCCTACAAAGCTGAGCTTGTAAACCCTTTCGTTGTTGCAGGTCACGCCCTCCAATTCCTGAAAACATGCCATTACAGGGCGCCTGAAGCTTTTACTTCGTCCACTGAGTGAGCTTTTGGGCGGGGTCCTGAATCAAACCATTCCTTCGCAACTCCGCCTGCGGCCGGCACGAGACGTCGAGCCACTGCACCGGTTCACATCAAAGTGGAGGCTTGTGAAGGTGGAGGAGAGCGAAGGGTCGTAGATCAGATCCGATGGGTGTAACAATCGGTGCGGTTTGCATTGAATCCAGATAAAGTCGGAGCCCGTATCTAGGACAACGAGCTACTCGCGTCGGAGAGTAGACTTCCGAGCGTGTTGAAGCTCCGCTCTTTGGACGTGGAGATTTCTTGAGCCACCTACGTTTAAAAATTGCCTCTGCGCTAACATTTGTCATTGCGTGGAAAGGAAGAATTCCTTGTGTATACGTTTTGAATTATTTTTTTATCATTTTTTCTACGCCGAGAGGAAAAGATTCTTCATACATGCATGGAAAAATATTGGAATCTTCTATTATGTAATCGATTTCTTTGTGAAGTGAAGGAAGGCAGCACATGTGTAGAGAGTAGATCGCTGTGGAAAGTAAAAATGGAGATCTCACGGGAGAGAGAACTTATTTCTGTGCGCGGAAACCTTCAACCTGTGTAGAGCTGTCGAGGTAGTTTTGAGTCTACAACAGTTTCTTCAACACTACGTCGAATGTCGAGTGTAGACAACTTGATTGAAAGTGTCAATAACACGGTCGCCATAGCTGTAACAAAGCCACAATATCAACTCGCCATCTAGAGAACACCGTGCTCTGAGAGCTCCAAGTTCTACTTTGCTTTGGCGAACGAGTTTGAAAGCAATCACAAACTAGTTCGAGAAGGACTCCTGAATACTCGCCATCTAGAGAACACCGATGAAGAAGAAGCCTACAAAGGCGGTCACAACACGCGAATATCGCGAGCATCTACGACAAGTGAGTCCAAATTGTAATAACTTTTCAAATAAATAAATATTTTTTTATTACAATGTCTGCTCCGAAGTTACTTCTGTCTGACGCTCAGTTGCTCAAAGGGCCTAATTTTGCGGCCTGGAAGACAAAAATGAAGACAATCCTTCAGTTTGAAGGATTATGGGGAATTGTCACAGGGTCTGTGCCTGCTCCCACAGCCCCCGATGAACTAATAAAATATGACATGGCTAGTGCTAAAGCCTTGATGCTGATAATGCTCAGTATCAGTGATGATGTGCAACCGCATGTTCGGAATGCGGAGAAACCCAAGGAGGCCTGGGACAAGTTGGCAACCATTTATGAAGCCAAAAATCAGACAAAGATTCTTCATCTTCAGTCGAAGCTGCACACCCTCTCTATGGGGTCTGACGAGAAAGTGGAGGAATTCCTGCATCGTGTGGCTGAGTTGAGATCAGAGTTATTAGCGCTCGGTGAAACGGTAGATGATAAACTACTCGTCCCAATCACCTTGAGAGCACTCCCTTCTCAATTTCGAGTGTTTGTTACAACACTGAATGTGTCTAAACAAACAGTGACATTCGAAGAGCTTGTGAATTTGCTGCAGCAGGAAGAGGCTATCACTTCATCGCATGGGGAGTCTCAGGACAAAGCCTTGTTCTCAAAGCCTAATCATGGCCAGAAGAATTGGAAAGGTCCCCAGAGAAGCCAAATCCAAAGCACAACCCAAACAAAAAGATCAAAAGTCAAAGAGATGGTGTCACATTTGCAGAACCAATACTCATGACACTGATCACTGCTGGCACAACAGCCTGAAACAAGGGCCTTCAAGCCATACAAGCACATCCGGGCACGAAGATTTTCAAAATTCCAAATGATGTCCCCACTGGAGAAAGCAAAAAGGACATCTTGCAGCCCAACAAGAAGATGATGACTCTGATGAGGAGACATCAAAAGGAGCCCATTGTAGTAAGAATCTTATACTTGTCTCTCAAACTTCTCATTTACGAAGAAAGTCTGGTTGATAGACTTTGGTGCAAGCAAGCATATGTCAGGTGACAAGAAGCTGTTTGATTCACTACATGAAGAGCCAACTGGAGATCGAGTTCGGATAGCGGATGACAAAGAGTACATTAAAGAAGGAATAGGAATGTGACCATTCCTCTGGGCCACGAAAATGTACACTTACAAAGGTACTATATGTTCCTGGCTTGACTAGCAACCTTTTGTCAGTTACTCAGCTCTTGAATCATCACCTTAAGGTTGAATTTCTTGTTCAAAATGGCATTAAATCATGATTAATCTCCGACAAGGTATGGTTCTTGCTAAAGCTTTTGTAAAAGATAAGTTATTTGCTTTAGATACTATTTCATCTTCTGCAGTAGCTTTATCTGCTTCAACAATAGAATCAACTACCTTATGGCATTTTAGATATGGACACTTGTCGGTCAGTTCATTGCACTAGATGAGTTCAAAAGAAATGGTCCGTGGACTACCCAAATTGTCTAGTTCCTTGCCTATTTGCCCTGGCTGTCTTGCAGGAAAACAACATAGAGATCCATTTCAAGTGAGCACCTTCCATGCCAAGAAGTGTCTGGAGGTAGTTCATACCGATCTGAATGGCCCATTGCCTGCTTCATTTTCAGGATACAAATACTTCCAGTTGTTCGTGGATGATCACTCTCACAAGATGTGGGTATATTTCCTAAAGCAGAAAAGTGAGGCTCTTCAACACTTGCAGAACTTCTATCATCGTGTTGTCAAAGAGTCTGGACAACCACTTCTTCTACTCCGCTCAGATCGAGGGGGGGAATTCACATCAAATAAGTTCTTGGCCTTCCTAAACCATCATGGCATTAAGCAGCACCTGACTGCTCCCTACACGCCCCAACAAAATGGCATTGTTGAGCGTCGCAATCGCATAGTGATGGAGATGGCACTGCATGCTATCAACTGCAAAGCTAGGAGAACGCTATTGGGCTGAAGCAGTACAAATGGTTGTATATCTTCTCAATAGGGCACTAAAAATATTCTATAGAACAAGACGCTAGAAGAGGTATGGCGTGGTAAAAAACCATCAATTTCTCATTTGGAGTATTTGGTTGCACAACATACATGCATGTCCCAGCTTGAAGAGAAAGAAGGTAGAGCCAAAAACACTCCCGTGTATCCTTCTTGGCTACAAGTACTACCTCGAAGGTGTATCGTCTCATGGATCTTGAGACAAAGAAAATATACGAGAGTCGGGATGTGGTTTGTGATGAGTCATCCTTTGACTCAATAGTATCAACAGAAGATCCACTTCCAAACACATCTCACCGATTAGTCTCGAACGGATGATGATGAGCTGGAGGAGACTACTCAAAGAAAAGAAATGCTACGTGAGAACTATTTGTTGACCTTGGAGAACTACAGAATGTGACTCCACATCAATCCTCACGGAAACGACACAGTTCTTCTCAAAAGCAGTCAAGTTCTCGTCTGAAGTGGGTACAAAGCACTATCAAGGACTCAAATTTGCAACAACTCCCAGATACATCATCCGGAGTCAAAACAAGGAGTCAAACAAGAAATGAGGTAAACTTTGCACTCATGAGTTCACTGATGAATAGCTCTGAGCAAAATAATGTTCGTGAAGCACTCAGTCAAACTCAGTGGAAGGAAGCTATGGAAACAAAATATGACTCGCTCATGAAAAATCATACATGGGAACTTGTCGATCTGCCTATAGGAAAGAAACCCATAGGCTGCAAATGGGTCTTCAAGACAAAATATAAGGCAGATGGATCCATCGACAAACATAAAGCACGACTTGTAGCAAAGGATATGCTCAGAAAGAAGGCATCGACTATGAAGAAACCTTTGCACCCACTGTGAAGATGAAGACCATCAGAGTAGTTTGCACACTGCAGCACATAGAAAGGATGGAGACTTCAGCAGATGGACGTCAAGAGTGCTTTCCTAAATGGTGATCTGAAAGAAGAAGTATACATGACCCAACCAAAAGGATTTGTTGATGAAAATCAGCCTAAAAAGGTATGTCGTCTCATCAAATCTCTTTACGGACTGAAACAAGCTCCTAGGGCATGGTATATCAAGATCAACGATCACCTTTTGTAGCATGGGTTCACTCGTAGCCCCTCAGATTCAAATTTGTATATAAAGAAGGTAGGCAAAGAAATTATCATTTTGGTTGTTTATGTAGATGATCTTGTGATCACTGGTAGTTCAGAAGATCAGTTGATATTGTAAAGAATGATCTCAAAAGAACCTTCGACATGACAGATTTGGGGCTACTACATTACTGTCTTGGCTTGGAAATATGGCAAAAGGAGCATCACATCTTTGTCTCCCAGACAAAGTACGCCAAGACACTCCTGGAAAAGTATAGAATGTCCGACTGTAAACCTATATCCACTCCCATGGAAAAAGGCTTGTAACTTTCAAGATTCCAGGACTCACCTCAAGTAGATGCTACTCTCTATAGGCAATTTGTTGGAGGGCTCATCTATTTGACATACACCAAACCAGATCTCTGCTATGCTGTCAGCTATCTTTCCAAGTTCATGCAGGAGCCAAAGAAATGTCACTGGAATGCAACAAAGCATGTTTTGAGATATGTCCGAGGAACAACTAATTATGGTCTGGAATATAAAAAGAATGATCAATTCTTCTTACAGGGATATGTCGACTCGGACCACGCTGGATCTGTTGATGATAGGAAGTCAACTACAGGATACATATTTCATCTCGGATCTGGACCTATCTCATGGATAAGCAAGAAGCAGAATGTTGTTTCTATCTCATCCACAGAGGTAGAATATCGTGCCACACGAGGAGCTGTGTGCGAAGTGATATGGATACGTCGCATTATGGATGACCTGGGAATTCTGAAAAACAGTCACCCATTCTTTATGACAATCGAGAGTGTGTTGAAGCTCGTGCAAAATCTAGTCTTTCATGAACGAACAAAGCATATTGAAATTGATTGCCATTTCATTCGAGAGCACATCTTGAACCATCAAATTCAGCTCCAGTACTGTCCTACTGAAGCACAAGTTGCTGACATTCTCACTAAATCCCTTGGAAAAGTGAAATTTGAATCTTTCAGAGGTCACATTTGCAAGAATAATGTAATAAGGGGGGGAATGTTAGCATACGTTGGTTAATAGATTTGTCTTAGGTGTCAATCTTATCACTTTATCTCTTCTTCTGTTATTCCATCATTCTCTGCTTCTATTGAGGATCTTCTCCTTTCATTTAGGAAGTCCAGTACAAATTACTGTCCTATAAATACTGTACGTGAGCTTTGTGTTAGACAGAATAATATGAGATAAACAATCTCTTCTATTTCTCATTCATTCGCTATCTCTCATTTCCATTTATTTCCCTCCTCTCGCCATTAATCTAAGATTGTTTGTATCCATAATAGGTGCTTTTCAGTATTCCATGACATCTATACCATGCATTCTGACATACACCCCTTCCACATAACTTCAATTCATCTATAGTATTCTCTAAAGTTTGACCTTGATCACAATTACCTAGTATTTGCGGTGAATGCATTAAGTAAAAATTTTTTGATGGTAGGTTCATTCAAACCTAGAGTTAAATTCCAACTGTGATTGAAAGCACTTAGAGATAGATTGGAGAGAAATCCTTCCTTTTAGAAAGGTTTTTTTTGAACTTCAGACAAAACATTTTCTCTTGATTTTTCATCATTTTCCCTTGCCTTTGGTGTACTAGATGGAGTAGAATTTACCTTTTGGCATTTGTAGGTGTTGTCATGTATTTTTATCAATTTTTCATTACTACTACATATGGAGGATTCATATGAATTTGGGTATACTAGTTGAGGAAATGGATATTCAAATGCACTCCAAATTTTTATCAGCAACTCTTCTGGAATTTATTTTAGCCTTACTTCCATAATGGAACCATCTTGATGGGCCAACTAGCTGACAAAGACATTGGATGAGAGATCCTTCTGATATGGAGAAACCCTTGCAAAAAGGTGTAATTAATTTATCAACATGCACCCCAAATGTATTTCCATATAATTTTTTAAAGTGCACCATGTCTCCTTCACAAGACATTTGTAATTGTTGCTTCTACAACAAATTTGTGTTCTTTTGAACAAAAATGTATCAACTTGGTAGTAACCCCCTTGAACTTCAAATTGAAGTCAGTGTTTGATGTGGCGGTTGTTTCTTGGAGTTCAAAATTTCCATTCACATGAAGTGCAATTCTTGTTTCTAGATAAACTAGGTTTTTGATTAGCTAGGAAACTTTGTTGTTGCGTTGTAGACTTGGATAACAATAATTACATGTAGTTATAATATTCTCCACAAAAACACCAAACTGTGTGGGTCCCAACACTACTCCCAAAATCACATGTTATTCTTGTACCATGGATATAAACCCTTCAATTATGTCACCTTCTTTCTGAGGACACTTATGTTTTAGCACCACGTAGGTTATAGAAAATTCATCCATGTCTTTAGGAGTTGTGAAACAATGGTTGTGACTGTTAGAATTCAAACCCTCATCCTCATTAAATGTACCCTCTGAGTCACTGCTCATGATGTTTTTAATTCAATCACCCCCACATGCTTAATCATTTTCTTCATTTTCCACGGGATAAAGTATCCCTTGTTTTCAATTTCTACCAGGGTTTCACAATCATCAATTGTGTATGAAAATCTCGCTCTTCCATTGAATACAATACTTATTGTGACAACGAATAAGCTAGAACCCACCCCACATCTCTACAATGGAGTGTATCTTTGGATGGATAAACTAGTCCCTCCGTAACTTTCACACCTTGAATAGTAAATCCACATGTTCTCCATCTTCAAAAACATAGTTCATTTTCAACTATATCCACAAATAAAAATATAAAATTAGTACTAAGGACACTTAAATATTTAACATTAGTATGGAGAATTGAAATCACAATGAGAAAATAAAAATATACATCTTTAAAACCTCATTTAATCCAAATATTTAAACATATAACAAATTGTATTACACCCTTAGATCCCACTGTGTGTGTATAATTTTATCCATAAAACACATAGTGTAGGGGAAAGGAGCCAATGATCATGAATATTAATGTAGGAGGCTATTAGATTTACATAACTATCATATTTTTTTAAAACACCCTTTAAAATATTTAATATTTTTATAATGCACACATTTTCTTTTGTGCATTTAAATTTTGTTTAAAAAATATTTCTAAGGGATTTAAAACATGCATTTTTCAATAAAAAGAAAATTAATATTGGCCCTTGCTTGTGAATAAAATCACCTTTTTAGGACAACTAATGTGTCACATTTTTATTGGCTGATTTGTACATGTGACTTGATTTTACTTGTGTTATTGGCTACCTTTTTTCTAAATTTTTAGTATAAAAGTTATAAATGTTGACTTCGATTTTTACAACTAGTGGTACTATACTTCACATTACCACTCACAATCATTGGCTTACGCATAGTCATTGGATTCTTTCCCTATGAATTTCAAAAGTTGTATATCCTAGTGGCTCTGTGACGTAATTTTTTTCTTACATGCTAAAATTCAAATATTGACTAGAATGGGAGGCCGAAAGTTGGTGATCGTACTTCAATGTGCGAGCGAGCACAATTCCAAGTTTGAAAACTCACACTTGGAGGTGAAAGTGATAACACATCGTAGTGCGAGAGAGTCATGGCCTCACACATCTATGACATGTGATCCCTCACACATTGACCTGTAATCCCTCACACAAAAAAGTACAAGAATTTTCAAGACGAAGTGTGAGCATTCTCACTTGGAATAGGATCACTCACATATCGAAGGGAATATTTTCACTGCTATTCTAGTCAAAAATTGTCTAGCCTAACAACCTCTTGGACTTAAATTTAGGGCCATTAATATTGTGTTGAAGTAAATCGTTCATGTATTTAATTCTCTAATTGTATAGCTATGTTTATTTTATGGTATAGAGTTCAAGTTTAGTCTTTATTTGATTAACGATGGTGGTATATGCTTTGATTCAATTATGTGTATTAATTGTTTCTAAGCTTTTTATATCTTACGTAATATTTTAACAATATAAGTTTATTTTTAATAATTATATATAATATTGAGTAGAAGTAACCCATGCTACATAGTTTTTTTAATAATTGTCAATATTAAAGACTTAATTTCAATTAAATATATGTATATCAAATTTAAGTTTCAAACAATGTCAAATTTTAGTTTTCATACATTAAAAATTATGTTATAAAAATGTTACCTTAATTATTTACAATAACAAATACTTTTTTGTAAGGTCAAATGTTACCTAATTAATATTGCGCTTCCGTAAACATTAAATGGCCATTAAACTGTATAATGTAAAATACGCCACTTGAGAGTATTTTTTATTTTTTCGTATTGCATTTAATGTTAAGTGGTACAATATTAAATTTTAATCCACACAAACTTTGTTAACGTCTATATTTAATGCAATAAAATGGAAAATTGTATACTCATTTTGAAGGTAACAACACCAAAACAAGGAGCACATATACAAATGGGGAAGAACAGAGTTACAAAAAATTAAAAGAGGTAAAGCATTGTTATTTTATTTTGAAGAATTTCATTTTATAAACCCATTTCATAGTGATTGTAAATATTTCATTTGTTAATAGGTAATTAACTAATTTTCAATGTTTCTCCACATGTTTTGATTATGTGAATTTACAGAGTGCAGGACCCCTTTTATATTTATTATTAGAAAATAAAAAATTAAATTAATTTTAGATAAAAGATGGAGTACGTAAATTTTTTCATTTGTGAATTTTTATATTAACTAATAAATTTACAGGACATGGAAATATCACCATTTTCCTTGTTTTCACATTTTGAATCCCAAGTTTTCAAATCAACTCCAAGAAAATATGCAAATAATATGATTTTTTCAACACAACTAAGTAACTACTGTGTAAAGGAATTATGCGTGCAAAACTTAGATGGAAATAATGTCTCAAATTTGTAAGAGAATACAAGTGGCGTACAAAAATTGGGTCCTTACATTCCACATTCATAAATCGATCTAAATTCTCCATATATTGTTGATGATGTTGATGATTCAAAATTAGAAGAAACATTTTCAATAACCCATGCATATGAAAGAGATAGAAATAATGAGGAGATGATGAAAGAATACAAAGAAGAGATGTGGTTAAAATCTGATGTGAAAACATTTATTTTAAAATATGAAGAGGTGTATGAACATTTAAATCGTGGAAAACTTGACAAGAAACATTGGGATAATATAGTAGATGCTTTGAATCAAGTTTGTGGAAAAACATTCAATGGGATGCAATGCAAATACAAGATGAAAAAGTTGAATAAAACCCTCAAGAAGGAGAAACAATTGGAAAACAAAACATTGGTAACACACTCAACATGGAATTTCTATGAAGATATGGATCACATGACAAAAATAAAATCACAAGGTTATTGGTTTTAATGAAAAATATATGGTTAATATAACAACTTCTACTTCTAAAAAAGACATGAGAGGGAAATCATAAATCCCTTCTATCAATATTGAAAATTTGGAAGGAGAAAAATAGAAACCCCTTTGAATAAAAATGGAATTCAGAGAAAAGGTGTGAAGAGAAAAAGAAACTCTTATGGATATTTGAAAAAGGTAATCAAAAATTGCATGCATATATTCAGTCAGACATATAAATAAATTAAGCAGGGAAGGATTCAACTTGAGCGTGAAAGAATGGAACAAGAGAGAAAGATAATGGAGAAAATATTGGATGTACAAATTCAAGTCACAAGTCTTTTTACCCAAGTAAATTATAAATTTTTTAACCATAGTAATATAGTATTGCATCATTAATTCCATTATAAAATATGGTATACATTGTGTAAGAAAAAAAATCATGCATTGAAGTTAGCTAATACTTTTCTATTTTTCATTCTTCCTTTTTCTTTCAGAACAATTCCAACAATACCCATCATGGGCGCCACCAAGATCATTAATGGGTAAGTGCACTAATATGGGGGCACAAAGTGGCTAAAAATCGAAAATGAATGAAATGCATACGTGTTTTGTAATAACGCAATCACGTTATTTTTTCTTTGGTTTGGTAATTCATGAGACTATAATGCATACATGTTATAACGTGTAAGTGTTATGTTAAATTATAAACAAAAAACAAACCGAGTCCTATTCATTTTAATTTACCCCAAACGTGAATTTTACAGAAAAACGCTACCCCCGCATTTCAAATTCAGCTGGATCTTTCTCAAATGATCATTTGAGAATCACCGTGAAGATTGGAATCAACGATGGCTCCACGGAGAAGAGGTAGGCATAATTATTTTCTCGAAATTGCATTGAAATTTAGTAATTATAGAGTTAAATTTGAATTTCATACATATTTTTTTATTGTTACATCTCCACATCAACATAATCAACCACAACCAAACCATGTAATTCCTGTGATCCCTCCTAGCCCTCCTATAGTTTCTCAACATCCCCCAGGAAGTCAAGAATATTTAGCAGCCCATATAGTTGAAAAGAAGATTGAAATTGAGGATTTAATAAAAAAATGAGGGATTCACATTATACAAACCCCCACCGTACCTCTTGCAAAAACATTAGAGGCGTTAGTGGCCAAAGTTGATGTGAAAACAAGTCAAATTGATCATTGTAGGGTTTATTATTCCAAAAAATTTTCATATGTAGATGTAAAGAAAAAATAAATTACAAAAGACCTCATATGTTCCTTATTCACAGATCCCCTGAACCAATTTACATGTTCTGTTTTCATGTAAATGGTTTCCCATCCACTGGTGATATAATGATTTAATTAAAAATAATTTTTGGGACTGATGGTGGATGGTGTTTGATTTTCCACCTTGCAATAACAACGAGGTGCCACTATAGTTTTTGAGGAAACTCTATTGCAGGTTTATCCTCAACGAGATCCCAAACTATTTTAATTTTTAGGATTTCTAGGGCCGAGGAAAAGGCTCGCACATGATCAAATTGTTAGTGTAGGTTATTATTTATCCTTTTATTTATTTATCAGGATAATTCTTACACTTGTGTTATCCCTACACTTGCTGGGTTAGCTTGCTTAGGTGTACTAGTTGTGTGGAGTTAGCTTACTAGTTGTGTTGAGTTAGCTTCTCAGTCATGTGGAGTTACTTTACTAGTCTTTTGGAGTTAACTTAACTACCAGTATAAATTAGTGGGAGTTATTCACCACTAATTTAGGTAGTAGTTGCACTTCCTCCTCCTATATGTACATCTTTCTTATTGAATAATTTAAGTCATTGTCATTGTAATGTATTGAGCATTATGGATTATGATGGATTTCCATATATGGTATTTTAGCTCTTCTATTTTATAAATCTAATGTGGTGTGCTATTATCATCTAAGATCGTGGCTTGGAACAATCTTCTTATCATTCCTTTCATGGTATCAGAGCTATAGATGATGTAGACATCCATCTGTAAGTTTTTCTTTAAAGCAAGAGTTTATTTTTTCATGTATTCGAATTTTGTTAGCACTTTTTTGCAGCATGCATTTTTATGCAAAACAGAGTGCACCATTGGATTTGGAAGGTGCCAAAACCATAGAACTAATAGTAAACTCAACCATGTTTTGAGACAAGTCAAATATGGATGCAGATCTATACCCCAGGTGCATTCTTTTATCCATTGGATATAAGCGTGTACCTTTTGGATGCATTATTTAACCTCTCTAGATATTTTGGTTTTGGATGCGATTTTATCCACTAGACACAGATCTATACCCTCTAGGTGCATTCTTTTATCCATTGGATAAAAGTGTTTACCTTCCAGGATGCGATCTTTTACCCTCTGGATATTTCGGTTTTGGATGCGGTGTTTTACCCTTTGGATATTTCAGTTTTAGATGCAATAGTTTATCCATGGACACGACACTGATTTGTACCCTCTGGGTGCATTATTTTATCCATTGGATAAAAGCGTGTACCTTCTAGATGCATTATTTTACCCTCTGGATATTTCAGTTTTGGATGCAGTCTTTTATCCACTGGACGCAGATCTGTACCATTTGGGTGCATTCTTTTATCCATTGGATATTGACATGTACCCTTTGGATGCAATGGTTTACCCTATGGACATTTTAGGTTTTGGGCGTAGGATTTTATCCTTTGGTTGCAAGCTCTGTATCGTGTGGATGCACTCTTTTACCCTTTGGACATTTGGGTGTCACGTGTACCTTTTGAAAAGAAGATCAACATTAAAATATTATTTTAATAACAAAACCTTCTAGAGCTCATAAATTTTGATCCGTAGCTCGGATTAAGGTGATCTTTGTTTTGAAATTGTGTATTTTTTTGAGATCTACGCATTGGTGAGATTTTTATACACATATTTCAAATGTAAAAGGTACTTTTACTCATTGTAATATTTACATGCACTCAATTATAAAGTTCCAATTTGGGAGGGTGTTGTAATCTCTTGTGGATGCAATTTTGGTTGAGCCCGACAGTCCTCAAATTTTGGGTGTTTCATTCTTATATATATGGGTGTATGCATTTATATCTCTCCTTTTATTGAGATATTCTAGATCTATATTTTCGACACTTTTGGCATGTTGACAGTCTCTCTTACGGGGGAGCTATTCTGGTGAAGCCCAGTGTTATTTTGTCAGTGTTCGAGTAGTTGATTTTAGGCAACTCATACAGATATGTGGTGTCACTCTACCCATTCTATAGTATGGGAGGGTGTGGTGTTGATATTGCTTCTTTGGGTTTCGTGTCCTTGCCTTGTTACCTTGGCTTTTCTTGGATCGTGGCACTCTTATTTATTTGGATCTCGTGTCCTTGCCTTGTTGCCTTGGTTTTTCTTGGATCGTGGCACACCTATTTGTGATTGATCAAATTATGTTTGGTGTTTATTTTTCACTTTTTGACATCACTCCATTGATAGTCTCCTTACATGGAGCTATTCTGGTGAAGCCTAGTGTTAGTTGTTTTTGAGTTATATGATCGAGCAGTGGATTCAGACCATAGTGTGCACCACACTTCTTTAGCATTGTACAAGTTTTTGGAGTCGAGCTTCTGAGGATATCTTGCAGCAGGATTTTCTCTCTACTTTGTTATTATTGGTTTTGGGTACCTTGTGGTGTCCATTTTTCCCAGTTGTTGTACGTGGGTACCTCATCAAGCCTTGTTGTTGGGACCCACCTTCTTTTCCACCCACCTAAGCTATGCTTATGGGAGGGTGTTAGTGTAGGTTATTATTTATCCTTTTATTTATTTATCAGGATAATTCTTACACTTGTGTTATCCCTACACTTGTTGGGTTAGCTTGCTTAGGTGTACTAGTTGTGTGGAGTTAGCTTACTAGTGTTGAGTTAGCTTCTCAGTTATGTGGAGTTACTTTACTAGTCTTTTGGAGTTAACTTAACTACCAGTATCAGTTAGTGGTAGTTCTTCACCACTAATCTAGGTAGTATTTGCACTTCCCTCCTCATATATATACATCTTTCTTATTGAATAATTGAAGTCATTGTATTGTAATGTATTGAGCATTATGGATTATGATGGATTTCCATATATAGTATTTTAGTTCTTTTTTTTGTAAATCTAATGTGGTGTGCTATTATCATATCGAGATCATGGCTTGGAACAATCTTCTTATCTTTCCTTTCAAGGTGCACAATGTGCGCCTATTCAATAGGGTAGAGTCCCCACACAGAAGCCCCCTCACCCTGAGACTATCCCTCAAGTAGTGAAGGAGACAATAGAGATTGATACACTCCACACACTTTAGGGGATATCTAATACCCTTGTTCGACTTACGAGGGAGATTTCTAATCCAGATACTCATAGAGGTACAAAGAGTATTCCCTCAGGGAGTACTAGCATGAGGCCATATATTTTATCGACATGTGGTAGCATATGTTTGGGGCCCGAGGAGGATGATACTTTCATGCATACTAGTTTTAGTGGAGTTGGCACTGGTGGTGCACATGATAATGCCACTATGTTAGATGCCTTTTTGAGTGATACATTTGGATTACAGTCATCGGCATCACCTTTAAGGTATTTGTTATGTTTTATTATGTGTGTTATAAAAAGATCAAAGTACTTGATTTACTTATATATGTTAAATTTTTGAAATAATTGTATTTGTACATGTATGCATTGATATTACAATGCGGGAGGGGCGTCATCATCCCGACCATAGGCTGTGAGCACCATGCCTACACATACATTCACAAAGGTAATTTAGAATGTTAATTGTGTAAAATTTTCATGTATATGAATATATATATATATATATATTTAAATATATATATGTATGTTCAACTAACTTGACGTGATATATGTTTGATAAAGTTGATGACTTCACTAGACACCCCACCATCTCTGTGACGAGTAGAGAAAGGTGTTGCCACTACGATTTCATCTACACAACAACTCACTGAGGTATTCAAACAACATGTATTTTCATTAAATTGCTCGTGTAATTCATATTATGTTAAATTACATGTTAATAATGTCCTTCATTGTGTATACACATGAGTTACCTGTGACAATAGGTAACAACCCTATTCATTTGATTCACATGCATGGCACGGTAAAAACTAGTTTTATATTGATAAAATTAGTTAAAATATTTTCATTACACATACATGTACTTAGTTGGTGTAATTTTTTGATCTGCATTCAAAAACTTTATTGTTAACATAGTTCTATTTTTTCTAATTTTGATGTTTGATTTTGTGATCTTATGTGTATGTAGGGAACTTCAACCCCTAACATTTTGACTTTGAGGGCACAAACTCCTTGATCTCATCATTTTATACTCCCGTTCATGCTCCAGGAGCTCTTGATGACTCATCTGAGTGTGAGATGTAGATTCAGCATGACCGAGAGCTTGCAATAAGTGTGTATATTTATGTAAATACTTTCATTAACATGGTCTTAAATACATGTTGAAAACATATATAAATTATGTTTTGAAATTTCTTTTTGCATTTACAGGTTCAACTACATGCGAGTCTTCAGCAGAAGAGGACTCGTAGCATGGGCATGGATGACCCAAAGTCATATCATAGATCTCCATCTTTGTCTAAGGGAGGACCTTCTTCAAGCAAGGCCAAGAGAGGGATATATTTTTATTATTAGGATATATATATATATATATATATGTATATACATATATGACATATTTTTTGTATTATATATGTCTTACATGACATTTTTGTATTCTTATGTACATGGCATTATATGTACACCTATATGGAATTTGAACTTGATATTATATGACCTATTTGTGCATTTTTATATTTATTGTGCACGTTAATACTATTTGGAACTCGATATTTTTGTATGAGACCTTACATTTCTGAGATTATTTTTGTATGAAACTAATATGATGTGCACTTGACAATATTTAAGACATTATAGATTATTTTTTCATTTATTGGTGATGTATGTACTAGCATTTTCAATGTATAATATGCATCAAAGTTTGGAAATCAATATTTATATAATGTATAAATATAAAGAGTTACCTAATCTGAGTAAGTATTCATTCAATTTATTAATGTGTATATTTATATTTACCTTATCTGCGCTTCTTCTTGCTCAGAACTAAACAAGAAATATTTACTAGGTGATTGATAACCCCTGTGTGTTCTTAGCTATTCCCCTGTTGCTATGATTGTAATTTCTATGTCGCCTGAGGAATTGGAATATTTTGGTGGTAATGGCCTTTTCTTGTTTCGCTCTCCTTAACTTTTTCCTTTCTCTCTCCAATGTACTCAGCTTCGCCATCATGGATTGCATAATACCATACATGGAAATACAAGAAATGTGATTTTTTTTTAGAAAGGAAAAGAGAGTGAGAGTGAGATTGAGATTTGAGAGAGAGAGAGAGAGAAAGAAAGAAAACATGAGAGGGAGAGAGAGTGAGAGGTTTTCCAATCCATTATTTTGTAAATGGTAGCTGGTGGGATCAAATCGAATTACGCCAACATGTCTGGATGTCCTAGTGAATGGTGGTGGAGTATTCGTTTTGGTGTGGGGTGGTGTCATTTCTTCCAGGATACTTCGTCCGAGCATAGTCCCTTAAGATCTCTGAGACCAAAAAACCATGTAAGTTCGAGAGGTGATTTCTTGGACTCCATGGCACCTAGAGATGTCACGTTGGATCCTACACCTCCACCTAGGCACCCTATACAAAATTATATCTTGGTTTTTCCATATCGATTCGGTGCTCTCATGTCCTATTGTTTACAAATGCACCAAATACTGTAGTTTTAGTCAGTTTAAGGTTGTCGAATCCATTATTTTACAAATGGTAGCTCATGGGAATGAAACCGAATGTGCCAAAACATCTAGATGGCCTGGTGAATTCTAGTGGAGGTTTCGTTTTGGTGTGCAATGGTATCTTTTCTTCGGGATACTTTGTGGCATAGTCTCTTAAGAGCCTTGAGACCAAAAAACCGTACAAGTTTGGCGGGTGATTTCTTGGACTCCATGGTACCTAGAGATGTCATGTCAGATCTTACAATTCCATGTAGGAACCCTCTATGAAATCCTATCTTGGTTTTATCCATATCAATTCGGTGCTCTCACTGTCCTATTGTTTGCAAACACGACAAATACTATAGTTTGAGTAAATGTAAGGCTTCCAGATGCTATATTTTGTAAATGAAAGCTCTGGGGACCAAACTGACTGTACCAACACATCTATATGGCCTAGTGAATGCTATTAGAGGATTTTCTTCAGTACATGATGGTGTCATTACTTCTATCCTACTTCATCCGGAGCATAGTCCCTTAAGAGACTTGAGACCAAAAAACTGTATAAGTTTGACGGGTAATTTCTTGGACTCCGTGGCACCTAGAGATGTCACGTCAGATCCTACAACTCTAAGTAGGAACCCCCTACAAAATTATATCTTGGTTTTTTCCATATATATTTGGTGCTCTCTCTTCCTATTATTTGCAAATGTGCTAAATACTGTAGTTTGAGTCAGTGTAAGGTTGTCATATGCTATATTTTGCAAACGGAAGCTCGTGGGACCGAACCGATTTCGCTAACATGTCTATATGGATTGGTGAATTCTTAGGGAGTAATTTTTTCAGTTCCCTACACTCTTGGTGCTTCCAAGATACCTCATCTGGGCATAGTATTTTAAGAGCCCGAGACTAGAAAATTTTATAAATTCGATGGGTGATTACTCGGTCTCCGTAGCACCTAGAGACGTCTCGTTAGATCCTAAACCTCCATGTTGGTATGCTATTGTAAATTCCGTATCAGTTTTCTCCATTTCAATTTGATCCTCTCACTTTCCTATTATTTGCAAAAGCATCGAATAGTCAATTTGAGTTAGTGTAAGGATGTCCATTGCCACCTCCAAAATCCAAATTTTATTTCATTTAAATTCACTTCAAGAAATGTTGGGGAAATGAAATTTTCATTTTCTTCATGCTTTTAGAGGTCCAAAATGTCAATTTGCCCCAAATTTGGTAAATATGGAGAAATTGGAAAGCTAAATTGCATTTATAAAGATAAGCTCGAAGTGAAGGAATGCATTTCGTAAGTAATTCTAGTCAAATTTGTTTTCTTTTTCTGTTAATTCCCGCTAAAACTAGCCTTGCTATTACATCCTGATAAAAACAAGTTTCCAGGAGCTGAGGGAGATTTTAAAATTATCACACGAGCATGGGGAGTTATGTCCGATAATACCAAAAAGAATACCTATGACGCCATGAGAAAAAACCAACAACCTAAACCAGAACTAGAAATAGAAACAAGACTAGGAACTAGAACCAGAAATAGAAATAGGACCAGGAACACAACCTAGACTGGAAATTTAAGAGGATTTTTGAGGTTCAATTTTATTTTCCAAAATGCATTACTCCAATGTTTGAGAATGTTTCTCCATATGCAACGACATTCTGATTCAAACATTCGATGATTCTTGAATGTCCAATCCCACCACAGACCCCAGTAGTTCTCGATCCATGGATACAAGGAGACACTATTAGTTGGATTCCATTTTTAATGATAGAGATATTTGTAAATTCGTATTATGACCTCTAAATCTATATGCATTTTAATTTGTTTGGAAATCACATCACACCCTTCTCTAGGCTTGATTAATACCCCTATCTTCTTGAAGGATTTTTGAAGTCTCTTTGAAAGCATCCATGGTTTTATCATATAAGGAATTATCAATGAATGGAAGGTCACTAAGCCATAGGCTAGCTGACTCCCATTAAGAACAAAACAAGAAAGAACAAAAGCTTCTTTCGGGAATAATCCCTTAAGGATGTCGATTGCCAACCACGTGAATAATATAGGTGATTCATACAATATAGGTGGTGAAATGAGAATTTTAATAAGATATTTTTACAATATAAGTGGTGAAATGAGAATTTATGCTTATTGTTCCTTTCTAATATTTAATTTCCCTTATCTTCTCTTGGCTTCGAGAATAATAAATTCTATACTAACAGTGCCAACCACGTGAAGGTGGAAGATTTTTTTGGCACCACTAATCTACATAAACATGTTAGTAAGTAATTGAATAGAATTTTAAATACTACAAAATTTAAAAAAAATCATTAAAGTAAATATTCAAATTATATTCATGAAGAACATACCTTTGAAAATTCAATCCAATGAAATGCAAGGATCAACTCTACTCTTGACGATAATGATTAATTGCTTCATGAAATGATTCTTGAACCTGCCAAAGATGCTTTTTTAATGGCCTACCTTGATATTTGATCAATTTAATATTTGTTGCAAGAACCAAATGTGAATAGTGAAGTATCTTTCGATGTACTTCATAGTCTTCAAACAACCAAGTTTTTTATTTTTTCATAGGATATTGTCGAAGCCAAGTTTCAGTGACTACCACTGACCCAGTGGGATACTCAAGGCCTTCACCATTAATGACTGTGGATGTCAAAAATTTCCCTTCTATACAACAAGACAAGAAGTAGTTTGTTCCCTCTTCGTTAAATTATGTCGCAATAACTACAAAAATTTTCCCTACATCACAAAGTAAAACTCAAGTCAAATTTAAAATACATTAAGAGTTGATCATTTAATAATTTATAAATCTAAAACATGACATACATATATGTACCTTGGTTCACTAAATTAGAGACTTGGTCAAAGTCAGGTGATGTTATCATATGATTTGAAGAGACTGCAAGTTATAATGCTCGTGGAACTTGATATGTGTTGAGTGGAATTAGAGGTCTATAAGTCCATTCATCCACCCATTGTTGTGACTCACATTCATTCCACCCAAAATCAATGCATGATATAAAACAACATGCCATGCACCTAGTATAAATAGTCCAAGCATTTACATTTGAACTACAAAATGAGTGCATATAGCTTGATCCTGCAACTATCATACAATATTCACAGCTTGCCAAATGTTGTTCCTATATCAACCAAAAATATATACGAACCGTTGATCTCTCTTGAGATTCATGGCCCATGTTCTTGACACAACAATCAAAATTGATATTTGCATCTGTAAATTTAGCACCATCCTTGAACTTTAACTCTTATTTTGCAAGTGCTCTTTTCACACATGCTCCTGTACCATCATGCTCTCTTTTTCCATGTTCTACCTCAGTAAAACTCCAGATATGTTGTACAACTATTTATTTTTTCATCCTACTTCGCTAATAAAACATCCATGCATTCTTTAATTGTGATGTGTAGTTGTCTGACCAAATGTAATGTTGATTGAAACTAATGTTCCTCTTATTCAAGTTCATGAAAAAACTGGAAACACCCTTACACATATTCTATAGAATGTGTCCAATCATCACTGATGTAGAAATGATACTCCCTTAATATTTTTTGATCTTTCTCAGTTCTTTCTGGAGAGTGCATGAATGCTATATGCATGAAAATAGAAACTTGAACTAAGTTATAGTATTGAGACCGAACCTCCATTTTTGGCTGCAATGTGTAATTATCTGTGAAGTCAACTACTGAAACAATAGTAGTAAGTGGGAATGTTTCCTTGTTTAAATTGAATTGTTCATCCAACCATCGAGCTCTATGTATGTGCCTTGCATACTCATAAAAAAATTCCTCTTTTAATTTGACCATATATTCTGATAAAGGTAATGTTTTTGTAACAAGCTCACACCTCTTAGATTATTTTCCATATTTTAATTGATATGCCACTAATTTATATTTACTAAAACCAACTAATTTTTTTCCTATTGAATATGTACTCTCCTCGTGGATATAAATTTTCAATTTTGGCAAGCCACCACATACGTTGCACGCTCCTTCCAAACATGCTTTGTTATAAAAAATTGTCCAGTTATTTTTTTCACAAAATATCGTAGGAATAAATTCCCTTGTAGATTTTTGTGGGACATTTAATCCAAACTCCTACAACATGATGTCAGTATGCAAAACACAATGTATTTGATAAAAACATCATCATGCATTGAAAATTCAACATGATTCCTGCTGCAACAAGTGATACGTGAGTGATTAATTTTCAAATAAAATGGTTTGTTCATTTCAAAGAATCTTTGGATAATGTTAATTTGTCTATTTTAATTCTTGAACTTAGAGAAAAATTGTGTTTGAGTCATATCCAAGAAATATTTTTCACACAATTCACAATTACGAGAACCTATTCTTATTTTTACTGTATCTCTTCTATTCGGTGACGCCCTTGTGTTTTCATTCCAATAATTTAGAAGTAATTCTTTTATAATATCACATGTATTCTTATCTTTCCGTGGGAGTCTGTTAGAGAATTCCCAATAGTCAGTGTTATTGACTGACTCAAGACTTTTGTGTCTCCCTATTTCTTTCGCTAGTGTTTTTATGTTTAGCTTCAAAGCTCTACTTGTTTTTCTAATCAAGTATTTATTAACTATTTTATCACTTACAATACAATTAGTAAGTGCATGCCGTGTAACATTACTATCTTTGGTGCGTCTATTGACACCTACTAGTTTGGTATGATTTATGTATATTTTGAACAATTGACGCATTTTGATCAACAACATTAGATGTTCTTAACCATAGGGTATTCATTATAGGTATCATCTTAATTAATTTCATCAATGTAACAAATAATTTACATCTTTGTGTGTCATTTAAATTCTCAAAGTAATTATCCCAAATTCCACTAGCTTTTCTTCTCGCATTTCTTCCAGACTTTTTGTTAGGCATTGGTTTTATAATATTTTCATCAATTTCAATTAAGTGAATTGGTTTTCTTCGTAAAATGGAAGGTGTTATTAGAGGTGAAGATTCATTAAAAAAGTTACTTTCTTCATTCAATTTTTCCATACAAATTTCAGGATTAACATTTAGATTCTCAGGTAAAGGTTCAACATTTGGATTCATATCAATTTCATCATCCATACTAACATTATCATTCAATTCAATATCAATATTCATTTAAAAATCATTATTCTCTACATTTTCATTATGTATTTCATCCTCTTTTTCCAAAACATTAGCTACATTTGATATAGCAGATGTACCTTTCCCTGCATGAAGTTTTTGTATTCTTTTCACTTTCTTTATTCACATCTCTTCCAATTCCTTTGGTGTCTTGTTCTTGAATTTCCTCTTGTACTTAGCTCAAATTTTATCACCCATTATTACAAAATTAAAATAGTGGGGTAGGGGATAAAATGAACTACTCAAAAATCATGTAAGAATGTACATGAATTTGCAGATCAAACAGAAAGGAGGCAAAAATCTCGTGAAAGAGATGAAAGGAACGTTGGGGGGCCACAACATATAAAAAAGCATAAAATGTACACGTTATGGATTTCCCTATTTCCAAGGCATGCCTCTAGGCTTGGATCATGTTTGGATCCCCAAGCCTGAGGCATGGACCTACACAAACACAACAAACAACGTGTTTTTGCAGGAAAATGCAAAAATACCACTTCGCCATGATAAATCAACATAAAACGATCGATTTGTTTAAAAACAATTATACCATGACGTAGAACAAAGTTTCTTCTTTCTAAAAATATAATTTTTCAATTTTTCTTAAAATTATAAGGTTTTCATATTATTTATTTTCTAACTATGCCTTTTTTATAGCAATTTTTGAAGTTTAAACATGTCTATCTTTTGTTGTGTATCTTTTTTTCAGCTCATCGAAATTGAATAATTGTTTTAGGCACTAATATGTACTAATTCTATACATATTAAAAAAAAACTAATTTTTGATATTTTTTGAGGTAGTAAGGGGGCACATGGTTGAGCTCTGTTATTTTTCAAAACTTAAAATTTATGTACTTGAAAAATAATAAAAAATAAATACTTGCTATAAAAATCTAAAAAAAAATTCTAGAACAAACTAGATGCTCCTAGCTATCTTTCTACTAAAGGGTTTTCAAAAATACTAAATGGTGCTCAAAAAATGGTGGGGGGCATGAAAGTCACTCTATTATATTTTTAACAAAAAAAAGAGCACCTGTTGGTATTTTAATTATTTGACCCACTTAAACTTATCCATCTTCAATAAAATTTAGTATCTTAGAAACTAGACTCAAAATTCTATGATTCATGTTTATACATCTTCCAATTTTGAGTGTAACTATTTAAAAAAACTCGTACAAGTTGAAGTTTTTTATTTTTTAGAAAAATGCATCCACTTAAGACCCCCTTTTGGCCCCCCTAACTTGGTGCACTTACCCCACACACACACATCCCAAGATACTGTTTGTGTAACAAAACAATTTAAAAATGATGTCGGTAAACATGTATATTTTTGTTGAGGATAATATGATAATTCAATATGTGAGACATCAAATGAACCACATATCATTGGTAGTATAGTCAAAGTATGGAATACTTATATACTCTTTATGTAATTTATAGACAATAATATTGCCAATGACGATGGTGTTCTTTTATTGATAATGTTGATAATTTTGATAATATTTGTGTGTGGCATATATGGTTAATATTTCGTGTGCCATCAAACCGAAAAATGTAAAGTTCGTATGATATTCAAAATATGATAATTCAATATGTGAGACATCAATTAAACCACATATCATTGGTAGTATAGTCAAATCATGGAATACTTATATACTCAATATATAATTTAAAGATGATAATATTGACAATGAACATGGTGTTCTTTTGATGATATTGTTGTTAATATTGATAATTTTTGCGTGTGGCATGTATGGTTAATATTGTGGTTCCCCTAAAATTAATTGACTATTAACAGAACAAAGTAAATTTCTTGCGATATTTGAAATATGTGTTCCATTTGATAGCCATTAATTATCCATTAAATATAAATAAAATTAATGGCATTCGCGTGTATTTTATAATTCGTGCACTAAAAAAGTGGCGGTTGGAAGTGTCGGTTCCATATAATTATAGATTGTCATTTATTAGTATATTTCAAGGACACTTATATTTGTGAAGATTCTAGCGATAACATTGGCGTAAGGGAAAAAATATGTAAGCATAATAATTCTTTGGAAAATCTGATCACGTTTGATTGTCAAAATTTTGAGCACGGTTTGTTTTTGTGAAGGTTTAAAAAATCGGTATGCATTCTCACCTTTGTTCCTTCTAAAATTTTAAAATTCTATGAATGTACAATTTTCCATAGCCTTTTCAATGAAACCCTATTTTGTCTACTTCCACTAGTAAAATCTACCTATTCTTTAATGCTCTTTAACAAACATTTCTCAACTGATAGGGTTTAACATAATTTTTTCATTCTATTTGTCGATCCGTAAATGATTTGATAAATATGTGTGTACCGCTTGTGAGTAATGTAAAACATGTTATGGGTATCTTTTTCACAAGAGGATTGAGAAATGATTCATAAAATACCTGACATGGACATCAATGATTACTGGAAGTGAAAAAATGGGTGTTGCTGAAAAGGCTAAGGAAAATAGATTTTGTTCAGTTAGGGTTGTTAATCATTTAGGGATTTTGGACCGCTAGTGGCCAATTTCTATAGAAATTTCATTATAAATTAAATTGTAGTAATGAAATAATGATAGTAACTTCCAGTAGATGAAATAGTAATAGTAACACAAATAATTGTTTTCTTATTTACAATAATTGTTTGATTACATAAGGAAATTGTTGGAAATAAAATTTTATAAAAACATATATGTGATTGCAAAGAAAAAATGCAAAGAGTTCCATCTGTGTAGGTTCCTCTTTGAAAAACAAAGTGAATCGAGGAATTATAAAACCTATTATTTGAGAAGTTAGGCTAAACAAGATTTTGAATAATGTTTCACTTAATTGATAGTTCTGGAAAGACATATACAACATTTAGAGATTAAAATTATAGGCTCTAGTTGTTTTAGTTAAATTATCTAATGATATATCAACACTAAAAATTATAAGATGTCATGTCTTTTCTTTCTTAATGTGATAATAAGCATATGGAAATAGGGAGATGTGATATCATGAAAATTATGATGTTTAATGACAAGGGAGATTATACATAGGGTTTGGAGTCTGTATGTTCATACTAACACTACAAAGAGTGTGTTCATTATATTTATTAAAATTATACCATGGCCTTTGAGACTTCATTTACTAACTAATTATAGATCACCATCTCTTTTGAGATTTCATTTATAATTAAAATGTGGAATTTTTATATTCCTTTCAATAACTTATAGTAAACAGTATGAGAACTACATAAGGCTTGATCCCTCTCGAGGGTATGTAGTGTAACACTTGGCTCAAACAAATTCATGGAACAAACTAATGAGAGCTAAGAAAAGTGTGACCCCTGAAGAAAACATGTAATGCAACTCTTTTCTCAGTTTAATAATAGATGTCTAGTGAAGGATTCTTGATGAACTCTAAGTTCAAAATATTTTGTTGATGCTGATCATATTGACTACTAAGC
Source organism: Taxus wallichiana var. yunnanensis (assembly GCA_018340775.1). NCBI lineage: Eukaryota > Viridiplantae > Streptophyta > Pinopsida > Cupressales > Taxaceae > Taxus > Taxus wallichiana. The sequence continues at coordinate 757,557,368 of CM031241.1, forward strand.
TTGTAAATGTTTTTTTGTGGCTGACCTTAGAGACCGATAGGAATAGAATTTCGTATGTGTTAACTCCTTATTGTGATATTTACTGACCTGGGAGATTATACAATTATAATTAATTAAAAACGTGCATTAAATGGTGTTTAGATAATACCAAGTTCAAAATATTTTGTCGAGGTGGATGTTATTGACCACTAAGATTTATATATTTTCTTGTTAATACATTAGTATTTTTCTTGTTAATGATGTCTATTAACCACTAAGCTATAGGTATATCCTTGTGGCTGATCATAGTAATAGGAAGGATAAGAAGCACATATTTATTTGTTAATGATTCTTATATACCGTTAAGCTCCAAAAATATGTTGCGGCCGACCCTAGTGACCGCTAGGATAAGAAATAATTATGTCTGTACCCCTTAGTAGTGCAAGGATTGACATTCTTATACTCATTACAATAACTATTGTGCTTTGAAATAACCCTAGATATGGAGAAGGTCTAAATAGTTCATTGTGGCTGAACTTAATGACCGCTAAGATCAACACTACATATATCTTGACCCCCACTAGTTCAAAGAATGTAGAAAATTTTCTCATTCTAATAATATTTTCCCTGTGACTAATCCTAGATACGACCAATCTCTAAATATTTCGTTGTTGATCAACTTAGTGACCATTGGGATCTAAACTATGTAAGCCTTAAAGCCTCAAGAGTGCTTGTATTGAAATTTTTTTCTCATTGCATTAATATTTTCACTGGAGTGAAGCCTAGCGAGCGCCATGGTTAAAAATACGTATATCTTGACCCCTCAGTGGTGCATGTACATCAATACTTCAGTCATTACATTAATAGTAAGTCTATGAATGATTCCTAGTAACGAGATGTATTCATGATCCTACAATGAACTAATCAGACCTAAGTAAAGGTTGATCCCGTATGAATACATGTATTAAATTTTTTTCTCAAGTCAATAATAGATTTCCATTGAATGGTGTTTAGCTAACACTAAGTTAAAAATATTTTTTTGAGGCGGATGTTATTGACCACTAAGATTTATATATATTTTTGTTAATGAATTAGTAGTTTTCCTGTTAATGATGCCTAACGACCTCTAAGCTATAGGTATATTGTTGCAGATGATCGTAGTAACAACTATGATAAGAAGTATATATTTATTTATTAATGATTATTATAAACTATTAAGATCTAAAAAATATGTTGTGGATGACCCTAACAATTGCTAGGATCAGAAATAATTATGTTTATACCCATCAATAGTGCAAGGATTGGTGTTCTATTGCTCATCGCAATAATAGTTGGGCTTTGAAATAAGCCTAGATACGACGAATCTCTAAAGAATTCGTTGTGGATGAACATAGTGATCACTATGATTAGCACTACATATATCTTTACTCCCCACCAGTTCAAAGATTGGAGAAATTTTTCTCATTCTAATAATATTTGTCCAAGTGGATAATACATAGATATGACCAATCTCTAAATATTTCATTGTGGCTAAACTTAGCGATCGCTAGGATCTGAACTACGTAAGTCTTGAAGCCTCAAGAGTGCTTGTATTGACATACTTAGATCATTGCATTAATATTTTTTACTAGAGTGACACCTAATGAAACTCCATGGTTAAAAATACGTATATATCTTGACCCCTTAATGGTGCATGTACAACTGAGCTTTTTCATTCCATTAATAGTAAGTATTTGAATAATTCCTAGTGACCACTAAGATCTAAATATTTAGTAATTACTAGCCCTAGCGACCGCTAGGATCAAAATTTATTTCATTTATTTTGAAATTATTTTGTAAGCTTACCTAATATTCATAATAAGATACATATGAGTGTTGTTGTAAAATAAATTATGTCATTTATCTCAATAATTGTTTTTGTTGATGATGTATGTAACATTTGTGGCCCTTTAATTTTTCAACATGGCGAGAGAGCGGGTAATTTCGATGGTAGATGCTTATTTATATTCCAACAAGGACGAAAATGTAATAAGAGATACCTTGTTTGATCTATCTACCTTACATAATGAATTTAAGCATTACTCAACTCTATTTTCCATAGTTCAGGATGAAAGTGTTGATGTTGATGCCATAGACAAAAAGGGTATACCGGAAGAGAAAGCGCTATAGTTATGAGACATAAGGGTGATAAAAAGAGATGGTCTCCATTTAATTGCCACTAAACCAGAGGTTCTTCCATTTTGGAAGTGATTGCTTCCTATCTAATTCATGCCAAGTCCAAGGATTTGTCATTATTTTCTAAATTAGGGAAAAAGAGAATATGTTTTTTTTTGGGAATGCATAAAAAAATTATTATAAACTTTCAGAGCTAGACTCCTTGCATAACTCAAAATCAAGTTGAGTCCTGGATGACCCAAAGGAGAGTAAGAGATGTTTTGCAGAGTTGGGCATTTGACCCATTTGATAATATGGATGATTCTAATCTATCTAATATCCTTATTAAAAGGTTTAGACCAAGAGTTCGTATTGGCATGACACTCATGAATAGGCTATATGGAAATTCATCAATCTCTAAGGTGGATGTTTCTTGGATCCGTTACTTTCTTTTATTATTGATGATGGAAAGATTCCCTCCTTAGGTTAGGTGCTCTATGTCAATTTAGTGAGACAAATAAATAATTTTGTCGACAAAGGGAAATCATTTTACATGGCTTCCTATCTTCTCGATGTTGTCTTTGGTGTTCTCGAATGTCTAAATTTCTATCAAATCTAGTATCCTTCGAGCCCTTTGAAGGTAAATGAGAAATATTCAGACTTGTATTCCCATCATTTCAAATCACATATTCAAGATATATACACTTATTTGTATCCTACTCTCTACCAACAATTACATGAAGTGATGATACTGAGAATATCTGATGCCATCCTCACTTCCATAAGGTAAATGAGATCTGTATTCTTCCATCCACAATATACAGTTATATGATCGAGGGCCTCCTTAAACCTCCTTTTAGTTTCCATATTATGTGTCAGAAAAATTGGCAGAACAAGAGGTTACATATTATATTTGCAATGGTATTGCTTTAAAGTCTAAGGAGAAGAAACTTAAAACACATCCCCCTTCCCAGTATATGTGGGATGCATAAAATTTAATAGGTGGACCAATTTAAAGTCTACTCCTCAGCCCATAGAAACTCATTTCATCTCCCTAGAACACCCTTTAAGGAAATACGACAAAAGAAAATGGGTTACCAACCACCTAAATTTTCTTAAAGGACAATTAAATATACCGTATGATCACGTGCATGATGATAATGACTGGGTATGGATTACCCAAACACAAGATAGCCTTGTTAAGTAGAATATGAAGGAGATAGGGGTGGTTCCACCTTTGAGAGAAATTATTAAAAAGGATTCTATAAAGAGAAAAAAATATTTGTATTCAGAACATTCACAACACCTTGTGCTCCCTTATCTCCACCAAATAAATATCGATATGAGTTTTGAGAAGTCTTATCCAGAACCAAATAAAGCTCCAAATTTGGTTGCATATGCATTAAATTCATCAAGTGAAGAAGAGGAGACTATGCAAACTAAAATTCCAACTAGTGAAGCCCTAGTGTAACCCTCTCAATCTTCTTCCTCCACTTCACATGAAGCGAGACACGATTGGGTAGAGAAATTTGTAATTTCCTACAAAGAACATCTAGATTGGGAGGCACAAAAAGATCCCTTAGTGAACATTGAATTCAATTAAAGGATGGGAACCTTGAAAATGGTAACCAAAAAGAATATGTCAACACAACAAGCCATTGTTTGGCATGAAACTTCAGAATACCTCTTCACTCTTATAAAGAAAAGGAAAGCCAAAGGATCCCAAGTGGTGTAATATGAGGAAGATCCAAAATCCTTGATAAGGGCTACAATAGAAGAAACTATAGAATTAGTGAGGGGAGTACATGTTAGAAATAAAGATCTTGAAACTAAATTAAAGGCCACAGTTCCTCCCAACATAGTTTTTGATGTAGAAGAGGCATTTCATGGATTATACAATAATATAAAGGAATGCATTACTGAAAAGGAGAAAGAAGAACCGTTATTGAATAAGAAAAAAATCATTACAAAAATGACATCATTGTATAAAAATTATTATAGATGGGGTAGGCCATTAAAAAGGCATTTGTAAAGACCCTTAAATTTTGACCATGGATGATATTGGTATATGCCATACATATGCTAATTATACGAAGGAAATACTAAGGGAATGGAATGAACAAGTAAGAATAATTTCTTTGTAGTTTGATGACATTATTTCCAGAGGAAATCAGATTTTCACGAAGCTTCGGTCATGGAAGTATTTAATGGAAACCATGAATTGGTTTTGATGAAGATTTCATGACATCACTTAAGAAATTATTGGTTAATTTTCAAAGGATAATAATTGAGGTGAATAAAGGGGAAAATTCACATGTCGTTGAGATTTTTTCCAAAACAAGGGAAAAATATAGAATATAGAGACTGTGAAGGAAATTTCCAAAAAAGCAATTGGTAGTCAAAAGGATTTTCTTGATAAGTCTATTGTGCTATATAGAATCCCGATTGTTGACACAAAAATATAACTAGATATTATTAGATTTGCAAAAAATCTATTGAGGAGGCACAACAATGAGATGATAAAACATGTCTCGAATAAGAGCAAAAACCCAGGAAGAAACTGTGTCTGCGGACTCGGATCAACAATAACCCATAGTTAAGGAAGAACCATAGTGAATCATAAATGGTTGTAGATGAGATAGGTGGGTAAGTAATTTAATATGCATGACATGTTAATAGATGAATATTTATAATTGATTGAATGTTCATGAATATATTTCAAATGCTATACTCACTTAAAAATGCATTTTTTTTTGATATGCTAAGCTCCAAATATGTCATTGTGGCATAAACTAGTGCACATTATTCTCAAATATCTGTAATTGAGTATCGATCACTAAGCTTAAAAGGAACGATACCCAGATCGTACCAAGCCAAAAACACAGATGCTAATCAAACACCATGATCAATAAGATGAAAGAAATTCTACAGAATAACTTTACATAAAACTTTGCAAAAAAATGAGTAACAATATCATATATTATTATGGAACTCAATGAAATACAATGAGAATGAGCCTTGCTTATATAGGAAAAGAATAATAATCTAAGAACCAATCAAGGTCATAGATCAAGCCATAAATCATGGAAAGAACTAGTCATCAAAGAACTAGTCAAGACCATAGATTTAGGAAAGAACTAGACATCAAAGATCTAGTAAATACCACATATCAAGGAAAGAACTAGTCAATACCATAGATCAAGAAAATAACTATACCTAACAACTAGATAATATCCCCGTAATATCTAAATAAATAAAAAGAAATATCCACACACATAAGTGGGTGAGGATAAATAATTAAGTTAAATAAAGTACCTAGGTGAACATGAGATAAAGTAAATACCTACTCTAACACCCCCCTAGAGTGAAGCTAGGGGCCAAAATAGAAGTGACATGTCTACAATATGAGTCCCAACAACTAGGCCTGATGAGGTACTCATGTAAAATATATCCATGAAGAAATATCGAACCAAAAGAAGGAAATAATCCTACTAGAAGGAAAGAGAAGAAGAAGAAGAAGGAAGATGTTCTCACGAACACCCCCAAGAACAACTTTTGAAACCCCAAGAATTCCATGTAACTCAAGGTAGCGAGGTGATGTAAAAGGCTTCATAAAGATATCCGTAACTTGTTGCTGAGTTGGAATGTACTCTAAGAAAATAAATCCATCCTGAATGTGCTGATGAATGAAGTGGATGTGTATCTTAATATGCTTGGTCCACTGGTGCTCAAATGGGTTGCGAGAAATGTGAATTACACTTTGGTTGTCACACCAAAGTACAATCAAGTGAATCCCATGGGAATCAAACTCTGTCAATAACTATCAAAGCCAAAGAATATGCTGACTCACCATAACCGCTGCCATGTACTCTACCTCTGAAGATGAAAGTGGATAGCCTATTGATTTTTGCATGCTCAAGAAACTGGAGAATAACCAAGACAAAAAATATAGCTAGAAGTGGAATGCCTGTCATCAATAGAACCTTCCCAAAATGAATCTGTATATCCAACCAACCGAGTAAAACCCCTAGTGTAGTGTAGGCCAAAGTGGGAAGTGCCCTGCAAATAGCACAAAATCCTTTTAGCAACCTGCTAGTGACTACTATGAGGAGAATGTGAAAACCGAGATACAAGCCCTACTGCAAATGAAATATCAGGGTGAGTATGGGTCAAGTACATGTGACTCCCAACCAATTGCCTATACAATGTAGGATCAAAAGTGGAGTGGTACATGTGGAAGTAAGAGTAACCCCAGACTGAAAATGAGATGGAATTGGCTTGCAATAAGCCATATAAAAATGTTGAAGAAGATCATGGGTGTAATTTTGATGAATCAAATGAATCCTTGAATTTTTCTGAGAAACCAATCTTGTCCTTATAGAAGAAGTGTCATCAAAACCCTCAAAGTGATTTAGTCTAGAACTATGATCAACAATACCATGAGCAACAAGTGAATTAGGCTCCAACAAAGTTTAAACTCTAGTGTGATGGTAAGTTGTGGAACTCTGATACCAGGTAGTTAAGCATGCCCGACCTGAAGTAGTACTAGGATGGGTGACCTCCGGGAAGTCCCAGTGTTGTTGCCTCCTAATGTCATTGGGCCTAATTTGGTGAATACATGGTGGGCCAGGGATCACGTGGTTGCATCTAGATCCATAATGCTGGGGGTGTGTTGGTGTAGCAACTGGTTAACATGATGAGATTACTCTCCACTACCAGTTTGATATTTTGGTGTGATAAAAGTTGTGAAGCTCTGATACCATAAAAGGAACGATACCCAGATCATACCAAGCCAAGAACACATATGCTAATCAAACACCATGATCAATAAGATGAAAGTAATTCACCAGAATAACTTTACATAAAACTTTGCAAACAAATGAGTAGCAATATCATATATTATTATGGAACTCAATGAAATACAATGAGAATGGGCCTTTCTTATATAGGAAAGAAATAACAATCTAAGAACCATTCAAGGTCATAGATCAAACCATAAATAATGGAAAGAACTAGTCATCAAAGAACTAGTCAAGACCATAGATTTAGGAAAGAACTAGACATCAAGGATCTAGTCAATACCATAGATCAAGGAAATAACTATACCTAACAACTAGATAATATCCCCCTAATATCTAAATAAATAAAATGAAATATCCACACACATAAGTGGGTGAGGATAAATATAATAAAGGTAAATAAAGTACCTAGGTGAACATGAGCTAAGGTAAATACCTACTCTAACAAAGCTGCAATATCTTATATCTTTTTGTTAAATCATAGTGACACCAAATATTAAAAATATATGTTGTAACATAAACTAGTGAACACTAAGCCAAAAACTATTTCTTTGACTTGCTAAATGCTAGTGACATTAAATATGCAAATTCACAATTGTGGTAGTGACTTAGCGGCCTAAAATTATAAAATATTTGTTGTTGAGTACCGATCGCTAAGCTCAATTTTTTTTGAGGCATAACATAGTGGCCGCTAAGCTTGTAATTTCATACTACCTTAATTTAATTTTTGAAATTCTAGCGACCACTAAGTTACAAATAATATGTTGCGGCAATACTTAGCGAATGCTAGACTCGAAATATCTTTCTTTATTTTGTTAAATCCTAGTGCCGCTATGTTCCAAATATTATGATGTGGTAGTGTCTTAGCGGCATATCACTTCATGATATCCATTATTGAGAATTGATCGCTAAGCTCAGAAAACATTTTTGAGGCATAACCTAGCGGTCGCTAAGTTTGTAATATCTTACTTGTTTTTAATTGAATTCGAGTGACAACATATCTTCAAATAATATGTTATAACATAAGATAATAGATGCTAAGATAAAAATTTCATTCTTCATCTTGTTAAATTATCGAGACATCTAAGCTCGAAATATTCTATTGTGGAAGCAACTAGATGCCATGTAACTCAAAATTTGTTAATTTGATTTGTTAAAGCATACCACCGAAACTTGCAAACATTATGAGTATGCATATTCTAGCAGACGCTAGCCTCCTAGAATATTAATTTAATGTGTTAAATTCTTGTGACCGCTATGCCCCAAATATTATGTGTTAAATCCTAACAAACGCTAAGCTTAAATTATTACATTGTTGTAAAGGCTAGTGGTCGTTAAGATAAAATAAATTTCATTTAAAATGTTAAATCTGTCAAAATATATTTTTAAAATATTATATGTTGCTTTAGTACATAGAGGCCGCTAATTTCATACTACCTTAATTTAATTTGTGAAATCCTAGCAACCACTAAGCTACAAATAATATGTTGTAATAATACCTAGTGGATGCTAGACTTGAAATATATTTATTTATTTTTTAAATCCTAGCGGCCACTATGTTCAAAATCTTATGATGTGGAAGTGTCTTAACGATGTATAACTTCATGATATCAATTATTGAGAACCGATCTAAGCTTAGAAAGTGTTTTGAGGGATAACCTAGCGAACTGCTAAGCTCATAATAATTTACTTGTTTTTAGTTGAATCCTAGCGACAACATATCTTCAAATAAAATGTTGCAACATAAGCTAGCATATGCTAAACTAAAAATTTCATTCTTCATCTTATTAAATTCCGAGACATCTAAGCTCGAAATATTCTATTGTGGAAGCAACTAGATGCCATGTAGCTCAAAATTTGTTAATTTGATTTATTAAAGCATACCACCGATAACATGCAAACATTATGAGTATGCATATTCTAGTGAATGCTAACCTCCTGGAATCTTAATTTAATGTGTTAAATTATTACGAATTCTATATGCCCCAAATATTATGGGTTAAATCCTAATGAACACTAAGCTTAAATTATTACATCGTTGTAAAGGCTAGCGACCACTAAGCTCAAATCAATTTCATTTAAAATTTTAAATATTTTTCAATTTTTTTAAAAATATTATGTTATGGAAATATGTAGAGACCATTAATTTCATACTACCTTAATTTAGTTTGTGAAATCATAGCGACCGCTAAGCTATAAATAATATTTTGTGGCAATACCTAGCGGACACAAGACTTGAAATATATTTATTTATTTTTTAAATTCTAGCGACTGCTATGTTCTAACTATTATGATGTGACTATGTCCTAGCGGCCTAAGAGTTCAAAATAGCCGCTATTGTGTATCGATTTCTAAGCTCAGAAAATGCTTGTGATGCATAACCTAGTGGGTTGCTAAGCTCATAATATCTTACATGTTTTTCGTTGAATCCTAATGACAACATATATTCAAATAATATGTTGCAACATAAGGTAGCAAGATGCTAAGATAAAATTTTTTTCTTCATCTTATTAAATTCTCAAGACATCTAAGCTCAAAATATTCTATTGTGGAAGCAACTAGATGCCATGTAGCTTAAAATTTGTTAAAGCATACCGCTGAAAACTTGCAAACACTATGAGTATGCATATTCTAGCGGACGCTAGCCTCTGGAATCGTAATTTAATGTGTTAAATTCTTGCGACCGCTATGCCCCAAATATAATGGGTTAAATCCTAACAAACGCTAATCTTAAATTATTACAATGTTGTAAAGGCTAGTGGATGCTAAGCTCAAATCAATTTCATTTAAAATGTTAAATATTGTCGATTTTTTTTTTAAATTATGCTATTGTAGTACGTAGCGGCCACTAATTTCATACTAACTTAATTTAATTTGTGAAATCCTAGAAACCACTAAGCTATAAATAATATGTTGCAGGCAATACCTAGTGGATGCTAGACTCAAAATATCTTTCTTTATTTTGTTAAATCCTAGTGGCGCTATGGTCCAAATATTATGATGTGGAAGTGTCTTAAGGGAATATAACTTCATGAAATCCATTATCGAGAACCGATCACTAAACTCAAAATTTTTTTGAGGCATAACCTAGTAGCCTACTAAGCTCGTAATATCTTACTTGTTTTTCGTTGAATCCTAATGACAACATATCTTCAAATAAAATATTGCAACATAAGCTAGCGGACGCTAAGCTAAAAATTTCATTCTTCATCTTGTTAAATGCTCGAGACATCTAAGCTCAAAATATTCTATTATGGAAGCACCTAGATTCGTGTAGCTAAACATTTGTTAATTTTATTTGTTAAAACATATCGCCGACAACTTGCAAACATTATGAGTATGCATATTCAACAGATGCTAGCCTTGTAGAATCTTCATTTAATCTATTAAATCCTTGTGATCGCTATGCTCAAAATATTATGGGTTAAATCTTAATGAGCCTTAAATTATTACATCATTATAAAGGCTAGTGACTGCTAAGTTCAAATGAATTTCATTTGAAATGTTAAGTCTGGTTGAAAGCATTGTTTTAAATATTATGTTATGGTAGTACGTAGTGACCGCTAATTTCATACTACCTTACTTTAGTTTGTGAAACCTAGCAACCGCTAAGCTCCAAATAATATGTTGTGGAAATACCTAGTGGACATTAGACTCACAATATATTTCTTTATTTTGTTAAATCCTAATGACCGCTATGTTTCAAATATTACGATGTGGCAATGTCTTAGCAGCCTATGAATTCAAAATATCTGTTATTGAGTACCAATTACTAAGCTACAAATATGGTATTGTGTTATACCCTAGTGGCCGCTAAGTTTGCAATAACTTTCTTGTTTTTGTTAATCTTAGTGACAACTAATATCCAAATAATATGTTTACAAGCATAACCTAGCAGACACTATGCTATGAATATAATTCATTAATGTGTTAATTGCTAGCAACCCTAATGTTCAACATATTAGTTTGTGGCCTTCCATAACAACCCTAATGAATTAATATATATGACAACACTCTATCTTCCACCAATAATACATGGCCTACTGATAATATTGTTTTAAAATAATTATATCGTTGTGACTAAAATACATAAATACATAGTGATTAAAATATTTAATATATAAAATTTAGGCGTATATATAATATTTTTACCTTCCATTACACAAAAAATTATCTCACAATTGAAAACTTAATATGATTTTATAGTTTTAAACCATTTTTTAACCTCGAATATCTTCTCACAAAGTCAACGTGGAAAACATATAAACAATGTAAAATGAAATATTTACCTTGGGTTATTTCTATCATCATATTAAAAGGAAAAAAAGGTATACGTAATGAATACCAAAACAATATTTTGAGTCTCGCTAAACATTACAATTTTAGAAATTAGTGATTATGCAATTGGCCATCATTATCGAGGAAAAACAATCCAGAGGGGGACATAGACCAGAGGAAACTTGAAAGCATTCAAATGAAATAAAAACAAGAGATGAAAAGGGATTAAATTTTCTTTGATTGGGGCACAACAGATTCCTTATTTTCTTGAAGAACAAGGTGGTGTGACAAAATGATCAGAAGGAACCGATAAGCAGAGTTGGGTTGGAGCATGTTTTCATAGGGAAAAGTAGGGCTAGATTGACTGAAAAAGATAGGAAATAGTAAGCACAAGGTGGTTTGACAAACCGATAATAAGGAAATAGTAAGCAGAGAAGGACCACAAAGCACGTTTTTGTAGGGAAAAGTGGGGTTAGATTGACGTGAAAAAAGATAGGATCTTGATCAAAGACAAAATGAATGAACAAGCCCATAATCAAAGTATAGTATACATTTTTGATAAATAACTGATTTAGATATGAGATTATTTCATGTTTGGTGATGTCGTTCAAACCACCGTATCTTTGCATCGAACTAACTATCTGCACTATTTTTTTGCAACCCTTTTTGTTTCCCCAGTGTGTGTGCACCCTTTTTATTACTACTTGATTATTCCCTTTTTGTTAATCCATGAATGATATTATAATTACTTCCTGATTGTTCCTTGGCCAAAACAATTGGTATTCTTGCATTTGGCACTGCAATCTTTGGCTTTCTTGTATTGTTCTATGATTTCATGGGATGTTATTTCGTAAGACTGAAAAAACAAAAACCCTAAAAACTAGTTCTCTAGGGTATTTAATATATTTTCCTAGTATAGTCCACGTTAGAAAATTTGAAAATATTAAAAGTGGGATATGGAAATTCTAAAATTAGAGTGGGATAATTTGTGTTAATATTGAAATTTCAAATTCTCAAAAATGCGGGGGATCATTAAGAAAATGTGGGATATCGAAAAAATAAACAATATTGAAAATAACACTTTTTGTTATTGGTTATAGCTTAAAATAGTTAAAACGTAATAAAACATATAATACTATAATAAAATAAAATAAATAAAGTGTATGAATGCATATGCACATTTATTTTTATTTTTATCAAAATCGACCTAGACAATGTTAGATGTAGTGCGGTAATGAAAAATAATTATACAGATTACTCTGTGCCACGTGGCATGTTTTGAACCTGATAATTAGAAAACATTATAATTGACACATTTATTATGAAATTTATATATAAAGAAATGATTATAAAATATTTCAAAACTATATGAAAATGTGATATTATAATATAAATAGCTACCAGTAAAATGACGACACGTGGCATGAAAATTTGAAATCCTAGAAGGTATTTTTTGCATTAAAACAACAAAAAACACTAGCACCTCAAAGTTGTAAAGATAGTGTTTACAATGACAAGAGGTATTGGTATATAGCTAGTGATCGCTAAGCTATATCATGATTTTTTATTCTATCGCTATTTCCAAATTAAGTAATTGTTGTGCCCAACAGACCATATGTCATTTCAATCAATAAATAAAGCAACTTAGTGGTCACTATGCATTTTATTTGATAAGAACGATGTGAATTATATGTTTTAATGATTTATCTTATCAAAAAAACAAAATATCACTTACTCTCAGGGGTATATATGGATTCCAATTTAAAAAGATATATCTTATACGAGATAAATATGTAGTGCAATAATTGGGGATGCCATGTAAATTCCACCAAAAATGATACAATTATAATCAATGAAAAACCCTATCGATCCAAAGAAGATCAAATAGTGATTACAATGACAAGTGATAATGATAGGATCCTAGCGGACGCTAATCTAGACCATTGTTTGTTATTATATAACTATTCAAAAATTAGAAACTATTGATCCTAGTGGCTGCTACATTATTGATTTCAACTAGTAATGGAGTTTAGGGATAAATAAACAATTTATTTGATATGAAATGAAAGTCTTGATCCTCTTGACGGAACATAGTGTAGGAATTGGCTCCACTAGGTAATGTGCAACAAATTTGATACAATTATAATCATTGCAAATTACAATCGATCTAAAGATGTAAAGATAGTGATTACTACGACAAGAGGTAATGAAAGGATCCTAGCGGCCTCTAAGCTAGACCATGAGTTGTTAATCAATAGCTACTTGGAAATTGAGAAATTATTAAGCCTAGCGGTTGTCACTAGGATTTTTCTTTGATACTGAACAAATATGGATTATAATTTACAAAGATATATCTTAGGAGAAATAAATAAGTCTTGAATCCTCTCGATACAATTACAATCAATGAAAAACACTATCGATCCAAAATAGAACAAATAGTGATTACAATGAAAAGTGGTAATGATAGGAGCCTAGTAGCCATTAGGATAGACCATTGTTTGATATTATATAGTTATTCTCAAATTTAAAACTATTGATCCTAGCAGCCGCTACGTTATTCCTTTCAACTAGTAATGAAGGTTGGTGGTTGCTAAGCATTTTCTTTGATAAGAATAGAAAGTATTGATCCCTCTCGATGGAAAGCATTGCAGGAATTGGCTCCACTAGGTAACATGTAGACAATTTGATAACATTATAATCATTGAAAATTGTAATCAATCTAAAGTTTATACAGATAGTGATTGCTATGATAAGAGGTAATGATATGATCATAGTGGCCACTAAGCTAGACCATGAATTTTTATTCAACGACTATTTTGAAATTAAGAAATTGATGAGCCTAGTGGTTGATACCATTATTATTTGATATGAACAAATATGGATTACAATTTTCAAAGATATATCTTAGGAGAAATAAATAAGACTAGATTCCTCTCGATGGAATGTAGTGCAACAATTGGGTCCGCCATGTGAAGTCTACCCAATATGTTACGCTTATAATCAATGAAAAATACTAACCATCCAAAGTTGAATAGATAGTGATTACAATGGAAAATGATAATGGTAGGATCCCATCTGCCACTAAGCTAGACCATTGTTTTTTATTATATATCTATTCTCAAATTTAAAAATTGTTGCACCTATATCTCCGTAACATTATTCCTTTCAACTAGTAATGGAGCTTAGCAGTCGCTAAGAATTTTTTTGATATGAAGAGAAAGTCTTGATCCCTCTCGATGGAAAGTAGTGCAAAAATTGGCTCCACCAGGTAATGTGGCTAATTTGATACAATTATAGTCATTGACAATTACAATCGATCTAAATATGTACAACTAGTGATTTTTACGACAAGAGGTAATGAAAGTATCATAGCAACCACTAAGATAGACCATGATTTGTTATTCAATAGTTATTTTGAAATTAAGAAATTGTTAAGCCTACCGGTCACTAGGATTTTTCTTTGATACAAATGAATATGGATTATAATTTACAAAGATATATTTTAGGTGAAATATATAAGTCTTTATCCATCTTGTTGAAATGTAGTGTTGCAATTGGGTCCGACATGTGAAGTCCACCAATACGATATAATTACTATCATTGAAAAATAATATCAGTCCAAAGTTGAACATATAGTTCTTACAATGACAATCGGTAATCATAGGAGCTTAGTGGCTGCTAAGATAAACCATTGTTTGTTATTATATAGCTATTTTCAAACAAATAAAAATTTGAGCCTAGCGGCCGCTATGTTATTCTTTTCATCTAGTAATGGAGATTAGAGGTCCCTTTTTTCAAATTGAGAGACTGTTGAGCCTAGCCGCCACTATGTTATTCCTTACAATTAGTAATGTAGCTTAGTGGTATCTACACATTCTATAATATAAAAACCTAACTAAATTATACGACATAAAGAATATATCTTATAATAATAATATAAGGGTTCATCCCTTCGAAGGGTTTGTAGTGCAACACTTGGATCCATCAAGAATAGTCAAGCTAATATGATAAATTTATAGTCATTGAAAACAATATCAATTCAAAATTGTAGAGATAGTGGTTACAACCACAAGAGGTAATGTGGGAACCTTGAGGCCGATAGGCTAGACAATGATTTTCTATTTTATCTCTCTTTTAAAATCAAGAATTGGAAAAGCCTAGTGGTCTTTATGTAATTCCTTTCAATTAGTAATGGAGATTCGTGGACATGAAGCATTTTATTTGATACAAATGTATGTTAATTACGACATACTCCAATGATCGATTTTAAATAAAACTTGTTAGGTCTTAGGGGGACTACATTATTATTTGTAAAATGTGTTATGGGACAACTAAACAATTTTTATGTTTAAAAAATTCTGTTTAGTGACCGCATTGGACCCATTATTGTATTTTGTTTCTTGCACACTCTTCTCAAAATTTGAAAAATTAAATCTTAATGGCCTTTACGCTAGTCCATTCCATTGGTGTTAATTAACAATAAGTAATGTTAAAAACTATCCATTCATATGTTGACTTAAATCCTCTCTCTTGCTAACATATATGTTTTTAAACATTCCTTTCATGCTATCTACGCAATGTGGATGGTTGTCAGACAATGGATAATCCTTCCAAAATATATGTGTGTTAATTTTCAAGAATTTTTTTGTATAGTTTCTGGTATTAATGATGTGATCCAAAAAATATGATTTACAGTTTCCAGTTGAAGGTTAGATATCATGTCCGGTCAAAGCCTAGAAGTTGCTAACATTTATGTTGATTACTCACCAATGAAAAAAAATAATATATTATAGAGATTGTGATCATCAATGGTTAATACTTACATTCATTATCATATAATGGGAAATAAAATACTCCATATGTGAAGTAATTATTAATATATTCTACTCTAATGAGGTACAATGTATTCCATTAGTCACAATCTATTCAATTGGAAATTCCATTCATTCAAGGTTAAGTGTTGGAAGAAAAGAGATGAGGAATGGTTTCCATTGAATGTCCATTCCATTTGTGTTAACTAACTAAGTAATGTTAAAAACTATCCATTCATATGTGGTTAAATTTTCATTATAATATAGATTTTTGAAAACATTCCAGAATGGTTATATCCTCTGTGGATGGTTTGACAATGGACAATCCTTCCAAAATATATTGCATGTTAATTTTCAAGATTTCGAACACATAGTTTTGTATTAATGATGTGATAAAAATATGATTTATTTCGATATGAAGGTTGGATATCATATTTATTAGTAGAAGCCTAGAAATCACTAACGTTTATGTTGATTACTCACAATGATAAAAAAATAATATATTATAGATATGGTCGAAAGGTTAATACTTACATTCATTATCATATAATGGGAAATAAAACTACTCCATATGTGAAGTAATTATTAATATATTCTACTCTAATTATAGGTACAATGTATTCCATTGGTCATAATCCATTCTATGGAAATTCCACCTCTTGAAGGTTTTGAGTGCTTTGGAAATGGTTTGTTGAAAGATATGAAGAATGGTTGATTTCATTTGCCTAAATCCATGCCAAGTTGATTACTACTGATGACCATGGTTGTTTTCATAAATTGGATATCGATGAACATGAGGAATCAAAATGGTTATAAAAGAATACTAATTCGAGTACATTAGATGAAGATAGTCAAAACACATTACTATTCAAAAAATAATAAGTGTCTTTTCAAGATATGGAGTTGGATTTTTATTTTTTGAAATGGTGAAATAGGGCCTTTGACAACATGATGTTTCTATTAGGATAATGGTTGGAATTAGGGTTGTTAGCTCAAAAGAGTATCAATATCATCAAAAGATGATGATATTCTTTGTACATATATAAATATGTACTCCATGTTGATAAATGTTTCCTTTTTTTAATAGTATCAAAGGGGACATGAAATATGCCAAGTTGATTCTATGAATAAGGATAACATATTTGGCTAAATTGGATATCGATCCATCCAGATCTATGAAAAGTTTGGGGCTCCAAGAAAAAGAATTGGAAAGGGATTACGTTAAATTTTATATACTTGACAGACAACATATAATATGTGCACAAAAAATATTTTGGGCTCAGATACTTACAAGTCTTTAGATAAGAGGCTACGATTTCAAAGGGTCACATTCTTTCTAAAAATGCAACTAATGAAGCCATTACTAATATTTTCAAACAATAGAATGAAGTGAACAGAACATGGATAGAAACAAAATTTATTGATTTTCTATACAAAGTTAGATCAATTTGGAAATCGATTGGATGTCCTCAATATCCCGAATTGGTAAAAAATAAAATAGAGGAGTGGAGGGTAATGCATTTTAATTTTATTGCATTTTTATTAACATTTATCTTTCTTATATAAAAAGATAAAACATATGATTGTATTTTTAATGCAGAACTTTGAGAATCAATGCCTATTTATTTTCAAAATAGACACAACTAATAATCTATACAAAAAATGGAATTTTATATTATTTCTAGATGATATATGGACTAAATGGACTACAACATTTGAGTTGTTTAGATCTGGTGGCCTTGCTTGTAATCAAGATAAATTTCAGCCTAATTCATTGGAAATATTCACAAACAATTTATTTAGGGATACTAAAGGAATGAACGATGAAGAACTATCAGTACTATAAGATAAAGTACAATCAGGGGATCAAAGTCTTTCAGGGATTATTGGTTAATTGGCCTTATTTAGGTAGGCGTAATAGCAGATACATTTGACTCTTATTATCGGAGAATAAAAGGAGACAAAAAAATGAGAGCAAAATTTTTACAATATTTTAAAGACAAACATCTAGATATTGATCTATTGACATCTGTAGTGAATCCAATGTAATTTAAAAATTTAAATTGCATGAATCACACTACCACTAGTTGTATGTACTATTGGGTGAAGAGAAAAGGAAAGAGAAAATTGATTCCCACATAGGGGAAATAAATCTAAATGAAAAGAGGACAGGTGGTGGAAGAATTTCTTCCGTAGAGGCTTAGACAATATTAGAAAACTATGTGGTGTCAATGGAAGAAAATATACCGGAAAGGATGGAGGACACAAAATAATTTACTTATCAATGTGCATACCCATTCCAACTTTCGTCAACTCTAGTAGCTATTCCGCCACCAATCCTTTCAATGCTAGAATGTGTTATCGCTGATTTTTGTAATTTGTCTAGCGATATTTCTTCTAAAGTAATAATGGAGCTGCTAATAATTATTGGAACCAATGTGCTGGATTGTATTATTATTGTTCTCATACCAATTGAATATTCAAAAATGTTGAGAGAAATATAAAAAATACATGGAAAAGGTTAAATACAGTGAAGAATTGATTATGGATGGATGCTACAGACTCTATGATAGTAGTGGGAAATTTAAAAGTTTGTGTCTTATGTACACAATAACTAGAGTGCACAACTGTGATGATAAAAATGATGAAAGAGAAGAAGTCACTAGGGATTGGATGGAAAAACTTCCACAACAATTGATAACTGTAAGCGAAATTGGGCTAAAAGGAAACAAACATCCTTTTCCTTGTGAGTGATCATATGAGTTCTAGTCTGAGATGTTCACTCAATTTTGTTCCCATAATTCTTTAGTATTAGTGCTTTATGGTGGAAGTGTCGAACTACGTGCATTGGTTGAATCCAATTTATCTATTATTTTTATTGTTGAGACACATAGTCAGGAAATGTTTTTAAAACATTACTATTCTCATATGAAGAAAGGTTTTTATAGAATATAACTCAAACATGTGAATATGTTAAATGTATTTCAATCAAAAAAAACTACTTACACATTTCTTATTTACGTAGAAAACCAAAGAACAATAGGAGTTGATGTAAAAACCTCTCAACTTGATGCTACACAACCAAATCAACATGGTTATTAACCTTCAATCATTTCATAAATATGTTTAGTGAGATCTGTTTTCAATTACCATTTTTTTTTTTTTCACAATACTCTATGCTCACCATCTCTGATGATAGATGAGGAGAAATCAGCCGCATCATACACGAATATGCAATCAAATCTTGGTATGTTAGTCATGTGAATTTATAAATAAGAACCACTACTAAGCCCTACAAATTTCATAAAAATTAATGGTTAATACAGATGACCAACAACATGAGAAAGTAACAGTGGAGTGCGCGGTGGTAACTAGCATGAATATGTAGTCAGAACCAGATATGTTAGAATTGCTAATTTTTAAACATAACCATTTCTAAGGCTCACAAATTTATAGAAAATGATATCAACTAATTCTAGAAGCAGGAACCATTTTCAAAGAAGGAATTACCAAATAACCTATTTCAAAAGTTCATGGTGGCATCCAATGCTACATAGTTTATAGTTACTAGGTTGTTGGTTGTTTGCATAAACCATTAGTATCGACATAATGATACAAACATTAGAATTGATGCTTATTCCAGCCAATGATGGCATAGCCTAGTAGTCACTAATCCACATCAATATCTCAAAAGTGTTGTCTACCAATGGGTGGCTCAATGGATATAAACAAATCCTAGCACTGCTACTGCTCATTCAAAAAACATAGAACATTTTTATTTGTACTTACCATATTACCATGGAGACTAGTATGATTTTCAATTATGCTTTCATTTTACATAACATGAAATCATTTATGAATTGATTACTATGTTGTTTGTAATACATCTTGTATCAAAAAATCTAGTAGCCAGTAAGGTCTATGCAATCCAATCTCGTAAGCTCAATCGGTAAGTGGTAGCTACCTAAAGTGCTAATATTGAATTTACCATTTTACCACGTAGATCACTATGTTTTTTTCAAATACACTTTCATTTGCCATAGCAATAGCTATATTAATAATGAATAGATTGATGTTTGTTTGAAACAGATCTTGCATCAAAGGATCTAGCTGCGGGTAAAGAAGATGCAATCCTACATGCAAGGCCCACCGGTAAGTGGTAGCCGCAAGCTAAAATGTTGATTTTTTCCATTGGTTAGAATTGATATGAGACCAATTAAAAAAATATTTACTTCCCTGTAGTTAACCACAAGAATTACTTGCTTATTTTATATTTGGAGGGCTTGTTGTATGAGAAAAACCAATCACCCTCTAGGGACATGTCATTCAAGTTCCGTAAGGAGACTATCAACATGTGAGGTGGCCTGAAAGAGTTTATAAAGTAATTATCAAAAAAAATTGAAATGGGATTCTGTTCAGAAAAACTCACTTTTGCTGATGTTTAAAAGCTAAAAAAGGCATTCAATAAAAAATTATCAACTGAATTTAATCCAAGTACTCACCTAGGGAAAAGAACATTGCAATATAGTCGATGGAATTGCAATAAAAGATCTAGAAAAGGTTTGGAGTAAAAACAATGTTCCATACAATTCCGAAGACACATGTGTATTACATTAGGTGTAAAGGGAAACCTCCAACACATTTTATGGTTGGGATGAAAAGTAGAGGAGAAAATTTCTCAAAAGATATGTGGTTGATGACCGATTTGTAAAAATACTTATCACTAATAGTTTCAAAGGGATTGAATGTGGTAGAGGGCATCAAATATTTGGAGTGAGTAAATTCTAAATAAAAAGTTAGCATTTCAAAATGTTATTGTGATGATACAACTTAACATTGTAAATAAAATACATTCATATGTTTTAGTGATGGTTCTGCATAAATATTTAAATTACGATTGTATGATTATAAGTTGGGAGAATTCAAATTTTCCTTGATTATAAGTTCAGAGTGTGAGTGTATAAGTTGTAAATGAGAATTAATAGAAAATATTTAATGTAACAAATCTTTGAGTAGTTTTTATTAATGAAATATGTATTCCTAAATTATTTCTGAACATGCTTAAATACTAGTTTTTGCTTCGATATTAGAAAACATATATCGATTTCCAATGCAATGAAATAACTACAATACGGCATGTAAAGACTCATCGCGTCGGAACATTACATTCTATTCAAAAAAATTCTACACAAAAAAATATTCCTAGTATAACAATAAGAAATGAGGAATGCCCTTAGATTTTACCTTTGTCACCACCTTCAACCATTTGATTTTTGATATAACAACATCAAAAAGGACTTTTTTTTATTTTTCAATTGATTCACCGCACTAAACCATTTGATTTTATTTTTTTCATTTTCAGATACAAACACATGCAACATGAAACTGATCATATTTGATATAAACGATGTTTTGGCACACACCCTCCACAAGAATTATTCAACATTTAAACAATTAAAAATGTTTAGTGGCATCGAGCTCAATGTTTTTTTAATTTTCTTAGACCTAATGTGAAATATTTCTTGTAATGGTGCAAAAAAACATTTCAAAATAACAATATGGACATCGATGAGAAATTCAAATGTTGATGACATGATGGCTTCATTCCTTCAAAACATTAGATTGGAGGTTGTAAGATTCAAGTTCATATTTAAATAGGAAGATTGTGTTGAGACCAAATGCTCGATTATGAAGGTTTGGGAATCCCAAATTATATCTCAAGAATCTTAACTCTGTTTGGTTGCGGTTTAATGCATTGTACAATTGTAAAAATACAGTGCTTGTAGATGACTCTTTAGAGAAAAACAAGTTCAATGATGTTGCGAACTACATAATTGCTGAAAAATTTAACATAGATTCTAAGTCAGAAGAAAAATACTTGTTAGATGTGTTGTGGCCTTTTTTGCAACCATTGAAGGATGTCGAAGATGTTTGAGATTATATTAGATCACAAAAACAATTATAGGGAGATTTTTATTGGATCTTTACTATGTTTTGTATTGTTGATTTGGAAGCCCATCTTTGGGAATAGTGTTACATTATAAATTAAAATTATTCTTCAAATGTTTTACTATAATTCTACCTTTAGTAAAGGAATTTCAATTTATTTCATAGCTATATTTAAATACTAAAATATATATGGGATAGTTTTATAGTTAATTTTAAATAAGTTCATATAAAATTTTATGCCATGTCTCTTACATTTGATTTTATATCTAAATTTAAATATGAAAATATATCTGGTATGGTTTTACAATTAATTACATTCTCCTACACTAGATTGTCGCCCTATGCTAATTTATTCATAACATCTTTAGAAATTTTTTGGTTACATTGAGGTTTAATCACACCATAATAAATGAAGTAAATTTGAGATCTAAATTTAAATATGAAAATATATCTGGAATGGTTTCTGATTAATTACATTCTCCTAAATTGAATCATCACCCTCTTTAAGTTTCTTCATAACATCTTTGGTAATTCTTTGGTTTCCCCAAGGTTCAATCGAACCATAGTAATTGAATCTAGAAGTGTCTCACATCTCGTGAATGTCATTAGCCTAGTGACCGCTTGGCCAATGGTGTTTGAAATATTCAAATTTGCATAGTTTAATCTTAAAAACATCTTAAAACTGATAAGAGCATTATTCCAAAAAAATAATTAAGCCTACAGCCGCTAGCCCTTATAAAACAAAACATGTATATGTTCTATATGGGCTAGTGGCCGCTGGTATTATTTATCAGATCAATGTTGAATTCCTTGAAATCATTAAACATTTTTTCATGATTCATAAATTTAATTTGTGACTAGATATATTGGACTCTGGAAGGAGAATTAACAAATTCCAATATTTTGATTTTTGGATTCCAATATATTTAATTTTGGAGTATAATTAATTCCAACATAGGTTATTTTGGATTCCAATATATATGATTTTGGAATCCAATATGTGCAATTTTGGAATCCAATATGTGTGACTTTGGAGTGTAGATAATTCCAATATTTGACATTTTGAAATCTAAAAATAGTAATATTGGATTCCAATATTGGCTATATTTTTTAGCTTCTCACACTGGAATAAGTCTAGATTTAGTGAAATAAGAATTTTTGACTAGAATTAAGACATGAGATGAATCCATATGAAATTCTCCTCATACATCTCTATTAAAAATCCTACTCCAAAGAATCCCATAATAAGATGGGATATCAGCTACTAGGATGGTGGGTTTAACTCTTTTCTTAGGGAACTATGAGAATGAAACTTGAGCATATTTAATATGCCCAACAAAAGGAACTTGTTTTATTTCCATGGAATAACATGAATCAAGTGATATACTAAGAATAAGACCAAGGGCATGAACAACCTGAGTTGGCATAACATTATTTGAAGCTCCAAAATTGATAATGCAATTGCTAAGTTTATGTCCTCCTATCAACAATGACACATAAAAAATGTACAATTTTTCAAGATTTGGATGGAGAGGATGCTAATTTTTTTGAGGCAATGGATTGTGGACTAGGTAGAATCCTTCTTGAGAATGGAAAAAAATGAATTGTTTTTAGAGTGGTGCCTTTAAAAAATTTGAATAATTTATCAAATTGATCTAGATGAGTTTTCAAGTATTCGACCTTAGATTTTTGACTTGAATAATAATATCAAAGGAAGAGGAAGCAAAGACTTTTAAAACTTAACACTGATAGTTGTTTTGATAGTTTCCTCTTTTGAGGTTACACTATCATTTGAGATAGAAGTATTAGAAGTAGAAGGTGAAGTATTTACTTTATTTTTTGAGGATTTTGGAAGAATAGGAAGGGGATAAAATTTCTTAGAAATGACCTTGATTGGAGTTATTTTGGGAGAATATTTAACTTTATCCTTTGCACTAGGATGTGTTACATATTTTTCTTGGTGAGTTTGGATTGAGTTAGAAAAAAAAAAGAGTGGATATTCATGTCCTCCACACTCTGATCATAGTCATCATTTGAATAATGATAATCTAAGAAGTGAATATTAGAGTCTTCTTTAGGTTCCTCTATTTCTTCTTCCCCTTCCACTTATACTTATACAAACTCTTCTTCCGCTTCTTGAATTTCACATGTAACATTTATAAGATATTTAATAGCCAACCTTGGTTAAACAACAGGAAAATGATTATGATTACCACAAATATGTTAGAGTAGGTATTTACCTTAGCTCATGTTCACCTAGGTACTTTATTTACATTTATTTTATTTATCCTCACCCACTTATGTGTGTGGATATTTATTTTATTATATTTAGATATTAGGGGATATTATCTAGTTGTTAGGTATAGTTCTTTCCTTGATCTATGGTATTGACTAGATCTTTGATGACTAGTTATTTCCTAAATATATGGTCTTGACTAGTTCTTTGATGAATAGTTCTTTCCTTGATTTATGGCTTGATCTACGACCTTGACTGGTTCTTAGATTGATATTCCTTACCTATACAAGAAAGGACCATTCTCATTGTATTTCATTAAGTTCCATAATAATATATGATATTGTCACTCATTTGTTTGTAAAGGTTTATGTAAAGTTATTCTGGAAAATTACTTTCATCTTATTGAGTGTGGTGTTTAATTAGAATCGAGTGTTGCGTGGCTTGGTAGGATCTATTTATCATTCCTTTTATGGTATCAGACAAGGAGATTGTTGTTGGCATCCATCTGTAAGTTTCATTTTGCAAACAAGGTTTTCTATCTATTCATATATTCAGATTTTGTTAGTATTTTTTTTTCTGCGTGCATTTTTATGCAAAACAAAGTCTTCCATTGGATTGAAAGGTGTCAAAAACCTAAGAACAAAAACAGACCCAGGAAAACCATTTCTGGATTTTTTGAGATCGAAATTGGGTTTTTTAATTATGTGTTGCAGAAATATTTGGTTGATGTGGAGGACACCTTTTTTATAGAGAGGCGTTTCTTTCCTTTTTTGGCAGGCCACACGGGTTGTTGTGTAAGTTTTTTCCATTTTGGGGAAAATGCAAACACTGCTATTCTAGGCGGTGAAGGTCATTTTCGTACCCATTGAAATCCTTAGCCCCTAGTCATATGGGTAGTATGAGGGCTTATGCTTGTGATTCCTACTAGTTTGTGCTTAAATCCACCCCCTTTCATTTTATTTGTGTGGTGAAGGGAAGAGCATTTTATTTTGTTTTAGTGGCAACTAAAATAAATAGTAGAGCATAATATTGAAAAGATTGTGTCTTTTGATTGGTTATTCGGATTTGAGTGCCAATTTTTGCAAAAGTGCTTGTTTTTTCATGCTTGTTCCATTAGATCTATTTATTTTAAGAAACACACTATAAATATAAAATGCCATATTGTAACATGCACTCAATTATAAAGTGCCAAAATTTGGGGGTCTTGTTGCATTGCTTGGGTCTTGCATTTTTTGGTGATTTTTGAGAATGACATCTTTATCTACTTCTACATTAGATCATGTTGAGCCATTAACAACACATAATTACCACACATGGAAATAAATAATGGAAATAATCATTAATTGGAAAGTATTATGGGCTTTAACTTCTTTAGAAAAACTAGTGTTCACTAAAGAATATGAGAAATTTCAGTGGTAAGGTGGATCACATGAGAGTCATGTAACTTGAAATTGAGATCACTGTAGTCACATAATATTGTACATTAGACATTACTTAGCCCGATTTTATACTACTATTTAGAAGGTTCTCATGTGACTAAAGTATTGATTAATCCCACCTTTTTGGCCACATTGTTTTACTTTTATTTCATCATTCCCACATATTTACTTATACATGCCTAGTATGTTTCATCATTTTATGCCATTTTAGCCTAAATTGGGGTGCCCTATCTTGTATTGGGGCACCTCAGAGCACCCTAGTCTAACTAGGGGTGCCCGATCCATTTTTAACTTTCCCTCCACTTTTTGGGCTCTTTGTGACCATTTTTCATACATATATTTTTCCTCGTTTCATTGTCGGGGTTAATTATGAAATTAAATCTTGAGAACAATATAAATATAAATTTGTGAATCCATAATGAGGGTCCTAGTGCCAAAAACTTCTATCATTCCATCTAAAGTTGCATCCATTGCATCACTCACATCCATTAGTGTCATGCACCAAGGATAGGAGATATGCATCACACACCCACAACATAGGGGAGGGATTCTATTATATTCCATGCACACATTCTAATAAATTTTCTATAGATATTATTTCTTGCTACTTCACAAAGTGCCAATGACACAAGAGCACATAGGGCACGACATGCACACATGTACCATAACTACATCCGGGTCTGAAATGTAGTGCAACACTCAGTGATAAGACCACAAGTTTGGTAGTTGAGGTCAGTCTGACCTATTCATTCTGTATCTTTATTTTTCCTAGGGTTTGATACTTCCTTTTATTTTTCAGGTTGTCACTCCAATATCTAGCACATTCAACACAACTTCATGGATCTAGTTTGAAAAACATAAAGGGTTTTAGATTAGCTTGCGACCATCTAGATTTTAGATTATGAGCATTTGTGGGAATCATGACACCTAAAATGCATACCAGGGTGCCCTAGGGAACCCCAATATGTTCCATGGTGCCTCAATCATCTCAAAATCTCTAGATCTATCCTTCACAGAGTCTCTGAGTGTCTATTTTGGGTTCTAGAATCTACTGTCAGACTTGCGACAACTTGCGACATTCTTCTGCTATCAGCTAAGTCTTCTTCTTCATTTTCTTACATAATTAGGGTTTCATTTCATTTAATATAATTATTTAGAATCATTTCATACTGTATTTACTTCATTTATACAATGTTTTATTCCTCATAATTAGATTAAATATGATTACTATTTTATTGCATTTAGTCCAATTTTAGTTAATCAATCACCTCTTTTAATCCTGAAGATTTTCCATCAATTATAGATTATTTTATCAAGTTCAAGAATTTGTTGACACAATTGAAGTGGAGTGGAAGAGATAAGAAATACGAAGAGTGTGTTTACTTAATTATATCCAAGTTTAGAGGACCATTCCAAATATTTTCTTCTACCTTTTTCTCTAGCATGGATTCCTTAGGTGACACATTCAAAATGCCCGACTTAGAAACATTTTGTGAAAGACTTACTAGGGAAGAATCCAAATTGTCTAACCTTGAGTATTCCACCTCTCAAAAGGCATTAGTTGTATCTAATCCTAAGGGAAAGGGAAAATCAAAAAATAAAACCAAATCCACCCCTTCTGCATCTCAAAGTGATCCTAAACCCAAAGAGTCTTCTAAATCCAAGAGTAATTCTAGTCTTTCATGTTATTTTTGTGTGGGTATTGGTCATGAAGAACTTAGGTGTTATAAGAGAATGAAAGCCTTAGAGGATGTAGTCAAGAAAGAAACAAAAATTTATATCTCCACTCCACCTCCTTCTAATCAACATGGAAAAACAATTAATGTTGTTGGGAGATCTCAGTCACCACTTGTAGATAGTTGGGTTATAGATATTGGTTCTTCTCATCACATGACTTCTTCCAAGAAGTCTTTTGTATCTCTAGGTTTGAGTTCTACTTCCAAAATTGAGGTTGGAGATTCTTCCTTTCTTTCCGTTAAAGGGAAAGGTGACATACACCTTGATGGTGGCAGTATCAAGATGCACTGTATGTTCCTAACATCACCACAATTTTTTTCTGTATATCAAAATTTTCATTCTGGTCAAGGAAAAATAATGACTTTTACACCACATGGGGTAGAAGTACGAACTTTGTTGGAGCCTCATTCACTTGTTTCTAGAGGTATTGTTGATCATAGTCCTATACTATATAACTTTGAGGGTTTTGATGAAACTTCCTCTATAGGGATAGGTTTGGTTTCTCATGCAAATTCAGAGAGTAAGATTTGGCACGAGAGATTTGGACATCTCAATTACAGATATTTGAAGGAGTTGAACACTCATGGTATAATTTATGGTATTCCTAGATTTTTTTGTCTTGAGGGAGTTTTTCATGGATGTGCATTATGGAAACAACACCAAGATCCATTTCCTAGGAATTTGTCCAAGAGAGCTTCTTCAACACTTGAGCTTGTACATAGTGACTTGATGGTTTTTCCTACCCCCTCTTTCAATGGATTTAATTATGCACTTACCTTTATTGATAATTTATCAAGGTATACTTGGGTTTATTTTCTCAAGTAAAAAAGTGATGTATTTTCACACTTCAAATTCTTCAAGACTTTGGTTGAGAAATAATCTTTTAGTTGCATAAATAACCTTCACTCTGATAAAGGGGAGAGTACTTCAACAATGAGTTTTCTAAATTTTTGTAACTCATGGTATTATTCACCAGCATTATGTTCCTCATACTCCACAAAAGAATGGGTTAGTAGAATGAAACAATCAAAATTTGAAGGAAATGGCTAACTACATGATGCACTCTAGATATTTACCTCCTATCTACTGGGAAGAAGAAGTTAATTGTGCTAACTACATTCAGAATCACACACCACATAAAGCACTTGAGAATTTGACTCTAGAGGAAGCTTGGTCTAACACTAAGCCAGATGTCTCATTTTTGAATCTTTGGGAGACATGCTTGGGCATTTGTGCCAAAGAAGAAAAGGAAATCCTTGGATAAGAACATAAAACCCTTGATATTCATAGCGTATTGTGGGGACATGAGATCTTATCAAATTTTAGATCCTGATACTCATGAGGTTATTTTTCGAACACATGTTCAATTTTATGAACACTTCACACCTCATGATTATTCATCTTCTTCCATGCCTAATTCTTCTTCTTTATCTCATCTATAGGATTCTTTATTTGAGGAGGTTGATGAAGAGGTTATAGATGCCATCGAGGATCATATTCCCACTTCATGTTGTCACTATGCCTAAGTGGTATCGTACTACTTTTTGAGGCAACACCTTTCATACATGATCTTCCACCCACTAGGAATCATCACACACATTCTACAAGTTCTAGAATTTTTTGTCAGGTAGTTTCTGAAGATCCACAATATTTTTCACAGGATCATGGGATACAAGAGTTGTGATGATGCAATTGTAGCTGAGTATTATTCTTTGATGAAGAATCATACTTGGGATTTGGTATCTCTTCCTAAAGGAATAAATATGGTTAGGTGTAAGTGGGTATACTAAACAAAATACGCAGCTGATGGGTCCATTGACAAGTATAAGGATCGTCTTATTACAAAGGGTTTTTCACAAGTGGAAGGTATTGATTACTCTGAAACGTTTGTACCCATTGCCAAGATGGATTATGTATGCCTTGTAATTTCTATTGCTGCATCACAGGGGTGGTTTGTATACCAGATGGATGTGAAGAGTGCCTTATTACATGGAGATTTACAAGAGGAAATATACATGGACCAACCTGCTGGATTTTTCATGATTCTTCTCTTGTTTGTAGACTCCAAAGGTCTCTCTATGGTCTCAAACAAGCCCCTAGGGATTGGTATGAGAAGATGTATTATTTTCTTCTATCTAATGTTTTTTTCATTGCCACTCGATCATACAATATATCTTCATCTTGTTGGTGAGGATATTGTGATACTTGCCTTGTATGTTGATGATCTTTTACTTACTAGTAACTCTTCTTCCCACATTCAGAGTATTCAGAGGGATCTTTCTACGTAGTTTGACATGAAAGATCTTGGGTTATTGCATTATTTCCTTGGATTTCATATTTCTCATACATACTCAAGGATTCATTTCAGTCAGCAAAAGTACACCCATGATCTTCTTCAATGTTTTGATATGGCTGATTGCAAGCCAAGTCCATCTCCTTTTCAGCCTCGGGTTACTTTTACTTCCACATGTACCACTCCATTTTGTGATCCTACATTTTATAGGTAGTTGGTTGGAAGTCTCATGTACTTGACCCATACTCACCCTAATATTTCATTTGCATTAGGGCTTGTATCTCGGTTTGCACATTCTCCTCATAGTAGTCATTGGAAGGATGCTAAAAGGATTTTGTGCTATTTACAGGGCAATTCCCACTTTTGACTCCACTACACTAGGGGTTCTACTCAACTGGTTAGATATACAAATTCATATTGGGAAGGTTCTATTGATGACAGGAATTCCACTTCTAGATATCTTTTTTCTTGGTGCTTCTCCAATTTCTTAGGCATGCAAAAAGCAACAGGCTATTGCACTTTCATCTTTAGAGGCAGAGTATAGGGTAGCAGTTACAATGAGTCAGAGATTCTTTGGCTTCAACAATTATTGACATATTTTGGATTCCCACATGATTCACTAATTGTACTTTGGTGTGAAAACCAAAGTGCAATTCAAATTTCTTGTAACTCAATTGAGCACCAGTGGACAAAGAATATTGAGATACACATACAATTCATTCGTTAGCACATTCAGGATGGAGTTCTTTTCTTGGAGTACATTCTGAATCAGTAGCAAGTTGTGGACATATTTATGATTCCTTTTGAATCACCTCACTACCTTGAGTTACGTGGCATGCTTGGGGTTTCGGAAGTTGTTCTTGGGGGTGTTCGTGAGAACATATTCATTCTTCTTCTTATTTCTCTTTCCTTATAGTAGTACTCTTTCCTTATTTTGGTTCAAGATTCTTCATAAATATATTGTACATGAATACCTGATCATGCCTAGTTGCTGGGACTCATACGGTGGATATGTCACTTTTATTTTGGGCCCCTAGCTTCACTTGAGGGGGTGTTAGAGTAGGTATTTACCTTAGCTCATGTTCACCTAGGTACTTTATTTAATTTTATTCTATTTATCCTCACCTACTTATGTGTGTGGATATTTATTTTATTTTATTTATATATTAGGGGATAATATCTAGTTGTTAAGTATAGTTATTTCCTTGATCTATGGTATTGACTAGATATTTGATGACTACTAAATCTATAGTTCTTTCTTGATGACTAGTTCTTTCCTTGATTTATGGCTTGATCTACAACCTTGACTAGTTCTTATATTGATAATCATTTTATATATAAGAAAGACCCATTCTCATTATATTTCATTGAGTTCCATAATAATATATGATATTGTCGCTCATTTTTTTGCAAAGGTTTATGTAAAATTATTCTGACAAATTACTTTCATCTTATTGAGTGTGGTGTTTAATTAACATCTGAGTGTTGCATGGCTTGGTATGATCTTTTTATCGTTCCTTTTAAAATCCTCTTAGAATGCCTTTATATATATTGGCTATAATGTTATGGGACATTTGTTTCTTCAAGGAAATCAAATATATTTTCAATTTATGAATAATGGGATGAGAACTACTTCGATAGGAATCACGAGCCTTACTCTTGGTGGGTTACTTTTCCAAATTTATTGACATTATAATATCATCCTCTACATTAATAGCTAATCATTGAGCATCATCAAGATGTTCTAGTTGAGTTATCCTCAATACAAAGCCAACTTTAGGGAGTTGAGTGTTAATGAAAAAATATTTTTGATTTTCAACAGTTGGTCAAACATGGACAAGAATTTTGTGTGGAATCCTATTGAATTTGGAAAACAATTATCTCATAGTTTCTTAAGGCTAGTTCATGGTTTGAATCTTACCTCAGAATTAGTTTGTATAATATCTCAATTATTAGTACTATTCATGGGAAGTTTATAGAACCATTCAACTACATTATCTTGTAAGATTTTAATAAAAAACCAAACTGAAACATCCTCGTGTGCTACACCGTAGCTTTACTCTTGCAAAAAGACATGTTGCAATGCATTCATCTGAATGTTGCTTACCATATCCTCTAAATTTCAGAAAATTCTTTTAAATCCCTTTTAGAAAATAATTAAAATGTTGGGATAAAGCGATAGGTCCAATTTTTTGTCCCCAGGAAACTAGTGCTGCCATTATGGAAACAAAATTTTGTAGAGGTAAAATAGTTCTTGATAAGACTAATGCCTCACTTAAAGTAATCCTTGTTCGAGAAATTTACTTCATGCTACTTGGATTTATACTAATAGATATTTTCTCTCTCTTCTTTGAAGATAATATTAAATTGTACTGCTGCTATAAATCAAAGAAAGGATATTTTGACCCTTGCACTTTCCTTCCCTAGGTTAATATCTTTTCTGCCAGCTTTGAAAGTGATTACTGTTGCAAGGTAGTAGGATTAGGAGGATGAATAGGATTAATATGAATAATGAGAATGAGAGAAACAACAAGAAAAATGTAGAA
Organism: Taxus wallichiana var. yunnanensis; assembly: GCA_018340775.1. Lineage (NCBI taxonomy): Eukaryota > Viridiplantae > Streptophyta > Pinopsida > Cupressales > Taxaceae > Taxus > Taxus wallichiana. The sequence continues at coordinate 757,589,589 of CM031241.1, forward strand.
TAATTGGAACAACGCCTTGTGCTTCTTTTCTTTTTTTCTTTGATTTATCCTAATAACTTGGACCCTTATTTATTGTGTGCAATCATCCTCTTCATTCAAAATATCATTGATTATATGGTATGGAGCTTTATCAATGTGGTTATCAAACACAATTATTCTCAAATCTTCAGATATATTTTCTTGATTGTCTTCAAATAAGATATGATCATGTTATGCAAGAGGAGATTGGTTACTAATGGTCATTTAAATCATACATGTAACTATGAATATATTTTAAATTAGTGAAATGTTTTATATTTATGGAATTTCTCCAAATCAAACTTCTTAAATTTGTAAAAATATCTTGTTTATTATCATGCATAAAAATGAGATTTTGTTGTTGTAGACACCAAATTATGGTATCACCCCACGTTTTCTCTTCTTCAGCAGGCTTATCCAAGCGAATCCCATTTCCCATAAAAAATGTGTATTCAATTAATTAATCTTATAACTTAATTGATCTCCTGTCACATACTTAAACCTCATTATGTGATAAATAATCAATTATTCCAATTAGGCCATATCATCCTATCTCATAATTAAATAATCCAAAAACCATGCAAATCAAGGGCCTCACATGTTCCCCACTTAATACAATCAAATAAAAATCAATTCTCACCTAAAAATCAATCCCCACCTAAAAAAAATCAATCCTCCAAAATTATTAATTCATGAACCCCACCCATGAATTTAATAATTCAAAATCCCAACATCTGACATCAAATTCAAAAATTCAAAGTGTAAAGTAATGCACATGGCTTCACTATTACACCTAACATTTTAAATCATGTCCCCACTCCACATCACACCTTTTATTTTTCTCACATCATGAACCCCATAGTAAAATCAACTCTTAATCATGTCCCATTAAGTAAGGTTGCTTTTGAAAATCTCGGTTACTCGTTAAACCCAAATTTTAATCCATATTCAAGTTATAAATATGACCCTTTCCCCCTTTGGATATATGAAAATTCTGAAAATTCTCAAGCTTGAAATAGAAAATTTTTGGCAAATTATTTGTGAAGTTTTGAGGAAAATTTTGGAGTGTTTGAAGGTAAAACTCTACCTCTCTCGTAATGTCATTTTAATGATCATTTTGTCACTATATCAAAATACCAGCCATGTGTCATCCTCATTTCATCTATTCGGTATATTTCAAATCTCATTTTTTTGGCATGTCATTTTATCATTTGAAACTTATTTTTATCTTGTGAACATGGGGGTTGACAACCACCGAGGAAGTGAATGCTTCTCGGATCCGCTCCATCGGGAACCCCCGCATGAAAATATCTAAGCCATTTTTCTCTAGTGTCTATGAGTTGCAGGTTTGTTGAGATCACAAGTGAGGACCCCTCATCCACTTTGTGTCTGCATCTGTCATCATAATCTCCAAGGTACTAATCCCTTGCATGTTCGAGGTTGTTTGGTGTTTATTGATTTCTCGCATAATAATCTAAATAGGAAGAAGGAAACTCTGATCAAAATATTTGGCATGCCTGGTGGGACTAGATCCAAGATCTGGTCGTTTCTTTTGTTTTATTCCTTTAACCATTTCATGCAAGTATCGGGAATATACCGATTCTCCTATATCTAAGAAATTTTTCTCTAGTGTCCTGTTCACCTAAAATTTATAGTATATATATTTTTTGGGGTCGGCTTCACCTACATTTGAAAACATCTCCTATAAAAACCTAGGTGATTCTCCGGGTAGTATACTATAGTACTACCACCAATACCTTACCAATACCATGAACTCACATACTCTAAGCACCAGAGATTGTTGTTATCCTGTTAGTAGTTTAGAGTCGGGCGAGAGATGATATTTTCGATGCGTGACAAAGGGGTTAGTTGTTGACAAGTGACAGGGATATAGTTGACGTGCGAAGGGGTATTGTTGTGAAAGGAGCGTATTGTGACAAGGGGGTTAGTTATTGATGTGCGATAGGGATATGGTTGACGCACGATAAGGAGGTATTGCAGACATCCGACAAGGGGTTTAGTTGTTGACGTGTGACAAAAAATAGGTTAACATAGACGTGTGTTGAGGGTTGTTATTGTGTGCAAGACAGGATATTTCCTGGGGATTTGTCTCGACACGCAACTTGGTTCTTTTGCTGATGCAAGACTCTGTTTAGAATAATGGAAGGTGCTAGTCCTTAGAATGTGAAGACCCAAAAAGTAACTAAGAAATCTCAGAAGTCCCTGTTCAAGTATTTTGGAAACTCTATTGATACAGATATTACAACTACCAACAACCATATAGCTACCACTAGAAAGAATTAGAATACTGACTGTGTGGAAGGTAATATTGAGGTGGACATGCATTCTGCACAGTATCAAACAAATGACACCTACGATAATATGCCAGATCTTGAAGATATAACTATTGAGATGTCAGATCCTGAAGATATTATTCTTGTTGGGGTGCAACCAGGAGTGCATTAAGATATCACACATACAAATACTCAGCAAAATGGAACACAAAAATCAAATTCAAATTCTAGTTCATGAAAGAGGAAACAGGTGATTGTGATATTGCTCAAAATTATACTAAAAAAGTAAAACATTGAAAATGAACAAGAATATGTGGACCATTGGGAGGACATACAAGTTTGATTGGGCTGCCAAATTTCCATTTATCGAACCTATACAATCATCTAATTCAGAAGAGATCCCATCTAAATGTACATGTACAATATGTATGTGGAAATTGGGAAAGCAACAAAAAATGCAAATGAAGTTGGACACTATAGAAAAAAATTGGAAAACAATATTTGACTATAACGGGGGCGGATGGCCATAAAATCAAAACACACAGGTGGAAAAAACTGAAAAAAAATGCATGTTAAATATACATAATGAAGCGAGAAAGAAAAAACGTAGACATCTCATGGAAAAGGGAGGAACGATCACATTGCAAATTGGTAAGATGAATCAAACAAATCTACATGCAAAACTCATACAGTTCTCTACTTTATTTCACATACTAAAGAAAGGAAGACCAATTTTGGATTTCCTTGATTTCAAAGTTTTGTATCAATATAATGGAATGCCGAACGTACCTTAGTCTCATTGGTCTGAAAGTAGTGGATGGGAAATGAAAAAATGTCTTTCGATGATAGAGAAGGAAGATTTGAAAGAGAATGTAAAAAAATCAAAGTTTATCTCTCTTTCAATTGATGAAGTGACAACAATCGACAACACTACATGGGTATGTATCCACGTCTATACTTTAGAAAATCATATAAGGACACCTCATCTGTTAGGTGTTATGAAAATGGTTGAAAATTGTAATTCCGAAAACCTACATAAAATAGTTGTTTCTCATTTGAAAGATATTGCTGGAATGACTGATTATGAAATTTCTATGAAGTTGGTATAGCGTTGGAGCAGATGGTGCATCTATCATGCAAGGTCACCGAATAGGTTGTGTGTTAGATTACAAACAACAGTGGCCCCATATATGCTACCAATTCATTGTATGGCTCACAAAATGAATTTAGCGTATAAAATGGTAAGCAACTATGAAAATGTTGCTAAATTAGAAGACCTTATAAGAGAACTTCATGCCTATATGAAAAACAGCCCAAAGTGATTTATTGAGTTCCAAAAATTACAATTGGAATTACAGATGGAAAAAAACTTCTGAAAGATGTTGAGATGAGATGGATCTCTTTGTATGAACCTACATGCAGAGTTCGTGAGGAGTATCCTTCGTTGGTTGGTTTCATGCACAAATATCATCATGAAGTTGATAGGGTGAGGGACTTGTTGTTCCGTTTAACTGATTTGGAGACATTGCTTACATTGGTTGGTATTCTTCCAATGTTACAGGAGATCAATACATTGATGAAGCATGCACATGGGAGATTAATCTATATTGTGGATTTTATACGGATGAGAAAAATGGTATGTCAAAGTCTTGATATCTTGTACTGTTCCCAAGATAGTTTTGATACACCTATTTTTGAGAATTGGAAAGCTTTATTAGATCTTAAAATCTCAGTAACTATTTGAGATTTAATATCCACGATCACCTCTACATCAATGTTAATGGGAGGGACATACCACTACACATTTTGCAAAAATGTCAAGATATTACAAGATCAGAATGAGAAGATGTTCCCGTGACATGTAATCTCTTTGAGTTTGTTATAGTTGAAACAAGAATAAATCTTTAAAAAATTCAGAATCCTTATCATCATAAATTAGAGAACGTTTCTCCAAAGATAAAATTCTTGAAGCAATGGGTGTGATGAATCCTAATTTTTGGAATATTGAAGGTGGTCATGCAGACTTTGTAAGAAAGCATTTCCATAAATCCATGGGTACAATAATGGAACATTTCACAAAGACTTCAGAGTTCAAGGGTATGGAAATCAAAGGTATATTGAATGCTTGATTTATTAAAGTTTCAATCAACAAATTTTGCAACAACAATGAGGAACCAATATAAAAATTTAGATGAACCTTCTGAAAGTGGTGCTATTACAAGGTTGTGGCGAGGAATCTATCAAAGTTCTATCTTACAAGAAGACATCAGTGAATATTTCAGATTATATGAGTTATGCCAAACAATGATTTTGGGGTCTATGGAGGACGAAAGGGTTTTTAGTGCTTTATCATTTATAAAATCAAAATTGAGAAACAGGTTGGATAAAAATCTGAAAAGTTGCATGAGGTGTTATGTATCTCGCTACTCCATGGAAACCTTTCCTTTTGATAGAGAAATTGTGCATTGGAATTCCCTTTGTGAAAGAAGAGGTGTGAATAATACAACTACAAGTACAATTGTTCCCAATGATGAGAGTGGAATTGGTGCATCGTCACACTCTACAGAAGAGAACATCGAGTTTGAAGAAGCTATTGATAATGGATTGTTTCAACTTTAAATAGGTATCTCCTTCACCTTACTTTTATTGTTTGTCACCTTACATTTTAACTGTGGTTATTGATTCAATTTCATATTAACTCTACAGATGCAAATATTGATTGAGGTTTTTTATGAAAAAAAATTTCAGCTCTTGTTGTCATTAAAGATGTTATAAGTATATATATTTACATTTATTTAAATACAATTATTTCATCTTTATTTTTTAAAAATTGGGTTGACATCCATCCGAGGAAGCTCACACTTCTCGGGACTGACAATGTCAGGAAACTCACCCATCTATCTACTAATCCATTTCTCATGTTGAGTTTTCTTAAATCAAAGATCTAACACACTACGAAGGATGATTTCACAACCATCTAAAACATAAGAGGTAACTTAAACCCTATCATATGACATTTCTTTATTTATTACAATTACTGTTAATTTATTTTTATATTTGAAAAATGCTTTGATATATTTTTTTAAACATTGTGGGATAAAATCACACAATCGAATTTTACAAAGAGAGGAAGATTTTTCCATATTATACAATTCATCATCCACGATCGTGCTTGAAGATAAATCTACGTCCACATAAAATTCATCATCATCCATATATATTTTAATGTCATCATAATCATTATCCTAATCCTCGACAATGTGACACTCAATTATTATTAAAATAATTATTTATCTATTTTAAATGTGCTGAAACGTCTCTATCCTAACACATTCCTTTGTGATTATGCCTTTAGAGTTTGGAACTTTGTCCTTTCCAAATTTGAAGCTACCTTAAACAAGAAGAACTCTGGGTGATGGGAGGATCTTACTCAAATATGGAACCAATGGAACCCACCATTCGGACATTGTGCTATCAAAAGAATATGAAATTAGCCATCCCGCATTTAATTTGGAGGATCGGAAGGATAGAAATAATATAGTTTTTAGAAATAAGAAGGAATTTTAAACTCACTGAACTTGCAAGATCTCCCGAGGCATCAAAGAGGACATGGAAGATTTAAACCTCCTAAGAACAATTGTTACCCCGAAAATGAAAAGCACATCTTATCAAATTGGCAGATCGGATATTGGAGCAACCACCCGGGAATAGTGTGGATAGATCTTTGGTCAAATGGCATCCCAAGAATCCATTGGTTCAAGTGAACTTTGATGGTGCCTCTAAGGGGAACCATGGCAAGCTAGCTGGAGGAGGAGCAATACGGGACCATAAAGGTAATTTGATTGTTGCATATCTTTGGAAAAATGGGAATCAAACCAATCATTTTTGAAGCTTTTTATCATTCTTTGGGGTTTACAGTTGTTCTCGGGCCCAAAATATCGAGAACCTCATTGTTGAAGGGGACTCTCCTTAATATTATTAATCATAATGGTCCTCTTCTCTATTTGGAATATCAAAGATTTTATCTCGAGTCCATAAGCATCAGTTTGTCATCCTTTCATGACATGAGAATCATACATACTTACGTGGAAGGAAGGAAACAAGTGACGATCACAATGAAAAATTATGGCATTAATTTAAATTTCACTATTTGGGATAATGATAGTATCCCTAATCAGCTGGCACAACAGATACATGCGGACCTTCACACGCAAACAATCTCTAAAGATATGCTTTAATCTTTGGAGGAAATCCATAAATTCTTCCACAGTCTTTGTTTTAGTTTATTTGGCGTGGCATATGATGATATCTACTCCAAATGATAGCAAGATTTTGTTTAGGAACTTCAAGTGGAGTTGTCTAAATTTAAAAACAATGGATATCGCGGGAAGTGAAAGTTGTTGTTATTCGGTTGCCAAGCTCAAAACCGAAGATAACTACAAGGTGAAGGTGACGGGATAAGGGTTTTCACGCGCGACTTCACTTTCTGAGACTCGGATCGTGCAATCCTCTGCCCGTTCGTGGGAGGACCAACGGCTACAGTTCCCATTTTTATGCGACCGCATTGAATGGTGAGAAACGAACCACTCTCAACGCCCAAAGGTATTTTGAAAATTCTTGTAACCTTGAACATCCTTGTGAAGATGGGAGGGCCTCCTCGAAGTTGAGTAGTTGTCTGAGACTCATATAAGATTTGGAAAGATAACACTTTGAGCATTGAACATTCTTAGTATTGGTGGATTCACCAACTTTGTGGAGAGAGTGCAAGGGCATGATCAAAGCTTCTCTTTCGCTTTGCTTGAGGAGTGGAATGAGAGGATGGTCGATTATGGAGGGCGGAAGATTCTTATTAATGCGAACTCAAGCCGAAGCTTCTTGGAAGGATACCGCTTCTTCAACAAGAGGGTTATCAAAGAAATTTGAGAGAAGATTTGTGAGGAGGAGGAGGAGAAGCTTATATTCAACACCGCAGATCCTTGTTAATTCAATTCCTTCTGGAGCTATGATGAAGTCACCCAGCATGATGATTGAGTTTACATATCCTTGGAAGGGGGTTTATTCTTGTGCACTGAAAGCACCTTGTCTTTTTGAATCACTTTCGTAGGAGTAGTTGGTTTGCTTCCCCCACTATCTGTTAGGATGAAACTCTCTTGAGCGCTCCATTTTGGAGTTCTTTAAGCATACCGTGGCGGTTCCCCTTCACCAAGGGCTTGCAAGCTTATTCAACAAACCTTTGCCTTATCAAATTCCCGGTCTCCTTCCTCTCCGGCCTGGCTTTGTTGGGCTCCGTGCTTGCCGATCCTGTCTCCCCACCTTGATTCCCTGAGTGTTAGCCCGCCTCCGGTGCTTGATGCCCCCATTTGCTCATGTGCTCATGCTTCTCCTTCTTTTCCTCCTGCTGACCCCACCCCAGATGTGTGTTTGTCTCTACTTCTAAACGTGTCACGGGGCTTCTAGGAGACTCTAATATTGAGTCTTTCTGCTGAGGGGATGAACCTTTGATGACATTGCTCGTGATCTTGAACATTAGTAGTGATCGGTCCTAAAGGCTACCAACGGATAAGTTATTTTTTAGAAGATTGGAGGCCTTAGAACCTTGAGCTTAAATTTTGAAGGATGAGGTAAAAATCTTGCTCAAGCAAAAATTGGCAAAAAAAGCATTGAGGGAGAAGGGGCATTGTGAAAATCATTTTTTTGAGTTTTTGATGAAATATACAAAAAGTGACCTCCCTAGACTCCGCCATGGGAAAACGAAGATAGGCATGGTATAATATTGATTAACATTAGTTCTTGGCCATAGAGGAATTCATCGAAGGTCATGCAAGAAGTGTTTCGCATCTCTCGGTGTCCCGATTACTCTTTGGGGCAATGAGAAAGAGAGTAAAAGAACCATGAGAGGAGCTCGATAAGACGGATCTTTGCTCATATGACCCTTATGCTTTGGGTATGTATCATGCTTGAATTTTTAAAAAAGTAAAGATGAGTATTGATCAAGCTGCCAAGAAGTATTTTTCCATATTTTACAATTCAGGGATTTTTCTCGATATTTTTCATTCCACGATCCATTATTAATTCATCATTTGTGATCTTGTTTTGAAGCTAAATCGGTGTCCACATAAAATTCATCATCATCCATATATCATTTCTAATGCTCCCTCTCTTATTATTCGGGCTTTTATCATATCATTTTGTATAACATGACATCAATTATTTAAAAAATTATTTATCTATTTTAAATTGCGAAATGTCATCTAACACATTCCATTTTTAAAAACAATTATCCATTATCATCATTCATCATCATCTATATCCATTCTAATGTCATCATATCATTACAAGTATAGAGAAGAATATTTTGAGAACGTTTAAATGTCTCTGTTGTACTACATTCCAAATTTTCTTAAAACAATTATCCATTATCATCATCTAGATTCCATGATCGTGCTTGAAGCTAAATCTACGTCCACATACAATTCATGATAATCCATATCTATGAGACTATGATTCTATTCTAATGTCATCATCCACATCTAATGCAATCATCATTACAAGTAGAGAAGAAACATAAACACCATATACAATCTAGAAATTCTATACATAATATATAGGAAGTTATAAAATTAAAGATTATATAGTATTTCAAATTTTCAAAGGCTATCACATTCAAGTTTCAAATTTCAAATCTAGATAATAAATTTCAAATTCCATGACCATCACATTCAATGTTTCAAATTTTCAAATATAGATTATAAAGTATTTCAAACTTTCAAATTTAAAGATTCTATTTTTCAAGTTTCCACCCTCAATCATGAAATTTTTCAGCCCTCATTTTTGTACCCCTTTCCCCAATGGCTTGAATAATCCTAGAACTTATGAGATCTTCCACAACATGTCTAGATTCTTTACAATTCTTTCTTCTTCCTTTGTCGCATTTCCATGGGATAACAAACTTGGATCTGCAGCTGCCTTGGTTTTGAATACAATTTCAGGGTCGAAGCCATGCTCTTTAATTATCTGCTTCAGTGTATTGTTTTGTTTGTTAACCAAAACAATATTTTCCTTCAAATTCTTCATTTGGATAAACTATTCTTCGTGGTTTCCAAGTGAACTTGGAAAACCTTTTATTGACTCTTCAAATTTTTATATTTCAACTGCACAAAAAAGTGATGTCAATTAAACATATTACTAAAATAAGAAAACTTCAAATTCATAAAAATATTGTTTGAAAGTGATAATACTTACAACCGCTCTATCTCTCTCGGCATTTTGCAATTGCTACCAGATCCTTGTCCTTAGACCATTTGTTAAAATATGCTGGGCTTCAACACTAATATTTTCCAATTTTTTTAATGCTTTATCTAAAATATCATCTTTATAATTGTTGTTATATGTGACAGTCCCACTTCTTACTTGGGTAAGTAAGGAATCCATCTTCGCAGGTTGATTATGGACTGTAGCGTATAAACTATCCCTTTGCCAATAATTTTCAAAACGACTTATTATCTCATTGATTAGTACTTTAGCCCTTCTCTCCCATTCTATGAGTTGACTGATATGAGGTAGAATAAACTCATCGACATGGGATTGACAATCATAACCAATTAAGTTCTCTAAAGGAAAAGGTAGCAATTGTTCACCATCTATATCTGAAGAAGATGATCTCGCTGGAGAGGTATGGGGGCTTTCGGGTTGATCATCAAATGCTACTTGTTTCTTGCCTTTGGGTGGCTTGATCCTATTTGTGATAAAATAAATCAATATTCAAACAAATAAATCTAAAGTGAAATGTAATGAAAGTTGAATAAATTATGTTGAAATAGAAGTATACATACTGGCCTTGAATCATCTCACGTGTATTGAAAAAAACTTGTTGGGTCATTTCTATCAATGCCCAAGTAATCTTCATCTAAATTTATATTATTTAAAACCGATATGCCCGTTGCATTGGGAAAGCCACCGAGAGAGAGGGTTGGAATTGAAATGAGGAGGCAATGTTTAGTGTCCCACTAGGGGCCGGAGGAATTGGCATGCGTTTACCAATGTTATTTTTTCTGATCCTCTAGTTGGCATTTTGAATATTATTGGTGGAGGAGGGGCGGTGCCATTGTTTGTACAGAAGGTGAAGGACTGCAATGTGCTGAAAAGTTCAAGAAAAATCATATGAAAAACTGTTAAACTATGTAAAAAATATGAAATTAAACTAAGTACTATTCAAAACTTGTACCTTGTTGTTGAGGGGTAGCTTGTCGCGGTGCTTGAGGTGGCCATGTTGGAGTAGTAATTGGTGGTTTTTGAGTTATCTGTTGCTGGGATTGCTGAGGTGGTTGTTGAGAAGACACAAATGCATGCACTGAACTGAGTGAGTTGGGGAAGATGATTGACTTTGAGAAGCACGTGTATGGTCCAAAGCCCCTGTAATGTCATCAACATATGATTGTATGTCAATTCAATATGGTAAAATTTAAATGGGAAAATGAAAATACAAATTTGGAATTTGTAAATAATACATGTAAGGGTATTACTTCTCTGGCGTTTAACGAATTCAAATGGTTGGGGGTTCGGAGATGAGTGAACTTCCATTTCAGATTGTGAATCTCTCGATGCCTCAGCGTGTTGTTGGCCTCTTCCTCTTGATGTCACCTTTTTTTGGGGAAGGGCCTCCAAAAATCTTCTCTGTAAATAGTAAATAGTTAATACCTGTTGTCAGTCTAATGTCGAAATACAAACTTTATAGTTTATACATGTTGTTCTTGAAATGGAATTGACAAATTCATCAATGCCTCATCTCGTGCAAGTGGGAATTGGTTTGTCTTTTAAATTTAAAAGAGCCTCGTAATAAAGGCCAAGGAGATAGTTTGTGGTGTGAATGACTAGTTTTTCTGAAAGCTTTGCATTTGTAATGTCAATTCTTTTTTTTTGATAAAAAGGTGCACCAATCAAATTTTTGCTTTGCGATAGTTGCAAGAATGTATGCAATGGCCCAGTTTGGTATATCTGTTTTTCGAACTGCAAAACTATTTTGGATTGAAAGAAGGAAATCATAGCAGCAAGAAAGTGGTGTGCAATTCCTTGCATATCCACACCACATCTGGATTTATTGACATGAGCTGCAAATGCCAAAAAACCATTGGAATTAATATAAATTTGAATTGTATCAAAATCAAAAACTAAATACAAAATGATGAATGAAAACAATTTACACTTACAATCAACATGGAAACCAAAAGTTGATTTGAGGTATTTCTTATCATCTTCAATGAGTGTTTGCCTTCATTGTAACAATGGGTAAATTTTGAATGGGAGGCCTATAAACCGATGAATATCAGCTGGGTCGATACCAAATTGAAACATTGACCATGTCATCCATAGTAACATTAAATAGGCCATCCTCTGTATTTTATGAGGAGAGAAGGTAGTTCAAAATGTCATGGTCTATTTGAAATGGGGCATCCTAATGAGCCCACCAAACTCACATGCATCGATCAAATCCTTGTATTTTGAATTCATTTGTAAAATAGTCTAGATGTGGGGGCACAAAGGGTTCCTGTAGAGTATCTTGCCGTGGATAGGGCTTGTGGGTTGACTGGATTTTCCTCTTGATGTTTATCTTGAGCTTGGGATGAACTTGTAGTCACCTTTGTAGTTATCCTTGAGATTGATTGTATTGACTAACTGGATTATGTATACAAGACAATTTGAGATTCGGATAGTGTAAACGTGAAAATGACCAATGGGAGGGTATTTATAGGACAAAAATAGGGTTTTTATTGATGTGTATGTGACAACAAGGATTTTTTTCATGCGTCAATAAGGCTTCTTGACGCGTCATGTCATGATGCATAGTTGACACATGTCAACAAGATTTGTTGATGCGCATCAACTATGCATCGTTGTCTACAACTCTGATCTCTCTAATTCAAAAAAATAATGAGAGAAAAATTATTTATGAAAAAATGGTAAATTCACCTTTCCGTGAAAATGGTTCCGAGGATATTCGCAGGTATTTTCCACCTCGATTTCAAGAGGTCTCTTAAAATGAACCATGTTCTCATTATATCATCGTCAATGTAAAATGCCATATCCATGTGCAATAGGACCAATTGTAAAGTATCAAAAAGTAGATAAGGAAGTGTTGATAACGAAGGGTGATAAGATATTTCCTTTTTCTATCTCATTGATTAGATGTCGTATCTCGTTGTATCATAGATTAACATCCAACATCTAATGTTCAACTATATTTTATATCGTTAATAAAAATTTGTTGGTGATTTTTTTTTAGATTTGATAAGTTGTTAAATAAATGCAACATACATGTTCATATTGCTTGGATAACGTAGTTTTATCATTTAGGTGCTTAATTGTTATTCTAGTTAGTTAGCATTTAGCTTTATAAATCTTAAGTTGGTTTATTATTTTTCTAGTACATGTTGTAATTTATTATTTTGAATGCATTATCACATTGTAGTGTTTTTCGTTCTGTGTTACGATTTGCATTGAGTATTTATTTGGGAGTTATTTTAGTCATTATTTCATCATTTATTTTATTATTTAATCATAGTTATTTCATCATTTCATTTATAATTTAATGTGCATTCGTCTAGTTTTGATAATTTGTTTATTCTAACTTAATATACAAACGGTGAATTTTTTTGTTAGATTAATATTCTACACTTAGAATTTTATTTTGCATAAATTAAAGCGTGTGTTTTTTTTATCCTTTTTATCTCTTTTTGGGTCATATTTGTTTTTGTAGGATTACACTACCAAAGATTAAGTCCTAAACCCAAACCATATCGTAAATCACCTCTTATCAACCTCATCCACAGTCGTCAATCATGCAGTTTTAGGGTCCTCGGATGTTCCTGATCACCAATTGTCACTTTCAAACACCATTCACCCGGATACGATGAAAAGTGCTTCCCAGATTACTTAGATTTTGCACTATTCTCACCTCAACTTGCTTTCAGATAAAAAGGAAAAGTGCTACATAGGTATTCCTCATTTCCTCTATTTTCTCCTTCTGCATCACAACTCTTTTTTCTTTTGTGATTGTCCTCATCGAACGACAACATTTTGTTTTGGGTTAACAAAACCAAAAACAAAAAAATTTCATCATGCTTGCACATATAGTTTAAATAGGAGGTTTAATATTCTGCATCACATGTTTTCCACACACTGCCTGAAATCTCATGCAACAATAAACACATCAAACACCCTTTTCACCTAGTTTACTGATTCGGATTTGATCACCCAATAACAAATCATTTCAGACATTTCCAAGCCACAACTTACCCAAAACCAAACATAGTTTACATCCTCCTAGGTCCACTTATAGCCATTTTCTTTTCATACTTTTCCTTAATTAAAAAAATTCTTTTTGCCTGACTTGTTTGGTTAGTATAAAATTGATTTTTTTGTTTTATGCATGTAATCACTCGATCCACCGCTAAGAATATGGAACACAACCTCGCTTCACATGGTTCTTCATCCCAACCAATAACCACCTCAACAACTGCATCATCATGCCTCTGGATACCTCCCTCATGGACACCCATTCCCTCGTCAATATACCTCACTGAATACCCTTCGGTCACACTTAAGTTTTACACCATCATTCCATCCCATCTAGGCCAGCCACCCCACCCTCTGTCAGATTGGAGCTGTTGGTAATCTCATCGTCCCTCTCAATGATATGGAATTCCAATAACTTCTTGATGCCAATCCAAGTAGCTCTTCAAGACTATCTTCTTAAAAGATACATACAAATTCCTATAGATGGCCCACCGCTTCAACAAGTCTATCCTTACCATGCCAATTTTGAATCCGTTACACCCACGAAAATGAACCTTTGATAGCTCCACGTGATTTTTCTTCATCCTCTACCAACCCACCATCCCACCAGACTACTCAGTTAGTCACACCCATTCCTCATAATCTCCCCCAGATCAACACAACCATTGTAACTACCGTCCTATCACCACCATAACCACAACTATCACTAGTACTCTCATCCAACCCCCCATGTATCATATCCCCTATCCGAATAGAAAATCCCTCTCACATCACATGTTTATGCCATTACTTCTCAACCTCATTCGATGGTTCCTTTGTAATATTCAGTAGCTCCTCCAGTCTATCAACCTATCTATGCCCATATCCCCACTCAGCAATTACCACAACAAACTACCTAGTCCCAACAATCGTATCATGCTCCTATTTCTCAACAACAAGTATTTTATCAACCTCCACCTCAATCACAACCCATGATTTACACCCACCCATATCAAGTTCCTCAAACTCCCATGCATCCACAAATTCAACAACCATCTTTCATTCCTCAAGAAACTATTCCCAATGATCCCATGAAGGTCTTAGTAAGTCAATTAGCTAACTTAGAGGCCACTACTTTGGGGTCCAAAGTCACATTATCCTACGAACAAATATGTAATGAACCCATCCATCCATCCATGCCAATTAAACCATATCCTCTACACTAGGAATTTCAAAATTTCACCAAATTTAATAATAAAGAGGACCCATAGCGACATCTCCGAGCATTCAAACATGCATGTTATCTTATCACACATGACCAGGATTTTATGCTCCGTACCTTCCCCATGTCCTTAGCTGGTCCTGCCATGTATTGGTACAATAATATCCCCCAATATTCCATATTTTCTTTCTCTCATCTTACACAATTATTTCTAGAACACTTCTTAATTAATATTATGCGTAAGGTAACCATCAATGATCTGTATACCATCCAATAATTCAAAGATGAATCCATTATGGATTTCGTCACATGATGGCGTAATATTATAAATCAGTTATCTTTTTCTCTTCCTCAAAATGATCTAATCAAACTCTTTGTGCACTGTTGTGCGAAGTATATTGCCTCTACTTTGCAAATTTAATCATTTCAAACTTTTGAGGAATCTTTCACCATGGCTCGTAAGCTTAAGACATGTTCCCTCGAACAGGGCCATTTAAAATTGAAATCAAATAAGTACAAATAGGAATTCATCAGACCATCTGCATCAAATGATAAGTCAAAAATAGTGGCCACCGTTGTCATTATTAAATCATCTCTTGAATCTACATCTACTACATTAGCTTAACAATGATTCACACGACCAATGCCTAATTATACTCCTCTCGGGAGTCATACATCACGATCTTTGATAAATTCATGATAGTAAACTTGATCACACTACCGTCTATCTGACCAGTTGATGAGTCAAGGCCAAAACCCACATGGTATCATGAGGACCATTACTGCAAATACCATCAAATCGAGGACATGACATAGAGAGATGTTGAACTTTCAAGGATTTGGCCCAAAGAATCATTGATTGGGGAGATCTTCAGGTAGATAATCCAAATGCTTCACCTAATCAACCATTAGACATTTTTATACAACCATTTCTAAACCATGCACCTACATCAACAATTCAAACCACCACTGCTTCTACATCCCAAACTCCTAATGCCCACACCATATATACTATACACATTGTTGATGAAGACACAATTTCATCCAAAAATTTACCTTCATCATCAACCATCATATACACCACCTAGAGACTCTCCCTACATCCACAATCTCTTCAACACTCATCTCCATACCAACATCATTCATATCTACATCCACCTCAGCATCTCTTCCCACACCCACACCCATTTCCACACCTATCACATTTTCCCCATTTACAAATATTACTCCTACTTTTCACTTATTACATCTACTTCATCATAATCGATTACCTTATCTGTAATTATTACACCTTTACCCATTATCCCATCCTTAGCATCACTTCCAATCCCTCTTTCTATACTTTTACCCACACCTACTACATCCACTATTGTAAACACATCTATGTCACCTTCCTCTTCTACAAAATGTCATCACTTGAAGACTTTTGGCAAGAATTTCAACTTGCATTGACTTCAAATTATCATCCCATATCCTCTATACAATCATACGCCCACACTGTAGACACCAAAATTGGGTCACACTCCCCTTGGTCCCTCGTCAACTAACCAACTCAAACATACTCACCTAACCATGGCCCCTTCCACCCCACATTAATATTAATTTAATTAAGTTAATTAAATTAATTCATATCCTCACAATATTTATTATCTAATTATCTTAATTAAATTAATTTCTACCCTACAACCTCACCTAGACACCTCATCTAGCCACCTCACCCTAAATCTATTCTTAGTATGTTGCCATAACTAACTAAGACTTAGTTCAACCCTAGAAATCAATGCCCATTATCTCCATAACCATATTCCCGCATAGAAAAAGGAAACTCTGGCTTTAATCTGCAAGAATAGAGAGATATGGCGGAAAGGATTGCCATGATCTGCTATTCTTAGTAAACCTAGGGAATCCCACCTTAACCAATGTTAGTCAACCCATAACCATCATCGGTTACCATTTATTCTCTTTGGAAACCTTGTGTCAAGGGTTGGAACATTCAGAGATCAAGGGAGAGAGATCAAAGTTGCATCCAAGAGAACCAACATCCTTTCACACATCCAGACATCCACAAGTTATCACCAGGATAGATCCTGAAGCATTACACTCACGAGAATCATTCTGGGATCCACTGCTACAGTACCAAACACCATTCTTATGATCAACTGCCATTACCATTCAGTCATCATGTCTCGCATCACAGTAAGTATATTTCCACCAGCATTGTCCATTTTAGTGTAATAGCTTATGTTATTTCTGTCATCAGTTTATACTTTGCATGCTCATTCCTCCATCTCTTACTATCTTATAACTCAACCATCTCCTTTACCCACATCACCAAATCACCCATCCTCACCTTTTTTTCATCCCTGATTATACATGATACCTCTATAAACCTCTTTATCCACCCTACCATCTCTATCAAATCCCAGATCAAACCCTGCAATTAGATTTATTTGAATTTCTTACACCCCAACCTTACCGACACCGGTTACCCATAACCGTCATTGGTTCTGCATAAACCATCATCGGTCATACTGGACCAACATCGGTCTCTTTGTTTTATACCTTGACCTAGAATAGAACCCAACAACCTCTCATCAATTGACCTAAACAACCCAGAATCAAACCCTGACCAGTCCCACCAACCTGACAACTACCTACTTTCCAGATCTGACCATAGCCTAGCCTGTTATGTTAAGATTTACTTATTTTACTTGAATGAAATACCTAAATCATATCAACTACAGTAGGATTTCCCTTGTTTCTTACATTAAATTGATTTAAATAGTGGATTGACAGCCATCTAGGAAGTATCACACTTTCCGGAGCTAGCACACGCTAGGTAGTCCACTGTCATATATCATTTAACTATTATTTTGTGGTCTTTTTGTTTATTTAAGGTAGTTCCTCCTAGCCAAAAGGAAGCTCTCACAGTCAGTAGTGGATTGAGAAGTTAGAACATGCACAACAACCTTCAACCAACCAACATAAACAGGTATTCCTCCTCACCAATTACCCTTATCTGTTTCGTCACTTCTAGAAACGTAAAGAAAAAGGTGAAACATTTTGGCACACTCGGTGGGACCCATCAGGGGTTCTATTACATTTTATTCATTCCTAGGTGAAATTTGTGTGTTTTTTTCCCTTCAAGAAGCTTACACATTAATCTTCTTCCTTGGTAATCCTCTTTTCTTTCTATTTGCTCTAAAGGAAACATTTCTCTTGGTGCATTTAAAAAGAATCATTTCTTCTTTCTTTCTACATTTTTAGTGAAAGAGCATACCCTCTCCTATTCATCATTTGTGTCATCGAATGTAATCTTTCGATTTGGGCTTAAAATTAATTGGATTACATTCTGATGTGCTACATTTAGCTCACATTAAAAATGAGGGCAACCTATATGCTGGAAGTCATGCCCAGCTGATGGTTGACACAAAGAATCATAGAAAGCACATTCTCTCTCTCTCTCGAGTCTTACCAAACTACACAAATTAAAATAAACACATCTTTCTTAAACAACATCTTTTTTGGGAACACCTGTCAACGATCACACGGATCAAAGGATTGGTAGGTACTCCCCATCTCATTACTTTATCGAGTCATATCTCAAAGGATAGCCCACCCCCACCATTACATAACCCGAAAACTCACCTTCTAGATTTCTTTCTTTGTAGGACGCCTTCCTAACCAAAAAATTTTGTTCTACATACACACAGTCATTCTAAATAGCGTAAGCTAAACAAACATAAAGGAAAAATCAATCTTAGGATTGTATTTTTCTTAGTGTTCTGCTTGGTTTGTGTTTTGAGGTGAGAGGACACGTTTCTCCATTTTTATTTCTCCTTGCACGTTGCACCATCATAGTTGGATTATTCTAACTTTGTCTGAGTGTGACTCGGCCCCATCTTCTCATTCTCAGATTTCTGAGTCTGATTCTCCATTTGATTTAAATCACAACCCAATTTTATTCATTTTTGTCTCAATTTCATAGTAACCGGTGTCGGTCTAGCGAATGTCATCGGTTTTCATTCGACTATCGTCGATAAAACCTAACTGGTGTTGGCTTCTAACTTTCTGGGTACTTTGGAATGGGACAATATTCTTTCACCATTTTATTCTGATTTTTTTGCCCTCTGGGCACAAACAAATTTTCCTTGATATTTTGTTTTGTTCTATTGATATTGCCATCATACAGAAACCATTTCTTTGAATTGTTTATCAACCCTATTTAATTTTCTGAAACTGTGGTTTTTCCATAGTAACCAGCATTAGTTTCTGTGACCGACGTCGGTTCCCCAGTAACCGTCATCGGTCAACCTGACCATCGTCAGTATCTGTGTTTCAATTTTCAGATTCCTATCTTGACCAAATTCAGCCTCCTCGGACCTCATTCTTTTATGTCATGTTGTTTTTCTATGTCATTTACGAATATGATCTCCCGAGATCAGCACTTGTTCACATGGTGTTGACTCGCAGCTAGAAAATGCCGTCATATTCCATGTTATCCGTCAACCACTCCCACCTAGTCCCTCACTACCTTTCATCTTGTCACCCATGGAACCGAATCAACCTATCACCATTTCCACAAGCAATGAGGAGTTTACATGACTCCTTGATTAGAATCCCGCCACCTTACAATTCTACCTTTCCGATTCATCCACTCGAGATTCCTCAAGGAAGTTGATATACGACATGCCCGTATATATCCCCCCTACTCTTATCCCCACTTTTGCGTCAATCCCTTCTAGCTCCACGTTACCCTCACATGATTTTCCCCTAGTAGTTTTGCATAAGGTTAAGCCCCACACCGCTATTACCGTCACATCTACCATCTGTTGCACCCACAATATCTACCATTCCTTTATCAACCACTCGAGCATAACCCCATCCACACCTATTATCTCACATATACCAATCACAACACAACCACCCATGGTGTTGGTAACCCCTACCCCATTCTAGAACATCGTCCTCTCTATTCCATAGTATTTTCCCCTATCACTACTAGAGTCACTTCGACCATCCCACCTACATATGCATACTATCATTAGCCTCCCATTTTATCTGTCATTCATTCCGGGTATGTGCCCCCTATGTTAGTATATCATTCTCAACCTTCCTATTTGGAATCACCATACACTGGAATGCCACCTCTATCATATGTTCAACACCAACCCTCTTACATTACAGGAGGCACCCATACATCACAACCTACAATTGACCTCATCAAGTTAATGATGGAAAAGATGCAGACACTAGAAGAATTAGTTTCTAGCTCACGTAATTCCCTCACCTATGATGAAATCTTTAATGAGCCCATTCACCCATCCATTCCTATTATCCCATACCCCGTACACTGGGAAATGCAAAAATTCAACCGCTTCAATAGCAAAGAAGACCCACAACAACATTTGTGGTCTTTCAAACATGGGTGTTACCTAATTTCCCATGATGATGCTTTACTTATGAGGACCTTTCCCATGTCTCTGACAGGGCCTGCATTAGACTGGTATAGTGGGTTACCCAAGCATTCTATCTACTCATTTAATCAGGTAGCCCAATCCTTCTTAGATCACTTCTCGATTAACATCGTCAAGAATATTACCATGAGTGATCTCTATTCTACATGCCAATATGCTGACGAGTCTATCATGCAGAATTTTTCACTCCTTAGCGCAGCCTAATCAATCAATTCACATTCCAATTACCAAAGACCGAGCTCATAGATATTTTCACTCAAGCTTGTGCTCGACATATTCACCAACCCATAGGTGCAGACTTTTTGAACCTTTGATGAGGCATTCACCATGGAGTGAAAAATATAAATTCGTGTCATTGAAGAGAACAAAATCCATCTACGAAACAAAACCATCACATTCAAATCAAATGATGCTTCTTCTTCTTTGAAACCTCATAATAACTATTCAAAATCCAAGGGATCCGCCAATGTGGTGGTACTCAAGGCCGGCCCCTCTCACCCATCCAACTAGGCAAAACCTTCTTCTTATCTCTCCCCATCCAAACTTTCCAATTTAGAAGAGAACAACGGAAATACACCCCAATCGGGAGCCATATTCTTATGTTTTAGAAAATCTTATTAAATCTGGTGCCATCACCCTTCTGCCTATAAAACCACACACTAGTTTTGACCCCACTTTCCCCACGCCTGCGTGGTATAAGGAACATGAATTTTGTAACTATCATCATGTCAAAGGTCATAGCGACAAAAATTGCATCACTTTCAAGAACATTTTCAGGAAATGGTATACAATGGTGACCTAGTCTTTGATAATCCAAACACGTCTGCCAAACAAAACCTACACATTTTCAAGAAACCATTCCCTAATCATGCCCCATCTTCCAACCAAAGTGGTGAGGCCTCAACCAATGATAGAAATGTTTTGAGGTCCATGATATTTTCAATGAAATACCAGTTACTTCTCACTTGCTCCCTGTTCCTTCTGTAGACAAAATCCTAGCCCAAAATCCACTACCTGCACAGGAACCTACTTCACCTACTCCTTTACCGACGTGAGGAATTCCTTTCATCTTCCCCTTCACCCGTGGAGTAACCCTTATTCGTCACTAGAACTACTTCACCTTTGGCTTCTCCAACTATTGAAAAGTCACCAGCGGTGGTATCTCTCTGACCCATGGGAGACACATGTTCATCCCCTGCACCATTACAGGGAGATCCTACCTTATTAG
Source organism: Taxus wallichiana var. yunnanensis (assembly GCA_018340775.1). Taxonomy (NCBI): domain Eukaryota; kingdom Viridiplantae; phylum Streptophyta; class Pinopsida; order Cupressales; family Taxaceae; genus Taxus; species Taxus wallichiana. Next base: position 757,611,099 of record CM031241.1, read on the forward strand.
CACTACCTTTCAAATCATCCCATCCACCGTAAAAGATCCAGTAGAAATCCCATTACCTCTAGGTGACCATTCTCCATTAGCCTCCCAAGATCCTGTTGACCTGCTTTCGGCTCTCTTACCCACAGAGGATGAAGCTAGAGATTTCCCTATTTCTCAAACATATTTTATGGGAATCGCTACTCCATTCACATCGGCCTAACTTACAGTAGTACCATTTTCATGCTTTGTTGATTGCCTAGATTATGTTGATAGATCCTCGCTTTGGGGATGTCTTCTACTCCCTACCTCAACCCAAATGTAGTTATCACTCACAGACACTTCTACCATCTATCTAAAAGTGTTTCAATCACCCAAGCCACACATAACCATGCCTCTTGGAGCACCCTCTGTTTCATCATCCTCATCTGCGATTGAATCTATGCTCCCTAGCTGACATATTTCCACAACACCTATCATACCTAAACCCATTAACACCTTAGGGGTCATGTCAACATCAAACCTTACCCATCCCCTGTCAAATTAGATTTGGCCACATCTTCCCAAACTTCCATTAAACCCATTCCTATTCCTAAAAGGAAGACCCAACGTCTAGGCCGCATCCTTCTAGGCCGCATACACCAACCTCACCTACCACACCTTTGTCACCTTCACCTCTACCGTCCATCCTAGGACCTCACCCCTCAACCACGGCCAAATAACCTCCTAGCAAAAGTAAATCAAAACCCACACAACCCATTTTCACAACTTGATAATATGCCCAAATGACCCACACAACCCCCACTATCACTCATAACCTCCTTACCTCCTATACCACCACTACCTTCCATAGCTTTATCACTACCTATGACACTCCCCTCTCTTCTACCCACACCTCCGACTCGATCTCTACCATCAACCTCCACCGCTCGTGGTTATCCTCATGGGTAACTCATCCCCTCCCTCCATCTTCCTTTCCATATACCTGACGTACTACTTCCTCATATCTACCAAAGAAGGTGCAACCAAAGTTGAAAATCCCAACACCTTCCCTTGAAATGGCCAAGCCTATTACCCCCTCCATTACCAGTCCTCCCTGTTGTTCCTTTACCCAAGAAGGTGCAACCCAAACCTAAGATGGTACCACCCCCAAAACCTATCATTAAGCCTTCTCCTCTTCATAAACCCCCGACTATGAAATTTCTCCGCCGTAATCACCCATTATTCCACCCAAACCCACACTCACTTCAAATTGTGATCCACTGGCAGGATCATACGCCATTATCCTAGCTAATCTCCTAGAAACCTCTGTTATCACACTATCACCTCTTAGACCTTACGACCTGCTCAAACCCAAACCAAAAGGGTTTGATGATACTAAAATTTTCTGCCATCATGTGCCAGACACGATGTTAAGAACTATAAGGATTTAAAAGCCACCCTCATCTAATTGTGTCCTCCTGAAGAGAATTTTGATGACGATGATATTCTTGATGAGGACTTTATTCCACCTCTTGCCAGTTTCCTCCCACATTTTCCAAGCACTGCAAAACAACCCACATCTCCCACCCTTGAAATTTGAAATCAACATGGTCCGTATCAGAGAGCTCATCAAACCCCCACCTAAATGCCAGTGTGCCCTACACAGTTCACAAGGCTCTTACCGTCATCTAGGTTTTTTTCCTTCATGTCATTATACCTTTCATGGTTCACCTACTTCATCTACCTCCTCCTCAAATCAACATGATCCAAGTTCTTTACCACCTGCTCGGAGAAGAACAAAGGAAAGGAAAAGGCAACCAACCCATCAACCAACCCAGTACCCAACATACTATCTGCACCCACACCCAAAGTCACCATCCGTGGTCACGCATACCTTATTTCCAATTGGGTTACACACACGCGCGTGATGCTAAAACAATTACACCAATCTTCCCTCAAAATGTCCCTATATGACTTCATCCAAACCTCGAGTCACATCGTTAAACCCTCATGGAGGTTCTTCAGTTTATTTATGTTTTACCCAATGACACTACACCTGTAGCTTCCATTAATACCCCTCATCATGTAGCTTCTCTCACTAAATTTCCACCTTCCTCTACACCTTCACCTACTCATCAAGTAGTCACCCTCAGCTTTTCAGATGAAGAGATCACTCCTCTCCAATCCGATGACCTTGATCCCACTCTTTTCATTTCTGTCTACATCGATAATATACATATATGATGCATTATGATCGATGGTGGTGCTAGCATTAACATCATCTCCTCCCATGCGTACAACCAAATGCACATACCTGCCAAATGCATGCATAATAACCTAGTTATGTTGTGCTCCTTCAATGACGCCATGACCTCTACCCTAGGTACCATCATCCTCCATGTCCGTGTAGGTCCCGCATTGTCCTAGAACTATTCTATGTCCTAGAGGGGAAATTCGAATAATTTTTTCTTGGATGACCTTGGATCTGAGCCATGGGTTGTGTTCCTTCGACTTTACACCACTGACTCAAATTCGAACACGAAGTTCATAACTATACCATCCCGGTGACCCATCACCTTTCAAAACCTATAATATGCTTTACCGACCCAATGACGTTATTATACCCATTAAGGAATCTACCTCCATGACCACTTCTTCTTCACCCACGACCCCATCCACCGATGTCACAACTACCCCTCCCACACCTAAATCTTCTATTCCTACTACTGCCACAACCTCCACAGCTAACCCATATACCTCCCAATCAACTGATTCCACCTCTGGCCAAACCCCTAATACTTCATCTATTCTAGCTACCCACATATCGACCATCGATCCCTTGGAAGGTTTTTTTAGTGCCTCACTTTGGGGAGTATCACCTGTACAATGTTAACACATTCCGTACCCCACAAGAGTATGGAAATCTTCACCAACACCCTCGCCATTATCACCGCATTAGTGAGTGTTTTCTTTATGGTCCTCCCCACCTTAATACCAATATCACCTATGGGTGACTTGATACTTCCACTTATACACCGAACCACCATCGCAAACCCATCCCTTTTCTGCTGACCTTCAATCTCTCACCAATCCCCACTTTACCCACACTTTCCTACACCGATGTGCATGGAAAGGTTTTGTTTTGGATTTTATGAGCAAGGCCATCACACTCTTATTCTATGTACCACCTACAAGAACAACAACAACCGTAGCGGTATCGCTTCTTTGCTAAACTATCTTCTAAGAAATCCCGCATTGAACTCATTGAGGATGATGACCCTTCTTCATCCCATTCTCCACCTTCACCACCTTAACCACTTTCACCAATGGAGTCGATGGATCCAGAATCTATTCCTCCTAACATTTTTTTTTCATAAACACCATTTCCTTGGGACCTTTGACTTATCAACGTGATGGCGAGGCTCCCTCTTCTCTTCCCCTTTGTATCTGAAATGTTTGAAGACGATACACCTTCTATTAACGTCATTCAATGTCAAGACGATGAGTCTATTCTCACTTATCTCGGTGCAGAAGACTCTTATATTCACCGGTAATTTCCTCTGAGACACAAACCATGTTGAATGAATCGACTATCGAAGTCAACATCAACACTCAGGATAACCCGCACATTCTAAAAATTGGCCAATCTTTAGATGTTGTTGAACATGAAGCCATTAATTCTTTCCTCAAAAATCATAACCATGCTTTTACTTGGTCCTATGCTGATATGCCCGGTATTGACCCCACCATAGTGGTCCACAATATCATAACCATTCCTGAAGCAAAACCCGTAAAACAAAAGCTGCGGAAAATGCACCCTCGCATTGCTCTTCTAGTCAAAGAAGAACTTCGGTGCCTTCTCTCAATTTCATTAATCTTACCCATTGACTACCCCCAATGGATTTCTACCATTTTCCCTGTTACTAAAGTGATAGGGGGACTTCGCATTTGCACATATTTTCATGACCTCAACCTAGCTTTCCCGAAAGACGACTTTCCTCTGCCTGGTATTGACCATCTGGTTGATCTTACTGTTGGTCATGAGATGCTCTCACTCATGGATGGCTTCTCGGGTTAAAACCAAATCTTGCTTGCCCCAGAGGATAAAAAAAAACCTCTTTCATCACCCCTTGGGGGACCTTCTACTATCGAGTCATGCCTTTTGGTCTCAAAAATGCTGGTGCTACATATCAGCGGGCTATGACTTATATCTTCCATGAAATAATGCACCATATATTGGAAGATTATGTAGATGATCTCCTCGCAAAATCCAAATGTCAGTCCAAACACCTCATAGTTCTAAAGACCATCTTTGATTGACTCATTAAGTATTGTGTTCTCCTTCAACCCAAGAAATGTGTCTTCGCAGTTCTCTCAGGAAATCTCCTGGGATTTATCGTTTCCTTACATGGCATAGAGGTTGACCCTGATAAAGTTAAGGCCATTCTAGAAATGCCTCTGCCCACTAACCTTTATCAACTCCGTAGCTTACAAGGTAAGTTACAATCCATTCTCTAGTTCATTTCACAAATTTCTGACCATTGTCAACCATTTCATCATCTTCTTAAAAAGGATGTCTCCTTCAAATGGGATGATGAATGCCACAAATATTTTGAGGCCTTAAAATAATACCTTCTCCAACCACCCGTACTCATTCCTCCTAAAGATGACCAACCCTTTTACCTATATATATCTGCTACTAATCACTCCTTAGGGGCCATGCTCGCTCATCACGACAAGAAACATAGGGAGAAGGAGGTTTATTACATAAGCCATATTCTCCTAGACTACAAAACTAGATACACCCATGCCAAAAAAATTACTTAGCCTTAGTTTTTGTTGCCACCAAACTTTTCATTACCTACTCAACCAAAAACCTATGTTGTCACCAACACTGACCCCTTACACTTCATGTATGCCAAACCTTACCAAAACCAATGTGCTGCACGGTGGATCATGCTTCTCGTAGATCTAGACCTTGAATTCATTCACCAAAAGTCTATCAAGGGCTAGGCCATTGATGACCATCTCGTTGATGCACCTCTCTCCGGAAATCAACTCTCTAAATTTGATTTCCCTGATGAATCCATCGCCACCCTTTCCTTAGATGATACCATTTACAAGATGACCTTTTTTATGACTATAAATGTTAGCATGGGTTAGGCGCAGGTGTTATCCTCATTCCCCTTGATGGTGAACCTATGCCGCTATCCTTCAAACTTGATTTCGATTATACTAACAACATTTCCAAGTATGAAGCACTCTTATTAGGCCTTCAAACTGCCATTTCCCTAGATGTTAAATCAATTAACATCTTTGGTGACTCTCAACTGGTAGTAAACCAAGTCAATGGTATTTACCATTGCCATAACAAAGTACTTCAAAGGTATAAAAATCATGTTGACACACTCTTGACCTCATTTGATCGGTATGAAATACAAACCATTCCACATTCCACTAACAAATTTATAGATACCATGGCCTATCTCACCTCTCAGATACCTGATTCACCCTCCGACTCTAAAATATTTGTCACAGTACAAAGGTTGCAATCACCTTCTTATTCACACCATGACATTAGCTTTGTGGGAACTGTTGAACCAAACCCACATGACCTTTGGTATAAGCAGCTCATGAGACTACCTTTCCTTGTCCATCTTACCTTCTGATCTCACCCATAATGGACAACGCACCTTTCTCAAAAGGGCCTCTTCGATATGTCATCATGGGTGGCCTTATTTATAAACGCGGATTTGATGGTATCCTCTTACAATGCCTTATAGGTTCTGAAATTCCTTATACCATTAAGGAAGTTCATGATGACATATGTGGTGGTCACTTCAGTGGTCTCGTTATTGCTAAACGCATCCTTCACCTAGGCTATTACTGGCTGAACCTCAACCATGATTGTTGTGACTATGAAAAACGTTGTGTTAAAGGCCAACAACATGCCAATCTTCATCATACACCTAGTCATACCTTATAGGTATCCCATGATCTTGTTGGAGAAATCAATCCCCATTCTTCCCAAAGACATCAATGGATCGTCATTGCTACCGACTACTATACCAAATGGGTTGAAGCCATCCCTCTCATTTCTACAAAAGCCGAGAAAATATGTGAATTCATTAATCATCACATTATTTGTTGCTATGGTGTTCCACATTACCTCATCACTGACAACAGAAAACAATTCAAAAACAAAACCTTACGGAAACTCTTTGACGCATTCGGCATTCAACTTAGTTTCTCTTCACCATATTACCCACAAACGAATGGCCAAGAAGAATCCACCAATAAAACCCTGAATAAAATTCTTATGAAAGTAGTTGATGATACTGGGAAGGATTGGCATACGCACATTCCTTTCACCTTGTGGGCTTACCGCACTAGTATTCACACTTCAACTGCTGCCACTCCTTTTTCTTTGGTCTACGGTATAGAGGTTTTCCTGTCGAGGTCCAAATTCCATCTCTATGTATCTCTCTCCAAGACATGCTCAATGATGATGACTTTCGCCAGGACCGTTTGGCACAACTTGAGTTATTAGATGAACATCATCTTAATGCTCTCGACCATCTCCAAGTTTACCAAAAATATATCAAATGTTCCTATGAAAAGCATGTCCATGAACGAACCTTCCAAGTCAGTGATCTCGTCATGAAATAAAATCAACATGTAACCAAAGCAGAAAAAATTAAACGGGGAAAATTTGCTCCTAATTGGCTTGGACCATATATCGTGACTCATGCCTATGGATCAAGTACTTATTGTTTGTCTTCACTCAATGGTAAACCTGAACCTGAGCCCCTCAATACCTTACATCTTTGACCATTCTATTGTTGACCTCAAATTCCTACATCACCTTTTACCTGTTTTATGCTCATTCCTTGAGCGCCATTCACCTCACTTATTACCCATTTTCTCGATATGACTAAACAAGAATCATGTGCTTACCCGTCACCTTTTTACCTTCTCTTAAATATGAGTACCATGGCTCTGCTCATGGCATGATTCTCATGGATACTTTTCATCTTTTCTAGGATGGAATCCCATGGTCGTTCCTCACCTACTCTACCTCTATCACAGTTCACCTTTGGATGCTTCACCTTTTCCTCCTAAACAAGGACCCAATTTTTCACCATAGTCTTGTCCATGACTTAAAATCCCAAAAATAATTTCCAAATGGGATCTAACTCCTTGAGTCAAACTTCCAATAAAAAGATGACTCCCTCAAAAGGACATCTCTCTCTAATTCGCCGTTATAAATAGATTACTCCCTCGAAGGAAAACTATATAAAGCTTTCCATATTATACGTAGTCTATCACAAAAGAAGACTACTCTTGCAAAAATAAAATAAAAATATTCAAAAGTTTCCCACATCAATCAGCTTCACGAAGATCTCAAGGAGATAATTTACTCATCCCACATAGACTTCCCACATCGATCAGTCTATCCAAAATAAAAGTCAAAAGCAAAAGAAAATTGTTTTGTCATGGACTTTCCTATCGTGATCCTGGATCTCTTGCCCAATAGGAATGCCACCTTGTCCCACATTATGCTGCAACCAACCATTTTAACCTTATCACCTTTTTCACCCTCACTTCCTACCACCTCAAGGGAGTTGTCGTAAATGCGACATTTCGTGATCATGTGAATTTCTTCACCTTTAGAATAATCAGTCATGCAATGCCTTTAGAGTCTTATGTTCACCAACATATCTAAGGTATGGTAATCTCATTATGATCCTTACAAATTAGGTGGCTCTCCTACATCCTTTTATCTTTCAACTTCTTCATTACTTATCGATTATCCTATACAAGACTAGACCTTTGACACCTGCATCTTGAGAATTCCTCTTTCACTAAACTCAACCTAAAATCACCCATACCTATCTACCCATAGTTCACCCCTTCCTAAAATGACCTAAAATCAACCATACCTATGACCTAGACTCAAACATGCCTAAAAACCTACCCACTCATTCCACTACCTCATTAAAATTCTTCCCTAGCTTATGGGAGAACTAAATGGGCCCGAGGTCCCTTTTTGCTGGGGCTATGTAGGAAGCACTTCGAGGGCATGGGGCCTTGAAGGTTAGCTCAGCCACCCTCTTACCCTAACCAATTTCCCCCATTTTCCTACTCCCGTGCTACCTTAGTTAGTTTCCATTTTATATCAACAATTGGAAATTAAAAACAAACATCAATTAACAAAACACATCATAAGATCACATAATATTTCTTTTTACGTTTCCTGATATCACATATTTGGAAATTTAAACCATAGCATCATCATTTATTTTTCTATGTTACCAATAGCTAGAAAATTAAATCAAAACCAAAAACCATCATGACTCCACCATACCTTTGACCGACTCAATCCGTGCGTAAACCGACCTAACTCAATCCATGCCTAAACCGACCTGACTCAATCCATGCCTAAACCAACTTGACTCAATCCATGCCTATGACCTGACTCCATCCATGCCTAACCAACCTGAATCCATCATACCTAAATTAACTAGTCTCTAACACAAACACAACTGACAATATGAAATTGCAAGCATAATTCCAACATCATGTCATAAAACTGCCATCTCTATAAATGAATCATCAAAACCTGTGTATCCATAATACATGGGTATCACACATACAAGTATCTCAAATAGATTTGGCACATAGGTCGGTATAAACATCAGAACCTCAAAAAATCTCATATATAACCTCACTATCTTTGGCACGCAGGCCGGTATGTATATCAAAAATAATCAAAATGACGGTGCACGAGGAGCTCAATCATCTCCACATCTGATATCCATGCTTGTCAAATCTATCTCCTCCTCTACTCCTCTATCCCGACACCCGGCTAACCTCTCTCCACCTCGCCCTGATCTGACCTTTGATGCGCGCGCTGGAGCTGGCCTCGTAAATTGGTAGCATCACCCTAACCCTATCCACGGCCTCGCCCCCCATGTACTCTCCACACTATGCGTGTGGGATATTCTCCTCTCACTCAAGTCCTGTTGTGCTCTATACTCCGCATAGGAGGGGACATCTATACCCGCATCCATCAAGTGATCTTGATAATAGCATGCCTCACCTAGGGCATCCTGAATTTGGCCATCATCACTATCTATGGAGGTTCCATGGGTCTCACCATAGCCTGTGAGCTATGTGCCATTAATAAGGGTCTCTGACCCTATACATTTCTAATGGGACCTTGTCCCGAGCTCATGTCGGTGCTGTGCAACGATCTAGGCCTGTAGGGCCACAATATGTGTCTGTGCAGTGGCTAACTGGGCCTACAACCCTATGACCTACACCTGAAGGGTAGCTACCTACCCCTCGTCTCCATCCCCACCCTGAGCGGGTGTCTACCCCTATAAATATGTGACATGGGCCTGAAGGGTCACCACCTATGCCTGTAATGTGGCCACCTCTCTACCTGTGACCCTGTCAACTACCCCTGTAAACCTATAATTTGGGCCTGTAAGGTGGTCACCCACCCCTGTTGTATATCCCTTTGAACTGTGAGGATAGCTAAATCTAGTTGCCCTGGCCTCGTGGTGCTGCTCATAGTTGGGCTGCCCACCATCATCTATATGCATTTGTATAGCTTGCATCATCAATGTGCCTATCTATTGGCTACTCCTCCTACCCTGTCGGTACTTTCAGTCAGGGTGGAGACCTATATCTCTCCACGTCATCCCTCCCTCTATCTTGTGGAAAATATGGGGAACATCCTAGGGCACCGAATGGCCTCGAACCACCTGTCTCTTGGTATCATCTCATGCTCTCCGACACAAAGCCCCTCTATCCACCAGAGTAACTGTAACTCCTCCAACTGCTCTGTCATGCGCTGATATGAGGGATAACCCACATACGGCCACCAGATGATATCTACACCCAATAGACCCTCCAACCTCTTCCTGTAATAGGCTACATCATGTGTCATCTGATCTCTCGATGCGCTCCACCAATTTGCATCCACCACCTAAAACCACATATGACTATACCAGTCCCAAATGCATCGGCCTGGGGAAACCCAATCGGACTAAGTAGGCCCAAAAATGAAGAAGAAATGTGTAGCACACGCTGAACCTCCCTAGCCTCCCATAGGCCCACAACTCTTCTCTGTATAACTGCACCAGGTAGGTTGGTGCCCAAGAAAAACATGTCTTCTCCTCCATTTCAACCACAAATGTCATTACCCTTTTCCTACCCAAAAACCTATACCCACATCACATTTTTCTATTTTAAATATGAAGGATTTGGATTAATCACGAATCTCAATGTCCCGGATGTGGTGATTTCTAGTTTGATCACTCTAAGCATCCTAGTGGATCGATAAACCTTATCCTACCTCTGCCAGTTTGTGTTTGAATCACCAAATCAATCCTCCGTGAGAAACCTCCGCTGATCAAATACTCCACCCAATCTACTCTAATTGTGGAACCATCTACCTTCCTCAGAGAGAGAGAATGCATAAAATGAAAGCCTACACTAAAGCGGTGATCTAAAAGAGGGTGTGAGAGTAATCTTAGTGTGAAATATAGGTATGCTATAGAAGAGGTGATACTTCACCTCATTCACAAAGAAAGGTAAGCACACAAAAGTTATGTGCTCTATAGACACAATATACTTTTCCCAAGAAGAATCAAGGAAAAGCAACAGGGAAGAAATGAATCCATATTTTATGGATTTTCATTTTTATAGCTGATTCAATCTATTACAAGATAAAGGCACGGATCACCGATTAGGAGTCCACTAGGGCCTACACACTAACAAAGCAATTTTTGACTTAAGAGCTTTGTTACCCAAAAACTTATTCACTTATGGCCAACACTTTTTTTATAAAAATGAGAAGGAAAACTTAAGGGAAAATGGAAATCCCAAAACCCCTTCAACCACCTTAGGCATTACCCTTATTTGGAATGGGCATACATTACTTAAAATCCTACATTACTATCCCATGTCCCTAATTACGAAGGAGACTTTTTATTCTACCCATACCAAATCGGCCTCACTCGAACTTACGGACCCGTTTTCTAAAAACTCAATCAATTTCTGAACATAATTGGTGAATTTCTTAACCCCATGTGCTCACTAACCTTACGACAACTATTACAATCATGTTGTTTGGCCTGAGAAAATGAAAGTTGTTCGAAAACACAATTTCTTTGCCCTATTGGGTCGTGTTGTTTATCTGTCATTTGTGTGAATGAACATACCTAAATGCCGAATATGTTTCTTTTGTGGCATGAGGACGTCATATCGTTCTAAAGTCAAATTTTATCAAAATCAATTCAAGTTATGGCCGATGAACCTACCGGTCAAATGCGATGTAGAGCCGCGCATTGTCCCAAGAAATTTTCATGATTGTGCACTTTTGGCCCGTGTCTTAGTTTTTTGGGTATGTGCGACAAATTCGCCTGGTTCGGCCGGTTCGCGCCTTTTGTCCCTTTGTCCTTGGCGACCCTTTACGATTTTTTTGATGTGACATTTAACCCATTACCGCCATTACCCCCTACATCTGTCATCACATTCCACCTTTTATGTTTGTGCTGATTTCGCCCGATTTTGTCTTCCACCTCAACGTTCCCTAGCCGTTTGAGGGGGACTTAGCCAATTTTCACAACACATGGATCAACCTATTTGCCTTCTTACCCTTTTTTCACATTTTCAATCAACTTACTCTCTTCCTCGCAACAAAAGGGGAAAACTTAGACACCAAAATTGGGTCACACTCCCCTTGGTCCCTTTCACTAACGAATCAACATAATTGCTTGGGATTAAAGAATTTGATGCCTTATCAAAATTACTTGAGGGGTGAATTTGGATTAATTTGGATAGAATCCTACTGGTCTAATGTCACCGGTTGGTAATTACTAGTGGCCCACCCGAACCTTATCCTACCTCTACCATGTTTGAATCACCAAATCTAATCCTCCGACCTCCACCCAATCAAATCCTCCACACCGATCTTGTGGAACCATCTACCTTAAATCTAGCCAATGATCTATCTACCTCGTGGGTACTATCCCTCGTACTTTCCTCTTGAAAGGTACCAAAAGTTATGTGCTCTATCTTTTTCCCAAAAGTCAAAAGCACAAATGAATCCATATTTTATGGATTTTTATTTTTTATATACCCAACCTGACCCGACCGACGTCGGTCAGGTCGTTGCCCTAGTAAACTGATGACGGTTACCCTAAACCGGCGTCGGTTACCAACTTATTCACTTATGGCCCATTTTTCTCCATATTTGACCCAACTTAACCAACCCAACCCGTTTGACCTTACCCACCCTTATTTCACCCTACCTAAAATCCTACATTACCTATCCTTGTCCCTAATTACGTTTGGAGACTTGTTATTCTACCCATACCTTGGCCTCACTCATTCTATGACCCATCTACCTAAACCCGGAACATATTCAGTGACCTTTGACCCCATGTGCTCGCTATACCTTGCGACACTATTACTCATGTTGTTTGGCCTAATGACCTTACTTTGCCTATTGTCGTGTTGTTTATCCTGACCCAACCTTTGGTGTACTGAACATACCTAAATGTTCCTACACTGACCTACACGTTGTGCTTCAGCACCATATCCTATACCTTGGATACCGGAATCACTTCAACCTTGTTTGGATGAACCTACCGACCTTAGACGATGTAGATTTTTCAAGCTCTTCATCCTTGTACCGTGTCACAGTTTTTTCATGTGCGTGCGTTTGACTGCCACTACCTTTGACCCTGGCCCATTTACTTGTTTTCCTGATTTGACATTTAACCCATTACCCCATTACCCCCTACATCTTCATCACATCCACCTTTTATCAAACCACTCACCGATTCTGTCTTCCACCTCATCAGTTCCTAGTTTGAGGGGGCTCACCTTCACCCACACATGGGGCAACCACATCTTATTTTTTTCATCGTCGCTTACCAATACAAGCTACGCAACAAAAAGGGGCAAAATGTAGACACCAAAATTGGGTCACACTCCCCTTGGTCCCTTGTCAACTAACAAACTCAAACATACTCACCTAACCATGGCCCCTTCCACCCCAAATTAATATTAATTTAATTAATTTAATTATATTAATTCATATCCTCACAATATTTATTATCTAATTATCTTAATTAAATTAATTTCTACCCCACCACCTCACCTTAAATCTATTCTTAGTATGTTGCCATACCTAACTAAGACTTAGTTCAACCCTATAAATCAATGCCCATTATCTCCATAACCATATTCCCGCATAGAAAAAAGGTAACTTCGGCTTTAATCCGCAAGAATAGAGAGATCTTGTGGAAAGGATTGCCATGATTTGATTTGCTATTCTTAGTCACCCAGAAATTGATGTAGGTAACCCATAACCATCTTCGGTTACCATTTCTTCTCTTTGGTAACCTTGTGTCGAGGGTTGGCACATTCGGAGATCAAGGGAGAGATATTAGAGCTGCATGCAAGAAGAACCAACATCCTTTCACGCATCCATACATCCACAGTTATCACTAGGACAGATCTTGAAGCATTGCACTAATGGAATCATTATGGGAGCCACTTCTATGGCACCAAACACCATTCTTCTGATCAACTACCATTACCACTCATTCATCATGTCCGCATCACAGTAAGTATATTTCCACCAGCATTGTCCATTTTAGTGTAATAGCTTATGTTATTTCTATCATCAGTTTATACTTTGCATGCTCATTCCTCCATCTCTTACTAGCTTATAACTCAACCATTTCCTTTACCCACATCACCAAATCACCCATCCTCACCTATTTTTCATTCCTGACTATACCTGATACCTCTATAAACCTCTTTATCCACCCTACCATCTCTATCAAATCCCATATCAAACCCTGTAATCAGATTTATTTGAATTTCTTACACCCTGACCTTACCGATGCCGGTTACCCATAACTGTCATCGGTTCTACATAAACCGTCATCTTTCATAATGGACCGATGTTAGTCTCTATGGTTTATACCTTGACCTAGAAAAAACCCAACAACCTCTCATCAATTGACCTAAACAACCAAAAATTAGACCTTGACCGGTCCACCACCACCCGACAACTTGCCTACTTTCTAGATCTAACCATATCATAGCTTGTTATGTTAAGATATACTTATTTTACTTAAATGAAATACCTAAATCATATCAAATCTAGTAGGATTTCCATTCTTTCTTGCATTAAATTTTTTTAAACAATGGATTGTGACCATCAGGAAGTATCACACTTCCAGAGTTAACACACGTTAGGTAGTCCACCTTTATCACAAATCATTTAACTATTATTTTGTGGTCTTATTGTATTTTAGGGATTTCCTCCTAGCCAAAAGGAATCTCTCACATTCAAGCGGTGGATCAAGAAGTCAAAACGTGCACAACAACCTTCAACCAATCAAAGCATAATAGGTATTCCTCCTCACCCATTAGCTTCCACATCCTCCACCAATATCCCACATCAAATGCATTCATCTCCCCTTCCCAAATCCAATACAACATCAAAGGCTACCATTACACCACTACATGTCCAGGCATCACCCCAAAATCCTCCATCTATGGCTCCAGGGTATTACACCACCATGTTTTATCAGTTACTCCAAGACTTAGCAATCACCTTACCGCCAATTAAACTTTCGACCCAAGTTCACTGAGGCCATTGTGGTTTATATATAATCTTGTTTATGCATTTCATTGTGCCCCCGGACATGACACTGAACACTACAAAACTCTCCAATCCATTGTACACCACTTTGTCAATGAGAATCAACTTCTTAATGAAAAAAACAAACTCTTCCACCAACCCAACCAGCCCCCTCATCCCAACATGCATCTCTCAGAACATCTAGACCACCCCTTTCATCAAGGACTCCTTCCACTCCTCTACCACCAAAAGAAGATACATCTAAAGACACCACAAACCTACCGCCAAAAGAGGATGATTCCAAGGATGGTCCCCCTCTTTTGATCAACTTTTTGGATAACCACCCATTCGTGACCACATAATCCTGAACCCACCTCACAACCCACTCCAAATACTTTTGTCACTATCCCTCCTCCTAAGGAACTTACTACCTCCACATCCCCATCACAACCGAAAGTTGTCATCACTTCTCCTACCACTCATCCCACATCAACATCTCCATCTTCCTCTAAGGTCAAGGTATTTGTTTTGGCTGCTCCTAATCATGATTCCATCGAATAAACCATTACTAAACAACTCTATTAGGACCCGGTAAAAATGTCACTTGATGAGATTTCTCAAAGCTCTCCACACCACAAATAGGCTCTTATGGAAGTTCTAAAATGCATCCCTAGTATCATCTAGATAGTCTCAACCTTTCACAGCCTTAGTAGGTCCCTTCACAACATCTACTACCATGTCCTTTGAGGATTCATAAATCCCCAAGATACCATAGGAAGAACATGATCTACCTCTATTCATCACAATCCACATCAATGACACATGTATCCGATGAACCATGATTGACTAATGGTACTAATATCAACATCATTTCCTCGTATACCTTCAATCATCTCAAACTTCCTAACACCATTGTTGCTAAATCTCCTACCATCCTCCGTGGCTTTAATGATGTTGTAACTCACCCATTAGGAATAATTTTCCTTCCTATTCACATTGGCCATAAACTCCTCCATGAGCTCTTCTACATCATCGAAGGAGAATTCCAATACAATATTTTACTTGGACGTCCTTGGATTTGCGACATGCATTGTGTCCCATCTACCCTCCATCGTTGTATAAAATATGAACATGAAGGGACCATGTATGCTCTTCCTTCTCATGTCCCTCCTTTCAAGACATGTTGCATGATCTATAGACCTAAGGATGTCCTTGTCCCCAAAGCTAACATTTCTTCTGGTGTATCCACTAGTTCTTTTGTGCCTCCATCCAAATTACCCCATAATGGATCCTCTTATTGTGATGTAACACCTTGCCTTGGGAGAATATCAAATCCTCACTCTTAATGTGCTTCTTTCTCTTAATCATCTTGGTCACCCTGATAAGGCCCCTATGTATCAATCAAATGTTGGTGAAATCATCTCATTTGGCCCTTATTCTCTAAAAACCATCCTAATCTATGGTGGCCTTGATCAACCTTCTTCTCATGCTGAAGATTTCCCTCACACCAAATGATATACATGAGGTTTTAGGTTTCTCAGCAAACATCATTCGCTCACACATAACACCAATCGTTACGCATGGAAGGGGTTTGGTATGGGGAATTATGAACAAATACCTCATCACAATGTCTTCACCAAAGCCCATAAATCATGTGAAAAATTTATCTTGGGTACAAATATCCCTCCATCCCTCCTTCAGGAACATCTGCATCTTCTCCCATTCACCTTGATTCGCCTACTTCTTCTTCATCCAACTACCTTACTAATTTAGATGACACTTCTTCTCCATCCGAATATCCTACTAATTTGGATAATATCACATCTCCATCCAACTATCCTACTAATTCAGATGAAACTTCTTCTCCATCTGACTATCCTACTAATTCAGACAATATCTCATCTCCATTCGACTATCCTACTAATTTAGATGACACTTCTTCTCCATCAGACTATCATATTAATTAAGATAATATATCATCTCCATCTGACTATCCTACCAATTTAGATGATACCTTCTCTCTATCCAACTATCTTACTGATCCAGTTCTAGATGATACCTTCTCTGTCCCCACTAAATTTTCTTTTTAATTTCCACCATTCCTCTTGGACCAGTCACTTATCAAGTTGAAAATGAAACCCGGTATTTTCCCCTTAAACAACCAGAGATGGTAGAGAAATATTCCCCTATCATTGGCATTCTTCAATGTGATAAAGATAATTACATTCTTTCTTACATGGGGGCCGAAGATTCTCATATCCAGAAATCCCTTCCCTCTGACACTTCTAGTATCCTAAATGAATCCACTATCGACATTAATATAGGGACTCCTCAAGGGCCCCATCCTTAAGGTGGGTCAGTCTTTGGAATCTTAAGAACTCAAAGCCTTCACCGCATTCTTATCCAAACATAACCAAGATTTTGCATGGTCATATTCTGATATGCCAGGTCTTGACCCCTCCATTGTTGTTCATAACATCGTTACCATCCCCAACACTAAACCAGTTAGGCAGAAGCTTCATCACATGCATCCTCGAGTTGCTCTTCTTGTGAAAAAATATCTGTAACATCTTCTTTCTGCCAATTTCATCATCCCCATTGACTATCTCTAATGGGTTTATAACATTGTACACGTTGCTAAAATGTCAGGAAAGCTTCGTATATGTACTAAATTTCGAGATCTTAACCTTGCTTTCCCTAAAGATAATTTTCATCTTCCAAATATTGATCAACTTATAGATCTTACCAAGGGAAATGAGATGCTTTCTCTGATGGACGGTTTTTTGGGCTATAATCAGATTCTAATCACACCGGAAGATCAACAAAAGAAATATTTTATCACCCCATGGGGTATTTTTTGTTATCGTGTCATCGCCTTCGGTTTGAAGAATTTTGGGGCTATGTATCAATGAGCCATGACATATATCTTTCATGACCTCATACATCAAACAATAGAAGACTATGTTGATGACATCTTGGAAAATTCCAAACATTGATGTGATCACCTCTTGGTCCTCGAAATCATTTTCGAGTGTCTCATTTGTTTATTCCTTCACCTCAATCCAACAAAGTGTGTTTTTGGTGTTCTTACTAGAAAATTCCTTGGCTTCATCGTGTCTATCAGGGGCATTGAGGTTAACCCCGTAAAAATTAAAGAAATCCTCAAAATTCCCCCTCCTTCCAATATCAAGCAACTTCGTAGTCTTCAAGGCTACCTCCAATCTATTCATCATTTCATATTGCAACTTTCCGATCGATGCCAACCCTTTCATCACCTTCTTTGAAAGACATAAATTTTGATTTGGATCACAAATTTCAAAAGGCTTTAGATGATCTTAAATGGTGTCTTTTATCTCTATGGTACTCACACCTCCATGCAAGGGAGACCCATTTTATTTATACATCTCCATAAATAATCATGCTCTAGGAGCCATGTTAGAACATTGTGATGGCCAAGTCCATGAACAAGCCATCTATTACATCAGTCAAACTCTTATTGACTACGAAACATGGTACACTCAAGCTAAAAAATTGTGTTGCACTATTTTATTTGCTACATCAAAACTTCGACACTATCTTCTTAATCAAAAGACCTATATTGTTACTAGCTTCCAACCCCTCAAAATAATGCATTCTAAACCATATCATAATGATCGTATCACCCATTGGCTTCTTCTCATGACTGAGTTTGACCTTGAATTCATTCCTCAAAAATCTATTAAGGGCCAAGCTATTACTGACCAACTAGCACAAGGACCTCTTCCCAATATGTAACCTCCTCATGAGCACTTCACATACAAATCCATCAATTAGTTTCATCATGATACCCTTAAAATGACCCTCTTCTTTGATGGTTCTAAATACCAACAAGGGGGAGCATCAGGCGTTGTTCTCATTCCTCCTATGGAGATGCTCCCATCCTCTTAGCATTCAAACTGGATTTTGAATGTATAAACAATATGGAAGAATACAAAGCCCTTATACTAGGACTAGAAACAACTATGTTTTTCTAGGTGTCCAGATTCTTGACATCTACGACGATTCTGAACTAGTAATAAAGCAGGTCAGAAGTGAATATCAGTGTAAAAATGATATTCTACAAAAATATCACGACTTTTCTCATCTTTTTATTAAAACCTTCAATTCTTATACTATTCAATATGTTCCTTGATCGACCAATCGTTTCACCGATACAATGGCATCCCTTGCAGACCTTATCCCTTGGACAACACAAAAGCCAAAGATTTAGGTCATTATACACCATCGTAAAAAACCATTCCATCATGTACCTCAAATTTATCTTGTTGAATCTAATTCATTAGACCTCTAGTATTCTCAGATCTTTGATTATTTATCCAAATATATCACTCCTCCTGACCTTTCTAAAAATTCTAAGAGGTCTTTCATCAAACGCACTACTCGCTATGTGATCCTTGGTGGTATTATTTATAAACATGGATTTGATGGTATCCTTCTTTGGTTCCTTAAAACCCATGAAGCCTCTTGAGATATCCAGAAGTCCACGATGGTATTTGTGGTGGACACTTTAGTGGGTTATATGTTGCTAAGTGTGTTCTCCACCTCAGCTATTATTAGCCTTCCCTTAATCATGATTGTTGTGAGTATGTCAAGAAGTGTGCAAAATGTCAAAAACACTCTAATCTCATCTGTGTTCCTAGCCAATCTTTACAGCCTGACCAGGATCTATGGCCCTTTTCACAATGGTGTCTTGATCTCATTGGTCTAATAAATCCCCGTTCATCACAACAACATCATTCTATCATCACTACTACAAAATATTTTACTAAATGGGTGGAAGTAATCCCACTCACCTTAGCTAAATCTGGCCCAATTATTAATTTCATTTATCAACACATCATCTGCCGCTTCGGCATTCCACATAAACTTGTTATGGATAATGGGAAGTCCTTTAAAAATAAAGATCTTAAAAAATTGGTGATGAATTCAACATCAAACTTATATTTTCTTCCCCATATTATCCTCAAGGTAATGGCCAAGCTAAAGCTACAAATAAAACTCTCTAAAATATCCTTTCCAAGACCATTGATCAAGTAGGTCATAATTGACATCTCCAACTTCCCTTTTCCCTATGGGCCTATCGCACTAGCATTCACACTTCCACAGGGGCCAGTACATTTTATATTTTTTATGGCTCCCAAGCCATTCTCCCTCTCGAAGTTAAAATTCCATCCTTACGTGTGTTTCTTCATGACTTCATTTCTACGGAAAAGATTATCACCAGGAGCATCTAATACAACTTGAGTTGTTAGATGAGCACCTCCTTCTCTCTCTTGAACACCATCATGTTTATCAAGAGAGTATCTAGCGTGCTTATAAAAAACATATCAAAGAATGCGGTTTTAAAATAGGTAACCCTATTTTGAAGGAAAATCAGAACATCGCTACCTTAGAAAGGATTCAATGGGGAAAGTTTGATCCCAACTGGATCAGACCATATATTATCACACATAATTGTTGGTCTAGGGACTATCATTTGGCTTCCCTTGATGGTAAACCTAAAACTGAACCTCTTAATGCATTTCACTTAGAGCCATTCTATTGTTAGCACATGTACCCATGAGCAAGATAGTCATATCTTTAGACAACTCCTCCATCACTAGCCCCTTCCATATATCACGGTAATGATATGAACTATGTATTCTATCGTCACTACTTTTATATGACCTTGAATATTAGTACCAAGACTCTACTCATCGCATATTAATTATGGATAAGTTCTCCCATTTGGTGAGAACTCCACGATCATTACATCCATCACCCTCTCATTCTCCTATTGAAGTCATGCAAAGGGTCCAGGGGTGTCTCTTGTACATTCATTATCCCCTCCTAAGTGGTCTATTTATATATACCCAACTCTCCCCCATGTAAATATAACATTAATATATGCCAAAAGAAAAATCAAAGTTATCAAAAATAGACTGATCCCTGAAGGACAGTTGTTCATGCATAAAAGATAAAGAAAAAAGGAAAATAAAAATAAAAGTATGCAAATAAAAGTCAAAATAATCATAAGATATAGATCAATCCCTCAAAGGATGGCTATCATATATATTATTCTTTCCATCCATATTATGTATAAAGTAGACCATACCCTCGAAGGATGGCTACTCTTTTATTATGGAATTTGGAAGGTTTCCGCATTGATCATCCTTCCTTTATCAACATTCTCAAAAATCTTCCCGCATTGATCAAATTTATTCTATTATTGTTCTTCCCCTTTCCCAGATCTGGGGGATAGACATGATGAACACCACCTTTAGATAACCCTCTTCCCACATACAAGTTACATCTCAAACCCCTTGTCATGTCGACATTAGGTTTATGAGAATCTTTCATTTATATCTCCTTTAGGGTCTTTTGGTATAATTAACTATCATTGGTTATGTACTAACACCCGCCATTGGCTGCAAGTGCAATGCCTTGAGTGATACATTTTCTTATTTACTTCCTATCTAGTTCAAAGCACGACTTTATTACATGCCCCTTGCTATGGTCATGTGTCATTTATCTCATCAAGGTCACCTTTTATCATAATAACATTCTTAGAGATCAAATTTCAAATCATAAAATATGCATCCATATGTTTACTCTTAAGGATGTCCCCCATTAACATCATCCATAAATCCATGAAATTTGTTACTATTTCTAAAAAATCTCTCTAATAAACTATTCGGTTTGGGATTCTATTCGGTTTGGGAATTCTACTTGAGGATATCTCTCAAGTAGTATTCATTATATAGCAGCTCCTCATCCCCCACCATGGCCAACTTGACCTCTTTCCATCCATCCTCCTGCATCACCCTTATCTTAATGTCTATTACCCACCCACTACCTTTCTCACCATTATTATTCCTATCTATCTCTTAATGCCAACATCATCTCCTTTACCATTCCTGATTTTTCATCCCCAGCTTGGTGTGTCTACTGAACTATCAATGCAACATGACAATCCTATTTAAAGTAGACTTTTCATTCTTGAAAAAATCACATCCGTTGACCATTTCTTCCTCATAGTCTCCTTTTCCAACCAAATTTTCTCCTAAAATTCACCCCACCTCATTCTCTTACTCTTCTCACCCATTTCCTCCTTCTCTGTTGCTTCTTCGATCCTTAACCCATCCTCCACCCTGATAATTATTGTTGGTTTTTTCCTCTATAGACTATACACTAAACGTGCCCGATATATCGAGAAACTTTCTCTTCTCATATGGGAGGGATTTTTGATGCATAGGTTTATGGGATGGTTTTGGCCCATGGTTTTGTACCCATGGTATTGTAAAACTACTTAAGAAATTTCCTATTTATGTGGTTTTGTGCATATGGTAGGGTTGATGTAACATTGTAGATGTGTGTGAATTCAAGTGTGAATTCTATAGATTTTGTTGAGAATAGCTCCAAATAGATTTGGGTATTGTATTGAGAGAAGAGGTGACTTGTAATAAAATCTGAGAAAGTGATTCTTGGTGGATGTAGCCCAAATTTGGTGAACCATGTTAAATACTATCTCTTTGTATTGTGTTCTTTTTTATTCTTTACTTTTATTTCAGATCTGTAATATTTTTTGCATATTAGTTTCTACTATTGTGATTATGTTTGGTATTGTTCCGTATATTTTATCCTTTATTTCCTAACAATTGGTATCAAAGCCTGGTTTGGTTTGTTGAAGTGTTGAATAATAGGGTAATTTTTAGCTTGAGTGGGAGCTATGAAAAATGATGGAAGATCAAGGGTTGATAAATTTAATAGGTAGGATTTTAGTCTTTGGAAGATGTAGATGGAATATTACCTTTATCAGAAGTATCTTTATATTCCCCTATCTGAGAAATAGAAAAAACCCTCTAGCATGAAGGATACGAAATGTGATTTTTATGGATAGGAAGGAACTTAGGAAAATTTGGTTTTGTCTTGCATCTTCGATATTATTTAATTTTTCAAAGGAAAAGACTACAAAAGAACTTTTGGATGCATTAGGGAAGTTGTATGAAAAACCCTCTTCCTCTAACAAGATATTTTTAATGAAAAAGTTGTTTAATATGAAGATGTATGAGAATTTTTCAGTAGCTAGATCATTTGAATGATTTCAATACGGTTGTAAATATAATAGATTTGGTTACAATAGAATTTGATGAAAAATTTATGGATTTATTAATTTTGTAATCCTTACCTGAGAGTTGGAATATCCTGGTAATGGCGGTAAGAAACTCAGTTCCAACTAACTTGAAGTTGAAGTTTGAGGATGTTGTAGGGGTGATTCTAAGTGAGGAAATGTGAAGAAAAATATCTGAGGAATATTCTGCTTCAGGGAATGCTTTAACAATGGAAACTAGAGGGAGACAAAAGAATAGAGGAAGCCATGGAAAATCGAAAGATCGAGCAAGGTCAAAATCCAAAAGAAAGATGGTATGCTAGCACTGTGGAAAGTCTAGGCATGCAAAGAAAGGATTTTTGGGAGCTTTGGGATAAGAAAAAGCAATAGGAAGAAAACAAAGAGGCAAATTTGGTAATGGGTAATGTATGTCAGGATTCTTTGATTCTTTCTTTGCATAATATTGTTGAATATTGGGTTTTAGATTTGAGGACTTCTTTCCATGCTACTCTACATAGGCATTATTTTTTTATTACGTTGAAGGGGATTTTGGGAATGTGTTTCTTGGTGATGATGAGCCTTGTAACATAGTTCGAAAAGGTTCTATTCAGGTTAAGATGCAGAATGGGAACACATGGTTATTGAAGGATGTCAGACATGTATCTACATTAAGATGAAATTTGATATCGGTGGGGAAGATAGGAAGTGATGGTTGTATTGTGATATTTATAGCGGACTCTTGGAATGTTACCAAGGGTGATCTTGTGGTGGCAAGAGGTAAGAAGGTTGGAACATTGTATTTAACCACTAATAGTACTAATACTTATAATTTTTGGCTTTAGATGCAAATACATCATTGTAGCACTATAGGCTCCATCATATGAGCCATAAGGGCATGGAGATCATAAATAAGAATTTTCTTAGATATATAAAAATAGGTTTGGAGTTTTGTGAGAACTATGTATTTGGGAAACAGAAGTGTGTAAGTTTTCTCAAGGTTGGACCTAAGAAGAAAGAGAGTAAGTTAGAGTTGGTACATTCTGATGTGTGGGGGTCGGCTCATGTATCATCTCTTAAGGGTTCAAATTATTATGTTACTTTTATTGATGATGCAACAAGGAAAGTTTGGGTATATTGTATTAGAAATAAATCTGATGTATTTGACACTTTTGTTAAATGAAAAGTCTTTGTAGAGAATGAAACAGGTCTTAAGCTAAAATGTCTCAGGTTAGATAATGGAGGGGAGTATTGCAACAATGAGTTTGATTATTATTGTTCTAAGAATGGAATCTGTAGGAAAAATATGGTTCCAGGAACTCTACAAGTAGAATGGGGTGTCAGAAAGGATGAACATGACAATAGTGGAATGACCTAGGAGCATGAGGTTACATGCAGGTCTTCCTCTTTCTTTTTGGTAGAAGCGGTGAGTAAAACTATGTACTTGATAAATAGAGGACCTTCAAGTGCTTTGGAAGGAGGCATACCCGAGGAGGCTTGGTACGGTAAGAATTTGATTACTCATTTCTTAGAGTCTTTGGATGTGAGGTGTTTGTTTATATTGATAAGGATGATAGTACCAAACTAGAGGCTAAATCAAAAAAATGCACTTTCATTGGTTATGGTGGTGATGACTTTGGATATAAATGTTCAAGTTTTAAGGACTAGAAAATCATTCGATCTATGGATGTGGTATTTAATGAGAAAGTTATGTACAAATAATAGTTGTAGGAAAACATGGAAGAATCCAAGAAATAATATGCAGTGGTAGAGGATCATCCGGATGAGAAAGTTACCCATGAATCAGTTCAAGAACCTACTCAATAGGAACCCCAAAATCCTATATTGAGGAGGTCTTCTAGGGTAAGAAGAGAACCTGAAAATTTTTATCCTTCTCTTTATTATTTACTACTCACTGATAGTGGAGAGATAGAGAGATTTGATGAAGCAATGTAGGTAGATGCTAGGAAAAAGGGGGAGCAAGACATGGATGAGGAACATAAGTCTCTCATGGAAAACCAAACTTGGGATTTGTTTTTGTTACCCGAAGGAAAAATGGTATTGCAGAATAAGTGGGTATATATATTTAAGGAGTAATAAGGAGGAAAGAAAATTTACAAGGCCTGGTTGGTGGTCAAGGGGTTTGCATAGAAAAATGGTATAGATTTTGATGAGATTTTTCTCCTATAGTAAAAATGACTTCTATTAGAATGATTCTTGGAATAGTGACAGTGGGATACTTACACTTAGAGTAGCTAAATGTAAATAATGCATTCCTCCATGGTGATTTGGAGGAGGAGCTATGTATGTAGAAGCTTGAGAGCTATGAGGTCAAAGGTAAAGAGGAGATGGTGTGTAAACTGAAGAAGAGCTTGTATGGCCTGAAACAAGATCCACGTCAATGGTATAAAAAATTGATAGCTTCATGATGGAGCAAGGTTATATTATATGTCATTCTAACCATTGCATGTATACAAATAAATTTGAGGATGAAATTTATATTATCTTGTGTCTTTATGTGTATTACATGTTGGTTGCAGGAAAAAACATGTAGGAAATAAAAGTACTCAAGAAGCAACTAAGTGACTCCTTTGATATGAAGGATTTGGGGGTAGCAAAAAAATCCTTGGTATGAGGATATCTAGGGATAGGAAGGAACGAAAGATGACTTTATCTCAAGAAGAGTACATCAAGAAGGTCTTGGAGAGGTTTAATATGCAGAATGCTAAACTGGTTGGGAATCCTTTGGCAAGGCCATTTCAAGTTATCAAAGGAGCAGTGTCCCAAGAAAGAGAAAGAAATAAACCAGATGTCCAAAGTACCTTACTCATCAGTAGTTGGAAGTTTGATGTATGTCATGGTGTGCACTAGGCTTGACATCGCACATGCAATGGGAGCAGTGAGTAGATTTATGAGTGATTCAGGTAAAGATCATTAATAGGAAGTAAATTGGATTCTTTAGTATTTGAGAGGGACCATGGGGATAGTTTTGTGTTATAGTGGATCAGACACAAATTTGTGTGGTTATGTAGATTCATACATGGTAGGAGATGTAGACAACAGGAGAAACACAACAAGTTATATTTTCACTATAGGTGGGACAACAATGAGTTGGATTTCACAACTATAAAATTTGGTGACCTTGTCAACCATGCACGCTGAGTATGTTGCTGCCACAGAGGGAAAAAAAGGATGATTTGGTTACAAAAATTGCTTGAGGAGTTTGGGCATAAGTAGGAGGAAGGGAAGTTTCATAGTGATAGTAAAAGTGCTATACACCTAGCTAAGAACTATGTTTTCCACTCTAGGATGAAGCATATACAATTAAGGTACCATTTCATTAGGAAAAATTTAGAGGAAGAGAAGTTGAAGCTGGAGAAAAATCATACCAGTCAAAATCCTACGGACATGATGACCAAGGTGGTCACAAGGGAGAAACTGAAGCTATGTTTAGCTTTGGTTGGTCTTCACGAGATGAAAGTGAAGGGTTAAGAAACTTTCTCAAAGAAAACTGGTCTCCAAGTGGGAGATTGTTATGTTGTGGAGCCTATTTTCATATGTGGAAGTGTTGAAGACTATACACTATCCACAATTTTCTCGTTGGGGTTTGGGGTCAGGATGGGCCCCGAGTGGGGTCTAGGGGTGCAGCCCGATAATTTTTTTGCCTTGATCTGAGAAAATGATCTTCTCATATGGGTGGGATTTTTAACCCATAGGTTTATGGGACAGTTTTGGCCCATGGTTTTGGTACCCATAGTATTGTAAAATTGCTTAAGAAATTGCTTATTTAAGTGGTTTTGTGCATATGGTAGGGTTGATGTAACATTGCATATGTGTGTGAGTTCAAGTGTGAATTATGTAGAGTTTGTTGAGCATAGCTCCAAACAGATTTGGGTATTGTATTGAGAGAAGAGTTGGCTTGTAATTAAATCAGAAAGTGATTCTTGGTGGACGTAGCCCAAATTAGGTGAACCACGTTAAATACTGTCTCTTTTGTGTTGTGTTCTTTTTATTCTACACTTTTATTTCAGATCTATAATATTTTATGCATATTAGTTTCTACTATTGTGATTCTGTGTGGGATTGTTTCGCGTATTTTATCCTTTATTTCCTAACATATGTTGATCTGTGGGTCGAGCCATTTTCTTATGTTAAAATAGAATGCCTCTATTTTTTATGTATGGATAGTCATATATAAAAATTTGTATAAGAAAAGGGGGTTTGAGTAGTTGGGTGAGTTCTTGATTTCGTTGGATAATTTTGAAACGAGGTCGTGAAGATAGTTCTAGAAAGTTGGGAAATAAGTTCATTCCTCTTTACTACATGCATGATAGGCTCTATCTCTTCACTAATATATTGTGTTATCTATGTTGATCAGAGAAAATACTTAGCAGAACTCACACATAGAGTCCACGCGGGAGAGTAGGCCAGATTCAAAGGCGCGGAAGGATAGGAATAACCCATGCATGGAAGGCAAGTTTAGTATTCAGGACTTAGACTTTTGGAGCATGAAGTCTATTTTGAGATGCTGGCATGCGGAACACACAAACAACACCAAGACTTACACGCCACACATTGTCTATCTTTATAGGATCAGATCGAAGAGATTTTGCATGGAGGAGATCTAAGAATAGATTTAGTACCTCAGTTAACTATAACAGATCTATAGATAGCACACTTGCATGTGTGGCTATGTTTGTAAATGGCGTGTGGCTATTATTAGCATGCAACCTATTTCTGGAATAGTTAAG
This sequence comes from Taxus wallichiana var. yunnanensis, assembly GCA_018340775.1. Taxonomy (NCBI): domain Eukaryota; kingdom Viridiplantae; phylum Streptophyta; class Pinopsida; order Cupressales; family Taxaceae; genus Taxus; species Taxus wallichiana. The sequence goes on from CM031241.1 coordinate 757,638,610, forward strand.
TAGTGAAGGGAAAGTCCCCACCCTATATATATGAGTCAAATTACTTAGTTAAGATATAGAGAGATAGAGGATGGAGATATAGATGTGTGTATGTGACTAGATAATTGTATCAAATCCATGCATGCATGATTATTGTTATTGTATAAAGCTTCTGTGTTACTATTATGATTAATATATGAAGGATATTGGCCAAACCAGAGTATTATTCTATATGTTTTGATCATTGCATGTTATTGATTCAGTCATGATTAACACTTAAGTATATTCACTCATAGATTTGGTTCTGTTATACACTGTGTGATGATGGATTAGTTATAGGTATATATCTTTGTTACTTCATCATGCTAACATCCTGCTATAAGTAACCCTAAAGAGGGACCTGGTACCTTTGCGTGCTTTGGGTGAGTGCTCAGCCTATGTTGAGTGATGTGTCAGTGTGTCTAGGGTGTATCTATGAATTCTGGGCTACATCATTGGTTCCATTACCGGGACCTCTTTTTTAGTTGTTCCCAGGATGGTTCATGATGAAGACGTACCGGTTAACTCTAGAAAGCATTGAAGAATGGATCCACGATCTGGAGGAATAATACACATCAAATTTTAAAACTAGATCTAGATTTAACACACATACTTGGGTAGAGTAGAATTTATATGATAGTTTATATGAGAGCTTCTTTTCTATCTTTCTATTAAAGTTATACGAGTGGTCGATTGCATATACATCTAAATGGAATTGGAGATATCAAAAACTTGTTTAGACATAGGAGGAATTTCAAGAACTGTATGATGCTGAATTGATTTGGACTCACGCGGTGGATATGTGGTTTCTTGGTAAGTATTCAATATCGACGTATTCGTGCCTAGAAGTAAGCGAGTTCTAGTTCTTATGGTATCCTATAGGGACATATAAGGGTATCTTGATGGTAATGTTTAACTTGGAAGATAAACCTATGGACTAAAATATTTGTAAGGCGGGAATAGGTATGGTGAAAGATGGAAGACCTAGCGGTGATCAAGATCTTGAGTGGTAATGTTTAGGGATTTATGGAAGATATTTAGAATGGATGGCATTAAGGAGAGAGATGGCTCGTGAAGGATTTGAAGCTCGCGAAGAAGACATGGAGCTAGACCATCAAGAACTCCCCCATCTAGGAAAGTAAAATAGAGAAACCTCCTAAGCCTCACATGGAAGTCTCCTGCCAAGAGATATGACCTAGACCGTGGCATGCATCGAACCTACCTAATGACCTAGCCCTTGCACTTGGTTTTCCAGTATCTAGTACAATATGTGGACAACACTTTCATTTAGGAAGTAAGAGAGTTGGAGTAAGTCAGCAAGCGAGTACATCAATGGTAGGACAAACAACTTCATTATTATTTGGGGGTACATTTTAAGGTGCATCTTTTGTGCGAGAATATGAGCATGCAGAATGTTGGATTCACCTCCAGAAGTGGGACTACTTCAAAAACTATAGGAGTTCAAAGTATAATACTACTATTATTAGATCACATGGAAGTACATCTATAGGCCCTATTCCAACTTCAAGTGGAGGATCAGGAGGTATAGGTGGTTCTAGTTTTGGTGGATCTGGTGGTTCTGGAGGTAGAGGAAACATAGGGGGTTCTGGATCAGGTGGAAAAGGCCCACAACAACCTCAAAAAATTTATATGGATATGTCCCTTCATCTCCCAGAGTATAGAGGTATCGAAGATGCTATTGAACATGTGCATATGTGTGAAATTTTGTGGCACACGAAAGGTATCACGGCTTCTGAGCACAAGGCAAGTCAATTTACTACTACATTACAGGTGTGCCCACACTAGGTGGTATAGGAAGTTTGATCCCAATCAAACCTGCATTGATTATGCAAGCATTAAAGGATGCTTTCCTGAAAGAATTCCATATCCCATAATTTGAGTAGAAGAGTATAAGCGCACTTAAGGATATTAAGCAAGGAACTATTGAGAGTGTATGTGTATATGTTGCTCATTTTAAGACACTTTTATCAAAGATATCTTATTATATAGATGCAAGTTAGCATGTAAAATGGTTTGTTGGAGGATTAATTACACCATTTCAAAGGGCGCTATCGAATAAGACATATAATGATCCATGCAAAGCATTGGAGCTATCCCTATGTGTTGAGGAAGTTGGGAGAATTGACACTAGAGTTAGTCTATTCTTAGAGGCACAAATCCTGGATATTGTGAAGCAGTTAGAGAAACTATCAGCAAATTCAGCACATGAGACATGCTCAGGGATCTAGTGTACAAATTGTGAAGTAGAAGGTCACACCAAGGATAGTTTTCCTCGTAGATATTTTCATTCATTGTTGTTAGACTGTGAGATCTACCATTTTCATCATGATGCTAGTCACTGTCCCTTGTTACAATGTGTGATCAGGAAGAATGTTTCTTGTTACTACAAAATTTGTTTTTCCATGACCCATGATACTGAGGATTGTAGATTGATTGGAAAAATCCATGATGCCATAGATATTGGGGTTCGAAAGGCAAGTGTGGCTGATAATTTTAAGGGTAAGAATGAGCACCAGGATCGGGATTATAATAAAACACGCTATGAAAGGAATGATGGGTGATTTAAAGGAGGTAGTGGAAGAGGACAGGGGTATCGAGGTGGATATGGAGGACAAGGCTGAGGTGGAGGTGTTTCACCTTTTTCTTAGATTGTTTCTTAAAAGTGTTGACGAAACAGATAGGTAACAGGCGTAGGAGGAAATACTGTTCAAATGTTGGTTGATGGGTTGTTGCACGTGTATGACTTACTTAATCCACTATCGATCGTGAGAGCTTCCTTTTGGCTACAAGGAACTACTTGTAATGAAAACAAGACCACCGAAGGAATTAAACAATATGGGGGTAGTGAAGCGCCTAGCGTGAGCTAGATCCAGGAAGTATGTTACTTCCTAGATGGCTATCAGTCCACTATTTTAAATAAATTAATGTTGTAAACAAAGTAAATCCTATTGTTATTTTAAAATGATTTAGGTATCTCACTTAAAACACAATAAGCAATAGATCTAATCTAACGAGCTAAACTAGAATAGAATCCAGAGGTCAAATGATTGGTTCATGGGTTCTGCAGTCGATAAAGGTCTCAAGTAGGTTACAAGTGAGTGTGGGTGAGGTAAAATTAGGTGGGTAGGTCTCTATTTAAGGTTGTGTGGGTAAACATAGAGACCGGTGTTAGTAAGGGGTGACCGACGGTAGTTAGGTATAACCGTTTCAAGTTACTATGAGATCTGGAAATGTCACGACGAACGGGTTTTGGTCTCCTTTGTAATTGCACAAAGGGTTTTGGTTGGTTGGGATGAGGTATTCGTTGAATGGAGTGGGATTTTTCAAGGTTGGAGAAGGTCAATAGGGAGCAAGATAAGTAATGAGTGATAAAATAATGATGGAATGAAATAAACCCGAGAGAAGTATGAGGTTATACTTACTTGGATTTTGTTCTTGAAGGTGCTGTGTGTGAAGGATGGAGGTGCTTGATGATGGATTTGAAAGCTACAAGTGATCAACAATCGAAGAAAATATTCTTTATGGGCTGCATGCACACTCCTCTTTGCTTGGATAGATCAAATCGTGGCTGTGATGGCTATGTAGGAGAAGATGCTCAATCTCCTTCCTTGGATGTATGTTTTTCACTGGAATTTTTCTCTCTGAAGATGCATTATCTCTCTTAGATGTGTGTTTACTTATCAAATTTCTCCCAATGTTTACTAACCTTGAGAATAAGGTAGTTTAGGGCTTAAAAGGGGTAACCAACGTCGGTCAAGGTGGGATTTCCTAGGTTTACTAAACTTAGGAGATCCTCCTGATTTTCTTGGATCTCATGTCGTTATCCTACAAATTAGACTTAGAGCCTCTTGTTAGCATGTAGGAATGTGGTTAGAGGGAATGTAGGCATTGATTTTTAGGGTTTGGGTAAGTCTTAGTTAGTTATGGGAACTTGCTAAGAATAGGTCTTAGGTTGAGTTAGCTTGGTGAGGTGTCTAAGTGAACTATATGTGTAGATATTATTTAAATAATAAATATAGTGAGGATAATGCATTAATTTAATTAAATTAATATTAGTGGGGTGAAGAGGGTCATGGCTAGGTGAATGTAATAAAGGGTGCTTATATGTCAAGGGATAAAAGGTGAGTGTGACCTAATTTTAGTGTCTACATTTTCCCCTTTTTGTTGTGTAGCTTGTATTGGTAAGTAACACTAACAAAAATAAGATGTGGTTGCCCCATGTGAGGGTGAAGGTGATCCCCCTCAAACCAGGAACTGACGAGGCAGCAGGCTGAAGCGGTGAGTGGTTTGATAAAAGGTAAATGTGAAGAAAAGGTAAGTGGGTATAGGGAAAAAGGAGTGAAAGGTCTACTCGGGTGATCTAGGAAATGGGTCAGCGTCAAAGGTAAAGAACAGTCAAATGTACGCACATGTATAAACTATATCACACTACAAAGTTGAAGAGTAGGAAAAATCTACATCGTCTAGGGTCAATAGGTTTATCCAAACAAAGGTGAAGTGAATTCGGTATCCAACGTATATGATAAGGTCGGGAAGCACAACATAGGTTGGGTGCAGGAATGTTTAGGTATGTTCCGGTACACCAAAGGTAGGGTCAGGATAAACGGTCATGGAAATAGGCTAGGTAAGGTCATTAGGTCAATCAACACAGTAAAAGGTGTTGCAAGGTATAGCAAACACATGAGGTCAAAGGTCACGAGCGATGGTCCAAGTCCAAATATCTAGGTCATGGCATGGGTAAGGCCGAGGTAAGGCTAAAATAATGACTCCCAAAGTAGGACAAATGGAGGTAGTAAATGATAAGGTCGGGAAAGGTAAGGTAACGAGGTTGGGTAAAGGTGTGGGGTAAAGAGCAAGGTAGAGGTGGGGAAAAATGGAAAAGTATGGGTAATGTGTAGGTAAGGGTGATGAATTTTTTTAGGGTAGATAAAAAGGCCGAGCTAGCCTCCAAGGGCCCCATGCCCGTGGAGTGCTGCCACATAGTCTCGGCGAAAAGGGACCTTAGGCTGATGTAGTTCTCCCATGAGCTAGGGAATAATATGAGAATGAGTTGTTAGGTTCTTTGGGCATGTTGTGGGTTTAGGTTTAATACGTGTGGGTATATTATAGGTAAAATGACGTAGGTGAAGGCGATTATGTTGAAAGAAGAGGATTACCCCAAAGGTAAGCGTCAAGGACCAAGTCCTGTATAAGGTAATCAAAATGTCAAAAAGATGTTTAAAAGATAAGAGGGGGAGATAAATCCACCTAATTAGGTAGGATCATACTTGAGTAGATCATACCTTGAAGGGGGTGATGAACACAAGACCCGAAAGGCATTGCATGATTAATTATTCTACGATGAAGGTAGTCACAAGATCACCGAATGTCGAAATTCCAAGATTTTCCTTGAAGCGATGTAGGAAATTAGAGTGGAAATGGAAAGGTGGGTGAAAGGTAGTTAATTTTATCTGTTTTGAGTGACAAGGCTTTTGGGCAAGAGGTCCGAGGTCACAATGTGCAATTCCATGACTTAAAAGTTTTTTTGTTTTAATAGATCTGATCGATGTGGGAAGTCTATATGGGATAAACAATATGGTACTCCTTGAGGTCTTCGTGAAGCTGATCGATGTGTGAAGCTTTGGTTTTCATTTTTTTTTCACATAGTTATCCTTCAAGGAGCAAAGTGTATTTATAGTAGCAATTTGGTCGAGAGGAAGATGTCCTTTTGAGGGAGTCATATTTTTATTATAAGTTTGACTCAAGGAGTTTGGTCCCATGTGGATGTCTTTGAAATCATGGGAAAGACCAAGGTGAAGGATAGGAATCTTGTTCAAAAGGTAGGGTGGAACGACCAAGGGATCTAATCTAAAGATAGATGAAAAGTATCCATGAGAATCATGATATGTGCAGTGTTGTGGTACACATATTCAAGAGAATATAACAAGTGATGGGTACTCACATGATTCTTGTTTAATCATTAGGGAGGTGTATGGAGTGGGTAGCGCTCAAGGGACAAGCCTATAAAGAGACAAAGGGTGAGGTAGGAAAATGAGTCAACAATAGAATGGTGAAGATGTAATGCATTAAGGGGCTCAGGTTTAGGTTTACCCTCAAGTGAGGACAAATGATAGGCACCCGATCCATAGGTATGAGTTACGATGTATGGTCCAAGCCAATTAGGGAATTTTCCCAAGCCAATTGGTTACAATGTTGATTTTCGAGACAAGGTCAACGATTTAGAAGGTCTGTTCATGGACACGTTTGTCATAATAGCGCATTTGATATGTGGTTGTAAACTTGAAGGTGATCCAGAGAATTAAGATGATGTTCATCTAATAACTCTAGTTGTGTTAAGCGGTCCCTGGTGAAATTCATCATCGGTAAGCATGTTTTGGATAGAAATGCAGAGTGAGGGAATTTGGACTTCGAGAGGCAAGACAACCTCTATACCATAGACCAACGAAAATGGTGTGGCCGCAGTGGAAGTGTGAATACTTGTGCAGTATGCCCATAGGGAAAAGGAATGTGTGTATGCCAATCCCTCCTAGTATCGTCAACCACTTTCATGAGAATTTTGTTGAGGGTTTTGTTAGTAGATTTGGCTTTGCCATTGGTTTGTGGATAATAAGGTGATTAGAAACTAAGTTGAATGCCGAAGGCATCGTGAAAGTTTTGTAGTGTTTTGTTTTTAATTGTTTTCCACTTTGTCGGTGATGAGGCGATGAGGGACACCAAAGTGGCAAATGATTGATGGTTAACGAACTCATATATATTCTCAGCTTTTGTGGAGATGAGTGGTATGGCTTCCACCCATTTTGTGTAGTATTCGGTAGCAATTATGATCCATTGATGGTGTTGGAGAGAATGAGGATTGATTTCTCCGACAAGATCTAAACCCCATTGAGAGAAGGGCCAAAGGTCAAGAGCGACTTGTAAGGCATGACCTGGGTTTATGATGAAGGCTAGAATGTTGTTGACATTTCACATAGTGTTTGACATGGTTGCAACATTCATGATTAAGGTTCGGCCAATAATAGCCTAGGTGAAGAATATGCTTAGCAACGGCAAGGCCACTAAAGTTACCCCACATATGCCATCATGAACCTCCTTAATGGTATAAGGAATTTTAGAACTTTTGAGGCATCGTAAGAGAATACCATCAAAGCCGTGTGCACTTATAGAGGAGTCCCCCCATAATGAAAAAATGGGAGACCTTTTTAAGGAAGGCACGTTGTCCATTATGGGTGAGATCAGGAGGTAAGATGGAGAGGGAAAGGTAGTGAGTATTATTAATACCAAAGGTCACTCGAGTCGGGGGTGTCATTGTTGATTGAGTAAACATCATGGGGTAAATAAGAAGGTGAATGGAGGCATTAGACGGTGACAAATATCTTGGAATCGATAGGGAAGCGGGTATTTGGGAAGCTAAGCAGGTCATGGTATCCGTAAATTTGTTGGTTGAACGTGGGATGGTTTGAAGGGTGTAATGATCAAAGGTGGTCAAAATTATGTCTACATGATGTTTATAATTTTTAAGTATCTCGTTACGACATTGGTACATACCATTGACTTGGTTTATGACCAATTTTGAATCACCAAAGATGTGAATGGATTTGACATCTAGGGCATAGGCGGTCTGGAGACCTAGTATGAGCACTTCGTACTCAGCAATATTGTTGGTGCATTCAAAGTCTAGTTTGAAAGACAGAGGCATGGGTTCTCCATCCAGAGGAATGAGGATAACACCAGCCCCACCCCCACGCCGACACTTTGAACCGTAAAGAACAACAGTGTCATTTGGTTAGGGGCTTCGCCTAGGAAAGGGTAGCAAATGATTCATCAGAAATTTAAAATTCGAGGGTTGGTCCCGAAAATAGGTGCGTCAACCAGTTGGTTGGCAATAGCTGGACCTTGATGGACTTTTTGTGAATGAATTCGAGGTCAAGATCAACTAAAATCATAAACCATCGTGTGATGCACTAATTTTGATAAGGTTTGGCATACATGAAGTGTAAAGGATTGGTGTTGGTCACGACCTAAGTTTTGTGGTTGAGTAGGTAATGGAGGAGTTTGGTGGAAACAAAAACTAAGGCTAAGCAAAGCTTTTCTAGATGGTTGTATTGGGTTTCATAGTCCAAAAGAGTACAGATTATGTAATAAACCACCTGCTCCCTATGTTGTTCATCATGATGAGCGAGCATGGCTCCCAAGGAATGATCGGTAGTTGATATGTATAGGTAAAAAGGTTGATTTTCTATAGGTGGAATGAGTATGGGCGGTTAGAGAAGATATTGTTTTAGGGCCTCAAAATCTTTGTGACAGTTATCATCCCATTCAAAGGAGAAATCCTTCCTAAATAGATGATGAAATGGTTGAAACTGATCAGATAGTTGTGAAATGAAATAGTGAATGGACTGTAATTTACCTTGAAAATACAGAGTTGTTTGAGGGTAGTAGGCGGAGGCATTTCTAGAATAGCCTTGACTTTAGCAAGGTCAACTTCTATACCATGAAGGAAACAATAAATCCCAGAGCTTCCCTGAGAGAACCAGTAAGACGCACTTTTTAGGTTGAAGGCGGATGCAATATTTAATGAGGTAGTCAAAGATGGTTTCGAGGATGGTTGTAATGTCCGCTTCAACTACCACTTGAGACCAAGAAATAAACTAGGAAAATTATGGAATAATTTTTTTTTATAAGAAGGGTCTACAAACAAGTAGCAAGACACTAGTTTGAAACTAAATAGGTTCCGGAATAGATTTTGATTAACCAAACACAAGATTTCCATTTTTATCTTATAACAAGTTTACAAGGTTCCAATTTTGAGGTTACAAGTTTTACTAAGGTTTAGGGAGAAATTTATCCTAGGCCTTCACTCTAACAAGCCGTGAACTTCAACTAGAATTTTCATACATTTATATTTATCAAAACTTTCCTAAACTAGGCTTATTGGATAGGAAATTTCCTCACCTTTCAACCATATAAATAAGTCCTCTTAACTCCCTGTAAAACTCAAGTTATGGCCGGGTGGAGTTTTAGGGAAAAAATTTCCCTTAGAGGTCCACGGGGTTAGGGAGAAAGTTGGGAAAATTTTCCCAAATGCCACGTGTCATCACGTGATTGGTCCGGAGTCGCGGAGGAAAACATGAAATTTTTCCCAAAACCAAGTTTTCAATTTTCGAAGGAAAATTTTCCTCCGTGCCTCGTACTTGCCCAAATGGCCACGTGGCGCTTTGTGATTGGCCGCGGGCTGGCAGAGAAACTTTGATTTTTCGCCCAAGGGGTTAAAAGGTTAAGCGAATTGTATGGACCCACGCACCCATGGTGACACGTGTCAACACCCTATTGGCTATGGGATGCGGGTCGGCGGAGGAAAAAGTGAACTTTTTCCCAAAGGAAAAAATGGTTAAGTTTTCAATTTTGATCCATGCAACCCCACCACGTGTCAGACGTGATTGGTTGGGGCGCAGGGTTGCGGGGAAAATTGGGAAAATTTCCCCAAGGCAAAATTTTCAAAATTTTAAGTTTTTTTATCAAGGGTCCGCCCCTCCAAGTGCCATGTGGTAACTTCGATAGGATGAGAGGGTGGCGGGGCCATGGAACTTTTAGGAAATTTTTCCAAAGTTCAAAATTTAAATTTTCTAAGGTCGAATTATTTCATTTTTGGTTTGGGATGGCCATTTTGAAGTAAAACTTCAAATGGCCATAACTTTTGATAGGAAGCTCCATTTTAGGAAAACGAGGACTTTCTAGAAATCTCTCGGAGTCCTCTTTGCACAAAAACATCAATTTTGGAATTTGGTGAAGTTTTGAGGGTCAATTTTAAGAAATCGATCTGCAGGGTTTATAATTTTAAAACTGGCAATTTTTTTCCTACTTGTAAGATTTGTTCAATTTTGATATTTCTTCTTTTCAACATGTAAATTGAACATGGAGGAATGATATTGGGTAGGTTTTAGATTATTTTTAAGGTTCTATTTATGGATTGAGTTGTAGCTGATATATTTCACATCCTTTGATGGGAAAGTGGTCCAGTGAGTTCAAAAATTGATTTTGTGAAGTTCTAAAATGTCTTTCTCTGGTGTTGAGGTCAAATTGAATTCCTTATAACTTATTGCATCTAAATTGCATTGTTTCAATACTTAATTTAAGTTGCAAATCTGAACTACACATTTATTAGATAAAATTCAATTTCCAAATTTATAAAAGAAAGGAACAGAGTTCATTTATTAACAACTGTAATGATCTATTTGCCACTTCCAAAACATGGTAAACTTATCAAATCTTGTCTAAGCAATTAATTTATCCATCTTCTCATTCAGACAATAAGGAAACGTTTGGTATTTCAAATTTTAATAATTACAAGGAATAGAACGTTGTATTTCTCTCCCATACGCATCTTCTTTTCACACAGAGATAACATTTCAAAACAGTAACTCCAATTTAATGCAACATTACAATTAAATCTAAATCCAACACTGCAATTGAGGAAGGAATATATTTCTTTCATTGATTTTCAACATTACATCAACAGATCATTTCTTCATTTGAATTTCAATGTTAAATCTACAACTGTATGACAGTCTTTTCCAATACAGAGAATAGAATATTTCATCTTTACATTTCAATTAAATTTCAGACTTCCATTTACCATACAATGGCTTCACATTACAAAATTATACAACTCATCCACGCGATGTGGGAAGGGATTACAAGAGTTTTCTCAAAAAGGATGACTGTCAAACTGTATTCTTCTTTCTCCAAACAACAGCTTGCTGATTTCTTCTTCTCTCATCTTTTGATCACAACAAGGAAGGGGGAAAGGCAATACTCTCCACCCAACCAAGACATCCAATGGGAAAAGAGAAGCCATCTTTCCCCATTGGCCCCCGAGCCCCAACCATATTGGAATGGAACATGATAAAACAACACATGGAAACATAGCTTCTTTCACATATAACATACATTCACATGCACAAGGAAATGCACAAACAAAAATATGTAGTTCTCAACTACAACAACAACTTCAATCAAAACAAAGGCTCCTTCTCCAAGCAAGCAAGCCAAGCAAGAGCAAGAACTATGGAGGTCTCCTTATGCCTCCCATGTTGGAATTGGGCATCCACCTAAACAAACCACCAAAAACATAGCCATCCCATAAACCTTATCCCTCCTCAACCCCTCCTTATCCCTACTTCAAATTTATTCCTTATACCTCCCCAAAGTAGGAAATGCAAGCAATGTCCTTTCCTAGGTTGATCCCAAACCAACATTCCCTCCCAAGAACAAATAACAATGGAAAATCCCTTATCCCTCCTCTGATTAAACCTCATAGTCTTCTCTCTCTACACCATGCCCTAGGCATTCTACCCATCCCTCAAAGAATGTAAACACAAACCATTCATTATTTTGCATGCAAGGAGGAGGGAAAACAAAAATTAAAAAGAATGAGGGCCTACCTCTCCATAATGGAGACTTGATTCCAAAACAGTAGTCTCAATGCACCAAAACCAGTCCCAAATCAGCAAGAGGAATGCATGCACAAGTAAATCCAACTTCCTTCTTCAAATCCAGCTCCAAAAAAAAAATGCAACCCAAAGGAAGCAATGACAATGTTTCAACAACCACAAAATGAGGAGGAATTCAAATTTTAAAGGAGAGGTGGAAGAGAATGATGTGGATTCCAAGTAGGATGCCACATCATTTTTCCTCTTTCCCCAAGAGTGCAATCCACATCAACAACAAATCACCATCAATGAAGTATGAAAAATTTACATACATACACAATATAGCCCATACCCAAAAGGAATGCATTTAAAATTTGTAAGACAAGTGCAATCAATACTTACCCAAATTTATATCAAAATACAATAAAATAGATTGATTTTGACTCCTAAATAATAATCATGGTTGGTGGAGGTTTTTGAGAGGTGTGGGACAAGTTTAACTTGTCCCACAAGCCTCCAATTTAGGCTCCCAAGACCAAATCCGAGTTTCAAGGAGGATGGAGTGTTCTATACCCCAAAATCTGATTTAAACAATCCATCATTTCACTTACACAACTCTTACATCCTCTTACACATGCATTAATGTCTATGACTCTATTTATTACATGTTTTGACATAAATATTTATTTATCTATCATATGGTTATACATAATATAAATCAAATTTAATTATTAATCAAGACAATAATATTATTTCCTTACATTCCACCTCCCAATTAATTTAATTAAAATTTAACTATATGACTTCACACATTTAACTATCACATTAGAATAATTAAAATAAAGAGCACATTACAAATAAAATACACACAACAATAATTAAAAGGGAACACATAAATAAAACACACATATGCCCCATGGTCACAATAATGGAAATCCTAACAAAACACAACATACAACTCAAACACAGTTGTCATGGTGACCTTGTTGATTTCACACTGAATTCCAATATGGTTAGTCTCCAGTCCCCCGACATTGTTGTGATTTTTTTTAACCTGTAAAATACAATATACCCCTTCGGCCTCGTGGCCATATCAAAACATCCAAATGATATAAGCAACATACAATTATTAAATCCAAATCACAACATTATTAAAATTTAACATTTATCATTTAAAATTCAATTTGTAACTATATCATCATCTAATAGATTTCTATACTAGAGCTATTCATAATATCAATGCCACATGTCTAAAATCAATATCAATGACCTATCCATATCAACTAGTATATCATCATCCACATAATAATAATAATGTCTCAATGATCCTCAAGCATAATAACTGAATCCAGATCAATATTAATCCATAGTCTAACATCTAACCATCATACTAAGCAAAACATAATAATGTCCATAGGAATCCATGATCTAGCATATACACATCATACTACATCAAAACATAATTATGTCCAAAATATGATCAATAGTGTCAGGATCAGTATCTAAACAGTGTCAAAGGAGAGTGGGCACTACATCCCCTCCCCTTAGACTCGACTTCCTCCTGGAAGTCACTGGAACAAATGTGGAAACTGTACTCGTAAAAAAGTAGCATCCTCCCAAGTGGCTGTAGTCTCATCATATCTGTCCCACTACACCCGCACCTGATCAATCTCTCTGCCTCGAAGGTCCAGGGTCCTGCGGTCTATGATACAGACGGGCTCAACCATCACCTTCCGTTGATCCTGCACCTGTAATGATGTCCAATCTAGTACATTAGAAGGATCTGTGATGTATCTCCTGAGAATAGAAACATGAAACACATCATGTACACGAGACAAGCTAGGTGGCAATGCTAGACGGTAAGCCAATAGGCCGATACACTCCAATATCTCAAAAGGTCCAATGAACCGAGGAGCTAACTTAGAACCTTTTCCATAATGGATCGGGCTCTTATGTGGCCTAACACGAAGGAATACCTTCATGCCCACATCAAAATTATGCTTGGTTCTATGTTGATTAGCGTACTTCTTCTGCCTATCCTGTGCCTCCTGTAATCTCTACCTGATCAACACTACCTGCTGCTCCATGTCTTGCAAAAGAGCTGGTCCTAAGGATACTCTATCCTCCAATCTATCCCAGCTAAGGGGTGTCCTACACTCCCTACCATACAAGGCCTGGAAAGGAGCCATGCCTATAGAACTCTGGAAACTATTATTGTAGGAAAACTCCACAAGATATAGATACTCCTCCCATCTCGCTTGGTGATCCATCACGTACATCCTAAGCATGTCCTCCAAAATCTGATTCACCCTCTTAGTTTGTCCATCTGTCTCTAGGTGATAAGTTGTGCTGAAGTTAATCTTCGTCCCGAGAACATACTGCATGGTAGTCCAGAAATGGGAAGTGTACAAAGGATCACGGTCACAAATGATCTTCCATGGAATCCCATGCAACCTGACAATCTCATCCAAGTAGACTCGTGCCACTGCACTAGCTTATATATGTGGTCTTTACGGTGAAAAGTGAGCTACTTTTGTCAATTTATCAACCGTGACCATGATGGCGTCGTGGTGATATCTCAACATCAGTAACTCAACAATAAAATCCATGGAAATGGTGTCCCATTTCCACTCCAGTATAGCATGAGGATAGAGAAGGCTAGTTGGATGTTGATTCTCGGCCTTCACTTTCTGGCACTCTAAGCACATTGACACAAACTGAGCCACATCCCTACGAAGTCCTCTCTAGTGATATAACTATCTCAAGGTGGCATGCATCTTCTTCACCCCAGGATGGGCTGAATAGGGTGCACGATGTGCCTCTGTCAAGATGTCCTACCTCAAGCCTCGTCTCTAGGAACATATATCGACCTCCTCCATCTACCTCTGAGAAGACCATCTACCTCTAGAGACTCGGGACTCAATCTCTACTCGAGCTATAATGTAGAAACTATCAAGAGGAAGCTGTTGAAGGATCCTGCTCCGCAAATCTATGCTCACTGAAGTAGCCATGCTCAAATGCCTCCATCTACTGAGAGCATCTGCAACCACATTCTCCTTCCCTTTCACATGCTCTATCTCCATGTTGTACTCACAAAGCAACTCCATCCAACGTCTCTGACGAGCATTTAGATTGGGCTGCGTGAAGAGGTGGCGAAGACTCAAATGATCTGTCCTGAGTATGAATCTCTGACCAAGAAGAAAATGTCTCCATCTAACCAAAGCATGCACAACTTCTGTAAGCTCAAGATCATGGGTAGGATAATTAAGCTCGTGATCCTTGAGTTTGTGAGACTCAAAAGCTACAACCCTGCCATCTTGCATCAACACACCTCCAAGCCCTGCTAAAGAAGCATCTGTGTAAACAAAGAACTCACCCTGTGGATCTGGCACTACAAGAATGGGTGCTTATAGAGGCACTCATTCAAAGGTGTCACGAAGGCCTACTCGCATCTATCCATCCAAAAAAACTTCTTCCCTTTCCGCTAAAGGGAGGTGATGGGGTGCACTATCCGAGAGAAATCTGAACAAATATCCTATAATAACCTACTAACCCCATGAAGCTACGCACCTCTGTCACTGTAGTGGGTGCTGGCTAATCCATAATGGCTCTAATCTTAGAAGGATCAACTGTGATACCTTCACCTGAGATGATATGACCCAAGTATTGAATCTCTGACTGAAAGAAAGCACACTTCTCCAAGTTCCCATAAAGTTGCTGCTCACGAAGACACTGAAGAACCTGACGAAGGTGCCCCTTGTGCTCCTCACACGTACGTGAGTAAATCAGAATGTCATCAAGAAAGATGAGCATGAAGTGATCTAAATTTTTTTAATACCCCATTCATCAAACTCATAAACACTGCGGGGGCATTCGTCAAACCAAAAGGCACCACTATGAACTCATAGTGCCCATACCTCGTACAAAAAGTAGTCTTATGAATGTCTGCCTCCGTAATCCTCAACTGATGGTACCCTGACTTGAGATCAATCTTAGAGAACACCGTGGCCCCCTTCATTTGATCAAACAAGTCATCAATGCAAGGTAGGGGATAATGATTCTTGATCGTTACCTTATTCAGTTGGCGGTAGTCTATGCACAACCGCAAGGATCCATCCTTCTTCTTAACAAATATAACCGGTGCACCCCAAGGGGATACACTAGGATGGATAAGGCCTTTCTCTAGAAGGCCTTCCAGCTACAACTTGAGCTCACAGAGCTCTAGGGTGGTCATCCGATAAGGAGCTCGTGAGATAGGCTCTGCTCCTGGAACCAGATCAATATGGAAATCAATCTCACGTGGGGGTGGCATCCCGGTAGCTCCCCTGGGAAAACATCTGCATACTCTCTCAAAATGGGATGGTCATCTAGCAATGGCCCACTAGATCCATCCTCTATCCGGTCACTGACTATGACTGCATACATCTGACAACCCCGTCGCACACACCGCTTGAGCTGCATAGCGGAGATAGTGCGAATAGAAACAAGTCTCCTGACCCCAGAAATCACTAACTCAACTCCGAGATCATCTGCACAAGATATAGTCTTATGATAGCAATCCATCCTAGCCCTGTGTGCGTAGATAACCAATCCATGCCTAAAATGACTCCATACGAGCCCAAAGGAAGTATGCGGAGATCTGAAGTGGTGGTGAAAGGTCCCAAGTTAACAACACACTCCTTTACTAAGGAGTCTACAAAGACCTTGGCTCCCGAAGCCATCTCGACATCCCAACTATGACCCTGTCTAATAACCACCAGCCTGCATCACTCTACTAAGGATGGTGTAATAAACGAATCAGAAGAACCAAAGTCAAACAATATGGAGGTAGGAACACCTCCAATACTACCTGTAGTCTCAATGACCGTGCTCTGGTGCTTGGCCTGGTGGTTCTCAACCACTGCGTAGATCCTATGACTCCATCCCATGTCTCCAATGTAGGCTCTGAGATGGGTGCCTTACCCTTATTAGGGTTCTGGGGGAAATCTCTCCAAAAGTATTCCGACTGCTCCACACCCGAAACAACCACCTGAAGCTCTCCAAACTGCAACACCGCTAGAAGGTGCCCTAGAGGTAGGTGTTGTGGATCTGATGATCTAGCCATAGTCTGTTGTGGCCTCTGTGGTCGAGCTCCTGTTGACTGAGCTCTAGCTCCACCCTGTGTCCTGGTGGGACCCCTAGGAGGCCCCATGCTCCGACCTCTCTGTGCATCAGCTCTCTGAGGAGGCCTAAAAGGTGGGCGGGACTACTGCTGTTGTGTGGCCTGAAAGATGACTGTGAAGAATGCTGACCACCACGAGGAGGAGGAGCTGACCCCCTCGATCTACTATCCTACAACTACTGAATACGGCTCCTGACCCGGTCTCTAGCCTATTGGGTTTTACCCGAGTCTCCTCTGCAATGTAGGCCTTCTCAACGGCCTCTGCTAATGTCTGTGGGCAGTGGATCCGAACTGCACCTCCAATGTCTATATTAAGGCCCCGGATGAACCTATGGATCTGCACCTACTCATCCTGCATGTAATCAACATACTGAAGTAGGTCCAAGAACCTACTCTCATACTCGGCCACTGTAAGGGAAGCCTGTCGAAGGTCGTGGAACTCATCGATCCTCTACTGTATGAATCTTCATGGCAAGTATCTACTCCTAAATCTCTCCTCAAATAGCTCCCAAGTGACTGTCTTTGAATCTATATGGAGCTTCTACTCCTCTGTCCTCCACCATACTCCAGCTCCATCCTTCAGTAGATGGATCAACACGAGCTTTAGTGTTGCTAGAACAAGGAAAAGCTTAAAGTAACCGCTAAAGCTAACCAGCCAAGCCTCTTCCTAGAAACTGCCTATGTCACCTGAATAATGTAAGGGCCTAAGCTTCAAGATCTCCCTGATATGATCCACAGCTGTGGTCTGACGCCTCTAGGTCTCTCCATAAGCTCATCCCTAAGCCTAGGGCTCTGAGACCTCTCTCTATGCTCTAGAACTCTGTCATCCTGCCTCCTAAGTGGTGAATCTGCTCTAAAATATTCTACATGAAAATTATCTCCTCCATCCTCCTCACCGTGTGGAGGAGGTGCATGTCCCTCAATGGAAGTATCTCTATCCTATCTGCCTAAGTTCCCTCCTACTGATCCTCCGCGTAAGGCGGCATTAACATCCTGGAGGGTCTGTAAAATCTGGTAGGATAGCTGCTAAACCCTGGTCTAGTGGTGGTGGTGGCGGTGGTGGAGGTGGTGGTGGTGGTGACTCTGAGCCTCTGTGAATGTTCCTCCTACTCTGTCTGAGCTCCCTGCATAGACCAGAGTGGGAGTTAGTTCATTACCTTGAGTTTTCTTCAGTTTTCTAAGTTTACTAACATGTTCAATTTTCAAATAGTTTTGTTTTCTAGATTATCAATTTGCTAGTTTTAGGTTTCAAGTCTCAATGTTTCTAGTGTGCCCAATGGTCCAAGATTTTGAACCATCACTCTGATACCAAGTGTAATGCCCGCTTCAACTACCACTTGAGACCAAGAAACAAACTAGGAAAATTATGGAATAATTTTTTTATAAGAAGGGTCTACAAACAAGTAGCAAGACACTAGTTTGAAACTAAATAGGTTCGGAATAGATTCTGATTAACCAAACACAAGATTTCCATTTTTATCTTATAACAAGTTTACAAGGTTCCAATTTTGAGGTTACAAGTTTTACTAAGGTTCAGGGAGAAATTTATCCCCAGGCCTGCTCTCTAACAAGCCCTGAACTTCAACTAGATTTTTCACACATTTAGATTTATCAAAACTTTCCTAAACTAGGCTCATTGGATAGGAAATTTCCTCACCTTTCCAACCATATAAAGAAGTCCTCCTAACTCCTTGTAAAACTCAAGTTATGGCCGGGTGGAGTTTTAGGGAAAAATTTTCCCTTGGAGGTCCGTGGGGTTAGGGAGAAAATTGGGAAAATTTTCCCAAATGCCACGTGTCATCACGTGATTGGTTTGGGTCGGTGGGTCGTGGGGAAAAACATGAAATTTTTCCCAAACCAAGTTTCAATTTTCGAAAGAAAATTTTCCTCCGTGCCTCCGCACTTGCCCAAATGGCCACGTGGCGCTTTGTGATTGGCCAGGCTGGCGGAGAAAATTTTGATTTTTTGCCCAAGGGGTTAAAAGGTTAAAAGAATTGCATGGACCCACGCACCCATGGGGACATGTGTCAACACCCTATTGGCTGTGGGGATGTGGGTCGGTGGAGGAAAAAGTGAAATTTTTCCCAAAGGCAAAAATGGTTAAGTTTTCCGTTTTGATCCGCACACCCCCTGCCACATGTCAGCACGTGATTGGTTGGGGGCCGCGGGGTTGTGGGGAAAATTGGGAAAATTTTCCCAAGGAAAAATTTTCAAAATGTTAAATTTTTTATCAAGGGCCCGCCCCTCCAAGGTGCCACATGGTAACTTCTGATAGGATGAGAGGGTGGCGGGGGCCGCGGAACTTTTTAGGAAATTTTTCCAAAGTTCAAAATTTAAATTTTTCTAAGGTCGAATTATTTCATTTTTGGTTTGGGATGGCCATTTTGAAGTAAAACTTCAAATGGCCATAACTTTTGATAGGAAGCTCCATTTTAGGAAAATGAGGACTTTCCAAAAAGCTCGGAGTCTTCTTTCCATAAAAATCATCAATTTTGGAATTTGGTGAAGTTTCAAGGGTCAATTTTAAGAAATCGATCTGCAGGGTTTATAATTTTAAAACTGGCAATTTTTCCTACTTGTAAGATTTGTTCAATTTTGATATTTCTTCTTTTCAACATGTAAATTGAACATGGAGGAATGATATTGGGTAGATTTTAGATTATTTTAAGGTTCAATTTATGGATTGAGTTGCAACTGATATATTTTACATCCTTTGATGGGAAAGTGGTCCAACAAGTTCAAAAATTGATTTTGTGAAGTTCTAAAATGTCTTTCTCTGGTGTTGAGGTCAAATTGAATTCCTTATAACTTATTGCATCTAAATTACATTGTTTCAATACTTAATTTAAGTTGCAGATCTGAACTACACATTTATTAGATAAAATTCAATTGCCAGATTTATAAAAGAAAAGGAACAGAGTTCATTTATTAACAACTGTAATGATCTATTTGCCACTTCCAAAACATGGTAAACTTATCAAATCTTGTCTAAAAAATTAATTTATCCATCTTCTCATTCAGACAATAAGGCAATGTTTGGTATTTCAAATTTTAATAATTACAAGGAATAGAATGTTGTATTTCTCTCCCATACGCATTTTCTTTTCACACAGAGATAACATTTCAAAACAGTAACTCCAATTTAATGCAACATTACAATTAAATCTAAATCCAACACTGCAATTGAGGAAGGAATATATTTCTTTCATTGATTTTCAACATTACATCAACAGATCATTTCTTCATTTGAATTTCAATGTTAAATCTACAATTGTATGACAGTCTTTTCCAATACAGAGAATAGAATATTTCATCTTTACATTTCAATTAAATTTCAGAATTCCATTTACCATACAATGGCTTCACATTACAAAATTATACAACTCATCCACGCGATGTGGGAAGGGATTACAAGAGTTTTCTCAAAAAGGATGACTGTCAAACTGTATTCTTCTTTCTCCAAACAACAACTTGCTGATTTCTTCTTCTCTCATCTTTTGATCACAACAAGGAAGGGGGAAAGGCAACGCTCTCCACCCAACCAAGACATCCAATGGGAAAAGAGAAGCCATCTTTCCCCATTGGCCCCCGAGCCCCAACCATATTGGAATGGAACATGATAAAACAACACATGGCAACATAGCTTCTTTCACATATAACATACATTCACATGCACAAGGAAATGCACAAACAAAAAGATGTAGTTCTCAACTACAACAACAATTTCAATCAAAACAAAGGCTCCTTCTCCAAGCAAGCAAGCCAAGCAAGAGAAAGAACTATGGAGGTCTCCTTATGCCTCCCATGTTGAATTGGGAATCCACCTAAAACAAACCACCAAAAACATATCCATCCCATAAACCTTATCCCTCCTCAACCCCTCCTTATCCCTCCTCCAAATTTATCCCTTATACCTCCCCAAAGTAGGAAATGCAAGCAATTTCCTTTCCTAGGTGGATCCCAAACCAACATTCCCTCCCAAGAACAAATAACAATGGTGAATCCCTTATCCCTCCTCTGATAAACCTCATAGTCTTCTCTCTCTACACCATGCCCTAGGCATTCTACCCTTCCTTTAAAGAATTTAAACACAAACCATCCATTATTTTGCATGCAAGGAGGAGGAGAACAACAAATAAAAAAATAATGAGGGCCTACCTCTCCATAATGGAGACTTGATTCCAAAACAACAGTCTCTAATGCACCAAAAACTAGTCCCAAATCAACAAGAGGAATGCATGCACAAAGTAAATCCAACTTCCTTCTTCAAATCCAGCTCCAAAAAAAAAATATGTGACCCAAAGAAGCAATGACAATGTTTCAACAACCACAAAATGAGGAAGAATTCAAATTTTAAAGGAGAGGTGGAAGAGGATGATGTGGATTCCAAGTGGGATGCCACATCATTTTTCCTCATTCCCCAAGAGTGCAATCCACATCAACAACAAATCACCATAAATGAAATATGACAAAATTACTTACATACACAATATAGCCCATACCCCAAAAGGAATGCATTTAAAATTTGTAAGACAAGTGCAATCAATACTTACCCAAATTTATATCAAAATACAATAAAATAGATTGATTTTGACTCCTAAATAATAATCATGGTTGGTGGAGGTTTTTGAGAGGTGTGGGACAAGTTTAACTTGTCCCACAAGCCTCCAATTTAGGCTCCCAAGACCAAATCCGAGTTTCAAGGAGGATGGAGTGTTCTATACCCCAAAATCTGATTTAAACAATCCATCATTTCACTTACACAACTCTTACATCCTCTTACACATGCATTAATGTCTATGAATCTATTTATTACATGTTTTGACATAAATATTTATTTATCTATCATATGGTTATACATAATATAAATCAAATTTAATTATTAATCAAGACAATAATATTATTTCCTTACATTCCACCTCCCAATTAATTTAATTAAAATTTAACTATATGACTTCACACATTTAACTATCACATTAGAATAATTAAAATAAAGAGCACATTACAAATAAAATACACACAACAATAAATAAAAAGGGAACACATAATTAAAACACACATATCCCATGGTCACAATAATGGAAATCCTAACAAAACACAACATACAACTCAAACACAGTTGCCATGGTGACCTTGTTGATTTCACACTAAATTCCAATATGGTTAGTCTCCAGTCCCCCGACATTGTTGTGATTTTTTTTTAACCTGCAAAATGCAATATACCCCTTCGGCCTCATGGCCATATCAAAACATCCAAATGATATAAGCAACATACAATTATTAAATCCAAATCACAACATTATCAAGAATTTAACATTTATCATTTAAAATTCAATTTGTAACTATATCATCATCCAATAGATTTCTATACTAGAGCTATTCATAATATCAATGTCACATGCCTAAAATCAACATCAATAACCTGTCCATGTCAACTAGTATATCATCATCCACATAATAATAATAATGTCTCAATGATCCTCAAGCATAATAACTGAATCCAGATCAATATTAATCCATAGTCTAACATCTAACCATCATACTAAGCAAAACATAATAATGTCCATAGGAATCCATGATCTAGCATATACACATCATACTACATCAAAACATAATTATGTCCAAAATATGATCAATAGTGTCAGGATCAGTATCTAAATAGTGTCAAAGGAGAATGGGCACTACAATGGTGAGGTTCTCAAAGACGACGTTTAGATTTGGCCAAGAGATCATCCACGTAATCTTCCAATATGCGATGCGTGATATCATGGAAGATGTAAGTCATAGCACATTGATATGTAGCACTTTGAGTTTTTAAGGCCAAAAGGCATGACTCGATAGCAAAAGGTTCCTAAGGGGTAATGAATGTGGTCTTTTGCTGATCTTTCGGGGCAAAAAAATTTGGTTATAACCCGAGAAGCCATCCATGAGTGAGAGCATCTCGTGACCGGTGGTAAGGTAAACCAGTTGATCAATACCGAGAAAGGGAAAGTCATATTTTAGATAGGCAAGGTTGAGGTCACGGAAGTCACATGTACAAATGTGGATTCCCCTATTGCTTTAAGTAATGAGACAATGTTAGAAATCCAATGAGGATAATCAATGGGTAATATGAAGGAAATGAAAAGAAGGCGCTGAAGTTATTCTTTGATGAGAAGAGAAATGTGAGGGTGCATTTTCCTCAGCTTTTGTTTGATATGTTTGGCATCGGGAATGGTTACGATATTGTGGACCACTATGGTGGGGTAAATACTAGGCATGTCTGCGTAAGACCAAGTGAAAGCGTGGTTATGATCTCGGAGAAAAGAAGTGATGGCTTCTGTTTAGCAACATCTAAAGATTGTCTGATCTTTAGGATGTGTGGGTCATCCTAAGTATGAATGTTGATCTCGATAGTCGATTCATTCAACATGGTTTGTGTCTTAGAGGGTAACGATTGATGAATATATGAGTCTTCTGCACCAATATAGGTGAGTATGGATTCATCATCCCGACATTGAACAATGTTAATGGTAGGTGTGGCGTCGTCGATCATCTCAAGATACGGGAATGGGAGAGTGGAGGGACCTTGCCTTCACGTTGATAAGCCAAAGGCCCCAAGGAAATGGTGTTTATGAAAAAAGTTAGGAGGGATAGATTCAAGATCCATCGACTCCATCGGTGAGGGTGGTGATGAAGGTGGAGAAGGGCTAGGGTCTGTAATGAGTTCAATGCGGTCTGTTTGGTAGGAGGTTCAGGGAAGCCGATACCACTACGGTCATTATGTTTGTGGGTGGTACATGGGATAATGGTATGGCACCCTTTCTCGTAAAATCCAAAACCAAAACCCTTCCATGACAGTGAGTGCAAAAGGTGTGGGAAAAACATTGATTGGTAAGTGATTAGAAGTCGGCGAGAAAATGGGCGGGGTTGTGATGGTGTTTCAGGTGTGAAAGTGGTAGTATCAAGTCCTCCATAGGTGAGACTAGTACGAATATGAGGACCATAAAGGAGGCATTCTCCTATATGGTGATCATAGCGAGGGTGTTAGTGAAGGCTTCCATACTCGTGTGGAGTAAGGAATGTGTTGACACTATATAGGCGGTACTCCCAGTGAGGCATTGAAAAACACCTTCCAAGGGATCAGTGGTTGGTATGTAGGTAGTTGGTATGGATGATGTGTCGGAGGTCGATGCGGAGGTGGAGTTAATGAATTGGGAAGCTAATGGGTCAGCCGTGGAGGTTATAGCAGCGGTAGGAATAGAGGAGGTATGTGTGGGGAAAGTAGTGGCTGTACTAGTAGGTGGAAGTGTAGGTGAAGTGGTATTGGTTGCAGAGGTAGATGGCTTAATAGGTATGAGCACATCATTAGGTTGGTAAAGCATGTAATATTTTTTGAAAGGTGATGGGTCAGCTAGAATGGTATAAGTGTTTCCTTCGTGTTCAAACTTTACACAACGATACAAAGTGGAAGGAATGCAACCCATGACATGGATCCAGGGTCTACCAAGCAACAAGTTATATTGGAATTCCCCCTCCAAAACATAAAACAATTCTGGAATAGTGCAGGGGCCCATGCGAACGTGAAGGATGATAGTGCCTAGTGTGGTAGTGATAGCATCATTGAATGAACGTAACATGACCAGATGTTTATGCATGTAATTTCCAGGTATGCGCATTTGAGAGAATGCATGGGATGAAATGATGTTAATGCTAGTGCCTCCATCAATCATCACACGGCGTACTTATATGTCATCAATGTGGACAAAGATGAAGAGGGATGGGTTTGGGTCATCGTTTTGCTATGTATGGCGATCTCTTCCTCTGAGAAGCTAAAGGAGACCACTTGGTGAACAAGGTGAGTTGAGGATGAAGGTGGTAACTCGGTGATAAAGGCTACATGATGAGGTGTGATAATCAAGGCTATGGGTGTAGGGTCATTGGGTAAAACCTTAATAGATTGAAGAACCTCCATGAGAGCTTGATGATGGGATTCGAGGTTTGGATGAGGTCGTATAAGGAAATTTTGAGGGGAGATTGGTGTAGTTGTTTGAACATGGTGCGGTGTGTGACGCCATTAGAAAGGGGGTATGTGGGACCACAAATAGTTATTTTAGGTATGGGTGTAGATGGTATGTTGGGTATAGGATTGGTTGGTGGTTCAGCTACCTTGTCTTTGCCCTTCTACGCACATGTAGTGACATGTATCATGTTGATTTGAGGGAAGTTGGAAAATGGGGAAGGTGTAGGGTGAGTGGTATAATGACATGAAGGGAAAAAACCTACCAGAGGAGAAAAACCTTGTGAGGTTAGTTGGGTGCAACGACATTTGGGTGGTGGCATGGAAAGTTCTCTGGTGTGAACCATGTTAATTTCAAATTTTGTGTGTGGCTCTAGGAGCCGTGAGGGGGAAGGTTGTGGTTGTTGAGTGAGCAATGTGGGAATGGGTGTTGGTGAAGTAGGATCCTCATCAAGAAGGTCATCATCATCAAATTTGGTTTCTGGTGGACACAATTGGATAAGGATGGTTTTCAAGGCCTTGTAGCTCTCCACATCATTCCTTGGCACATGATGGTATGCGTAAATTTTAGTATCATCAAACCCTTTTGGCTTAGGTTTGATGGGGTCATAAGGTCGGAGTGGCGGTAATGTGACAACAGAAGTCTTGAGGAGGTTGGATAAAATTTTGGCATAGGACCACGCCAATGGATCACAATGGGAAGTGAATGTAGGTTTGGGTGTAGGTGTGGTTGGTTGTCTAGGAATTTTTTTGGAAGAGTAGGAACGGGTCGAGATATGGGTTTAGGTACTGTATGGTTTTAGGTATCAGCCTGAGTTTGTTTGGGTAGAATACGGTAGATGGATGGGTAGGAGGGTGTGGGGTCATTTTGACTACCTTGTGGGGTAGTGGGGTTTTGTTTTTGGGTCGCACCTTCGGGTAAAGGTGATGTGGGTGTATGAGGTCGAGAAGAAAAAGCAAATGGAGGAAGAGGGTGAGTTACCCGAGGATTACGTGGGTGTTGTGAAGGTAGATGATGCGGGTTGTACTTGGGGTGTGAGGGATAATGAATGAAGTATAGTGGGTAGTGAAGCGATATCTGAAGGTATTGGAGGTATTGATGGTAAGGATCTGCGGTGTGGGTATAAGTCATGCTATGTGCCTAGGTAGGTTAGAGGTTTTAGGAAGGAATGGGTTGTTGTGTTATTGGTTTATGGATGGGAGAAGGGTGCTTGACCATGTTGGGAAGTTGAGGTCTTAAGGCGAGCGGGACAAGTGTAGGTGTGATTGGTGTGGTCGGGGTATGATGTTGAGGAGTTGGTTTCTTTGGTTTGGGTATAAGAGTAGGTGTAGTATTGACGTTGGAGGATGTAGCTAAATCTAGTTTAATAGGTGGATGAGTAAGGTGATGGTCGGGGTGACCCCTAAAGTGGTAATAGGTTTCGTTGAGGTAAATGCTATGGGTATGGGTTTGGGTTTAGGTATAGGTTAGGTTATGGGTAAGGGTGTGGTGTGAGTGTTAATGGGTATCGTGGAAGGGGTTGTGACATCGGTGGTTGTATTTGGTTTGATGGGTGGAAATATGTTTGGTTAGATAGTGGAGGTGTCATCGAGGATCTCTACATTTGTGTCGAAACAAGGAGTAAGAGGCGTTACCATAACAAAGCCCTATCCAAATAGTCTAAGTGATCAGCCAAACATGAGAATGACACATTTGTGGGTGGATTTGGTGAGGACCTAATGGGAATTCCCATAAAATGCCTCTTAGAAATAATAGGATTGGCTAGCTTCACTTTCGTGGGTAAGAGAGCTGAAAGTAGGTCTATTGGATGTTGGGTAGCCGATGGAGAATGCTCACCAAGAGGTAAAGGTATCTCCACTGGGTCTATGATGGGTGGAAGAGATGATGGGAGTTCCTTTATAAGAGGAGGAATGGATAGGTACTCCTCTATGGGTGGAGGAGGTAATGGGTGCTCTCTACGGGTGGAGGAAGTAATGGGTGCTCCTCTATGGGTGGAGGATGTATGTTAGGTAAAGGTTCTCTAAGTGGAGAAGCTAGGGGTGAGATGGTCTCAATGTTAGCAGAAGACCCCTCTGTATGTGATGAAGGAGATGAAAGGTGCTCCTCTATTGGTGAAGGAACAATGACAGTTGGTTCTAATGTGGAAGGAGGATTTCGGGCTAGGATTTCCTCTATGGAAGGGATGTGAGGTAATTGAGAGGCTACAGGTACCTCGTTAAAGATAGCATGAACCTTGCGGGTATGGGTATCATGAGAGGATGTCTCACCGATTTGATTGGATGAAGGGGCATGATTGGGAAATGGTTTTTTGAAGATTTGTAGATTTTGGTTGGGGTGGTGTTGGGATTATCCACAGTTAACTCGCCTTTCTTGAGCATTTCTTGGACAATATTCTTGAAAGTGATGTAGTTTTTGTCACTATGACCCTTCACTCGGTGATAGTTACAGAAATCATGCTCTTTATACCACACGGGCATGGGGCGAGCAGGGTCAAAACCAATGTGTGGTTTTATGGGTGGAAGGGTGATGGCTCTAGCTTTGATAAGATTTTCTAAGACAGAAGAGTAAGGTTCCCCAATTGGGGTATATTTTCGCTACTCTTGTCTGAATCAAAAAGCCTAGATAGGTGATAGATTAGATGAGGGTGTAGCTTGATTAGACGGATGAGCTGGGTTGGCCTTGAGTACCACTGCATTAGCGGTACCCTTAGCTTTTGAATAATTGGTTGGTGGTTTGGAAGAAGAAGAGGTTTCATTCGACTTGAATGTCTAATTCTTATTTCGTAATTGGATTTTATTCTCTTTGATGGCCCGAATCTCTAACTTTCATGCCATATGAATGCCTCATCGAATGTTCGAAAGTTTGGACTGTAAGGTTAGGGAGACATGTCGGCATAAGCTCGTGTGAAGAGCTCGATGAGTTTAGTTTGTGGCAGTTGGAAGGTAAGTTGATTGATCAGGCTGTGCCATCGAGTGACAAAATTTGTGATAGATTCATCCTCATCGACATGTGGAATATAAATCGGTCATGGTAACCTTATTGGCGATATTGATGGAGAAATGATCCAAAAAGCTTAGGCTACTTGATTGAATGAGAATATGGAGTGTTTGGGTAACCCACTATACCAATCTAATGCAAGTCCAGTGAGGGACATGGGAAAGGTTCTCACCAAAGAGGGCATCATCATGAGTGATCGGATAACACCCATGTTTAAACAAGTGTAAATGTTGTTATGGGTCTTCCTTACAATTGAAGCGAGTTGAATTTAGGCATTTCCTAATGCATATGGTATGAATGGATAGGAATGGATGGGTGAATAGGCTCGTTGCAAATCTCATCATAGGTGAGAGTGTTGTGGGAGCCAAAAACCGATGCCTCCAAGTGTCACATCTTGTCCAACATCAATATAATTAGGTCATTGGTGGGTTGTGATGGTTGGATGCCTCTTATAGCGTGAGGAGGTTGGTTTTGGGCATATAATGGTGGTGACATTCCAGTGTATGGGGCTGCCATGTAAGGTGGTAGAGAAGAAGGTAATAAAAGAGGGGATACATACCGGAATGAATAATAGATGAAAAGCAGTGGTTGTTGGTAGTATGTATATCGGGGTGGAAGGCTCATGGTAACCCTAGTGGCAATAGGGGCTAATCATTGTGGAATAGATAGAACCACGTTTTGAAATGGAGTAGCGGTCATGAAACACTTTGGAGATGGTAATGTAGCTACGGGTATGTATGAGACATTAGGGGTGGATGAGGTCATGTTTGGGGTAGTCGTTGAGTGTACGGTGGATGTAATGGGTGCTACGAGAGGTAACAAACATGGCAAGTCATAGCAGGGCGAACCTAACTACGAAATGACCTGGGGTAAAGTGGATGCGGGCAGATGAACAGATGGAGCCAATGTAGAAATGGGTGTGAGATTCGGGGGATAGATACAAGCATGCTATAAATCAACCGACCCGAGGTGTCTCGAGTGGATGAGTGGGAGAGGTAAAAGCGCAAGGTGGGGGGTTTTGGTTACGGAGTCGTGCAAACTCATCGTCTCTGTAGCGATAGTGGTAGGTTGGATGGGATCCATGGTTGGTGATAAAATAGAAGGTGGTGAAGGACTAGGTGGGAGTGGTTGACAATTAGCGTGGAATACAAGGGCATTTGCTTGTCTTTAGGTCAACACCATGTGAACCAGATTTACCTAGTAGGGCTGCCTTTCGTAAATGATACGAGAGAATAGTAGGAACAGGTGAATCTAGTGATAAAAAATGGATGAAGTAACAAATGGTGGGTGGAATGTGAAACAGGATAACCGATGCCTGTTAGGGAAAACCGACATCGGTTAGGGGTAACCCTACTAGTCACTGTAGAAAATGGATAGTGAGTAAACATCGAGGCAGAAGGTAATATCTGACAAGTATGCCAAATTTGGGGATGTGTAAAATGTCAATGGGAAAAATGATAGTGATAGAGACTGTGAAAAGTGGAAGAAAGTGAAGTAAAATGTCCTTTTGAGTAGGTTAGAAAAAGGACCTAGAACCGATGTCGGTTGGGTATAACCGATGGCGGTCGAGGAACCGATGACGGTTCTATGTGAAATTGAAATAGTGATGAAAGAAAGTGGTTGTGAATTAAAATCTGATGTAGAATCAGACCTAGAATTCTAGAAATGATGATGATATGGCCCAAGCACACTCAAGTGAAGCTAGAATACACTAGCTATGATGAGGAGCATGTAAGGATGAACAAAAAAAAGTGATGAACATGATCTTTCACCTCAAAACATAAGCCAAGCAAAAACACTAAGAAAATGCGATCCTAGGAGTGCCCTTTCTATTATGTTTGTTTAGCTTATGTTATTTAGGATTGACACATGAATTGTGAAATAGAGTTTTTGGTGAGGATGGATTCCTACAAAGAAGGAGATCTAAAGGGTGAGGTTTCAGGTATGTTATGGTGGGGGCGGGCTTTGCTCTGAAGTATGACTCGACAGAGCAGTGAGCTGGGTGCCCACTATGCCATGATCATGTGATCACCTACAGCTTCTTCCAAGTAAGATGTTGTTTAAGAATGTATGTATTTTGAATTTTTGTGTGGTTTGGTAAGACTTAGAGAAAGAGGAAAGGATAGAAGTGCTTTTCTATGATTCGTTTGTCAACCATCAGCTGGCAATGACTTCCAGCATATAGGTTGCCCTCAATTAATGTGAGCTAATGCAGAAAATCAGAATGAAATGCAATGATTTTAAAACCCAATTTGAAAATGTGAAATTGGATGACACAATAAGATGAAGAGGAAGAGGGATACTCTTTCAATATAATACAAAAACAATGAAGAAATGATTCTTTTTAGTTACACCAAAAGAAAAAAATTCCTTTAGAGAAAATAGAAAGAAGAGACGTGGATTACCAGGGAAGAAAATTAGTGTGTACGCTTTTAGAAGGGAAACAAACACACAATTTTTTCCTAGGAATGAATGAAATGCAAGGAACCCCAGATGGGTCCCCCACTGTGTGCCAAAATATTTCACCTTTTTCTTAGATTGTTTCTTAAAAGTGTTGACAAACAGAGATAGGGTAACGGGCATATAAGGAATACTGTTCAAATTTGGTTGATGGGTTGTTGTGTGCATATGAATTCTGAATCCATAGCTGATTGTGAGAGCTTCCTTTTGGCTAGGAGGAACTACCTGTAATGAAAACAAGACCACCAGAAGGAATTAAACAATATGGGTAGTGAACTATCTAGTGTGAGCTAGATCTGGGAAGTATGATACTTCCTAGATGGTTGTTTGTCCACTGTGTTAAAAAAATTAATGTTGTAAAAAAAGTAAATACTATTGTTATTTTAAAATGATTTAGGTATCTCACTTAAAACACAATAAGCAATAGATCTAATCTAACATGCTAAGCTAGAATAGAATCCAAAGGTCAAATGATTGGTTATGGGTTCTGCATGTTTCATAAAGATCTCAGGTAGGTTACAGGTGAGTGTGGGTGAGGTAAAATTAGGTGGGTAGGTCTCTGTTTAAGGCTGTGTTGGAAAACACAGAGACCAGTGTCGGTCAGGGGTGACCGACGGTGGTTAGGTATAACCGGTACCACCATTCGTGAGATCTGGAAATGTCACAGAATAGGGTTTTGGTCTCCTTTGTGATTACACAAAGGGTTTTGGTTGGTCGGGACGAGGTATTGGGTGACTAGAGTGGGATTTTGTGAGGTTTTAATGGGTCTATGGAGGTAAAAAGGTTGGAGAAGGTTAATAGGGAGCAAGATAAGCAATGAGTGATAAAACAATGATGGAATGAAATAAACCAGAGAAGTATGAGGTTATACTTACTTGGATTTCATTCATGAAGATCTATGTGTGAAGGATGGAGGTGCGATGATGGATTTGAAAGTCTGCATGTGATCACCAACTCGAAGAAAAACTTTTGCAGATGGGCTGCATGCACACTCCTCTTTGCTTGGATAGATCGGGATTGTGCATAGGATGGTTGTGTAGGAGAAGATTCTCAATCTCCTTTCTTAGATGTACGTTTTCACTGGAATTTTGCTCTCGAAGATGCGTTATCTCTCTGATATGTGTTTTTGCTCATCAACTTTCTCCCAATGTTTTCCAACCTTGAGAATAAGGTAGTTTAGGGGTTAAAAGGGGTAACCGATGGCGGTCCGACTTAATTGGCAATGGTTAGGGGTAACCAATGTTGGTCAAGGTGGGATTTCCTAGGTTTACTAAACTTAGGGAGATCCTCCTGATTTTCTTGGATCTCATGTCGTTATCCCACAGATTAGACTCGGAGCCTCTTGTGAGCATGTGGGAATGTGGTTAGAGGGAATGTAGGCATTGATTTTTAGGGTTTGGGTAAGTCTTAGTTAGTTATGGGAACTTGCTAAGAATAGGTCTTAGGTTGAGTTAGCTTGGTGAGGTGTCTAAGTGAACTATATGTGTAGATATTATTTAAATAAGATATTTAAATAATAAATATAGTGAGGATAATGCATTAATTTAATTTAATTAATATTAGTGGGGTGAAGGGGGTCATGGCTAGGTAAATGTAATAAATGGTGCTTATATGTCGAGGGACAAAAGGGGAGTGTGACCTAATTTTAGTGTCTATAGGAGGAAGAGGTGAGTTCCCTTGTGGAACATGTTATACATGTGGATCACTTGACCACTATAGGCGCGAATGCCCCAGATATATCTCTTGTTCATTAGGTGGAAAGGGACATAGTTATGAGGAGTGTACGACCTTGTATGAGCATCTCAATAATCAGCACAAGCAAGAGAACAAAGACGCAAGTATGGTTAGGATCCAGTGTGTAGTAGAAAATTAGTGGATGCCCAAGTTAACACGGTAACCCGAGGCAATACCGGTGAAGATTACCACACGAGTCGAAGTGGCACAAGTGAAAGAGGTATTGCCCGTGGCCGAGAATTACTAGGGAGGAGGTTTTGCATGTCAAGTATCCAGATCCAACTCAATAGAAGGAAGTCTATCAAGGGACCATGGAGGTTCTTAGGAATCTTCAGGGTGAGATACAGTTTTTAAAAGAGTAGTCTAGGAAAATTGAGCATAAGAAGGAGACAGAGAAGGCCCCTTCTGATATTGATGACATCGAGAGGTATGTAGAATGTCGCGCAGGAGAATATTATTCCTTTATTAGGAATTTGTTGAAGGGAATACTCACATGCGGAACCGAGACTAGAAAAAAATACTCCATGCAAATCTCCTCCGATAGCATTTAATATGGCAAGGAAATCACCTTGAATGATGTTGTGGATGGGTGGTTCTTTGAGCAACATTCTGATTGATATAGGTGTATAAGTAAATGTACTTACATTGGATGCATGGGTACAAATGGGGAGACCTCCATTGCAGCCATCATCTAATGTGTTGTTTATGGAAAATAAGACTAAGGCTACTCCCATAGGGGTTCTGAAAGATGCATCTATAACAATACAAGGGGCCAAGTTCACAGGATATTTTGAAGTATTGCAACTCGCAGAAGAATACAAATTTCCAACTTTTTTTGGGCACCATTGGTGTTATGCAAACAATGTTGATTTGAGATTTAACAAGGGGTATATCATCTTTGAGAACAAGGAAGAAATGGTTGTAATACCCCTGACAGATGGGAAGTCCATACCATATGCGGAACCTTAAAGTGAAGAGGACTTGAATAGAATTTCTATACGCTCTATTCGGGACCCAGAGGTTAATGAGCCATCAAAGGAAGGAATTATGTAGTGGGAAGATTCTCAGTCTCTGAGTGATACTATGAGTATTTCTTGTGATAATTGGGCTCATGGTACTTATGAAATGGTGGGGTACAAGGTGAAGTGTGTGGTTACTTGTAAGAAGGGTTTTCACTCTGTCAGATGTATAGGTCGCTCAATACCTTGGTATATTGGAGCAAAATATTTGACCGTATTTTTACAAGCCATGGAGGTAAAATGGACAGACCAAGTTAAAAGAAGAGATATGTTAGCATATACCTTATGCGGGATGGCAGCACACTGGTGGGTAGTTCACAAGGATAATCTTCTGGAATGGGAAGAGATTGGAACCGCCTTATCTACTAGGTTTTTAAGGAACAATGCACCTACACAGATTTACACTTATAATGGTGATCAACCTACTCAGCATCACATTCAATAGTGTGAGAGACTATGGACAACAGGACAGAAGCATTACCACCTTCACTCTGGGTGCATCGGTTATATTCTACTCTACAAGGTTACGCACGCGCTTGGTATGTATATGTTGAACTACATAGAGAAACTAGAAATTGGCAGGATTTGACTACAGGGATGATCCAAACTTTTGACTACTTCTCGACCAAACCACCAGTGGACAAGGCATTGAGCTTTATCAAGCACTTAACTATGGGAGATAGTGGGAAAGCAGAGGAGCTTATTCAGAATTATTTGGTGAGACAGAGATAGGAGCGCATTTTGAAGAAGAAGAAGATGACTCCATATTACTTGAACGCGCTTGCCTTGAGAAAGAGAAAGGGAAGATGGTTTACATAATTGATGATGAGGAAGTTGAGAACTTAGATGTTGATCATTCACATGGAGCATGTGAGGTCTTAGACAAAGTGCATATGTAGATACACGCACATATCATGAACCCATGAAGACAAAGAAGGTAAACATTGGAATGGAAGTAGAACCTAAGGAAGTGATAATTGGAGACTACTGGTCAGAATCAGAAGTGGCAAAGATCATAGAGTTACTTAGAGACTATGAGGACTTATTCCTAGAGGGTACCATGAACTTAAAGGCATGCATAAATCACTTGGAGAAATGAAGATAAAGCTTAAGGAAGGTGTGCACCCTGTTAGAAAGAGACCTTATCGAATGAATCCCAATTTGCACAAGAAAGTAAAGGAAGAAATTGATAAGATGTTGAAATCTAGAATCATTCGACCCTTGGATGAGTCAGAATGGGTTAGTCCTATGGTGATAAGTATCAAGAAGGATGGTAGGATTCAAATTTGTGTAGATTATAGGGAGTTGAATGCAACATGTGTTATAGATCATTTTCCTACGCCTTTCACAGAAGAGATATTAGGAGTGGTCGGGCACGAGATATATTCATTTACAGATGGGTTTTCAGGGTATCATCAGGTTAGGATTGCTCCAAAAGATCAAGAAAAGACAAAATTTACTACTGAATGGGGTAGCTTTGCCTATACTATGATGCCTTTTGGATTGAAAAATTCACCTATTGTATTCTCACAAATATTTGTTCAAGCATTCAAGGATTTTATTCACAACTTCTTGCAGTATATCTAGGCTGATTGGATAGTACATGGGCTTATTAAAGATCATTGTGGCAATCTACGCTTAATGTTTGAAATATGTAGATAGTTGAGTATCTTGTTGAATATCAAGAAGTGCATCTTTGCTACACCTTTTGGAATACTGTTAGGGCACATAATCTACAAGGAAGGGTTGTTGGTTGATCCAGCTAAAGTTGTAGTCATTTTAGGCCTGAAAGCACCTGTCAGTCAAAGTGAGGTGTGCAGATTTTTGGGTCACATAGGATATTATAGAAATTTCATCAAAGGGTATGCCAAAGTTGCCACACCTTTGGAAGAGTTACTCAAGGGGAAAGGTACATTCTATTGGGGAGAATCGTAGTAGCGCGCATTTGAGATATTGAAGGAGAAACTTACTACCACGCCTATCTTGCATTTTCCTTTATGCGATAAACCTTTTCATGTACATGTGGACACCTCTGGCACGGCCATTGGTGTAGTGTTAGCTCAGCTTGATGAAGGTATAGTAGATCATCCCATTTATTTTGTTAGTAGAAAGCTAACCCCTGCTAAACAGAATTATACAAATATAGAGCGTGAAGCTTTGTCCATGATATATGCCTTGCACAAATTTAGAAATTATCTGTTAGCCACATTGTTCATATTTTATATAGATCACATGGCTTTGAAGTATTTAGTGAACAAGCCCATCTTATAGGGGTGCATATGATGATGAATACTCTTATTCCAAGAGTTTGAATTTACAGTTGTGGTGAAACCAGGGAAAAGTAATTTTGGACCAGACCACTTGTCTAGAATTCAATCAGGTGAAGAAGCACAAACAATAGAAGATACCATGCCTGATGCCTAGTTGTATAGGTTACAATGTGTGCCATTGGAATTAGAGGATATTGTAGTCTTTTTAAGGACTGGTATGACACCAAAAGGCATGAAAACTTTGGAAAAGAAACAACTTGCTATATGCGCGGCACCATTCATGTTGATCAGTGGTGACCTATACAAGTTAGGCAGAGATGAGGTGTTACGCCGTTGTGTATTAGAGCATGAATGCAAGGATATAATGGAGGAAGCACATGGTGGTATTGCAGGTGGCCACTATGTAGGTGATGCTACGGTGTGAAAGATCTTACTTACTAGTTTATCATGGGAAATATTGTTTAAGGATTGTAAACCGTATTGCAAGGCATGTGACCATTGTCAATGTCTAGATCGACCAGGATAGAGGGATGAGATGCCTTTGTGACCAATTACAATTGCAGAACCATTTGAGAAATGGTCTATTGACTTTTGGGCCTATTTCGCTAGCGCGTAGGACTCGAATCGTGCTATATAATTACTTGTACATATTATCTTACAAGATGGGCGAAGCATCACCTACGAATGACTGTACAATAGCTACAGCAGCTAGGTTTCTATGGGAGAATGTTCTTACAAGGTATGGATGTCCTTTAAGTTTGACAAGTGATAGGGGCACACATTTTTGAATGAGACAATCAAGATTCTGTTAGATGAGTTTATGGTTGCACACCATAAGACTACACCCTCGAGTGAATGGAACTACTTGAGGATTTCAATAAGATTTTGAGCCAAACATTGACCAAGATTTGTGATGTTGGAAGAAAGGACTGGGATGATAAGGTATCAGCTATTCTTTGGGCTTACAGAATGACATATAAGAGATTGAACAAAGCCACACCATTTCAATTGGTGTTTGGGGTGGAAGTTGTTCTTCCTATAGAATTCATGTTACCTTCTTTACGCATTGTGTGCTGGAGTTCTAGCTGATGAGAAAGCTTTTGTAGAATGGATTGAGAAGATGGTTCAACTGGATGAGTCTCTGAGAAATAGCACGTTGGAGTAAGAAGCAAGAAAAAGCATAATGAAAGCATGGCATGATAGACATATACGGGATAAGAAGCTTGAAGTTGGACAAATGGTACTTCTTTATGACTCTAAGTTTTTATGCCATCCAGGAAAGCTTAAGGTACATTGGTTGGGGCCATATGTTATCACTCACATACTTGAGTTAGGTGCTTTCCAATTAGAAGCACTTGATGGAACACATCTACCCTATTACTTTAAGGGGAGTAGGTTGAAGCCCTACTATAAATAAGTCTTCTTGGTGTTTATAATAAGGTAGTATTGCCAACTAGATTAGGTTTCCATTTCTGCATTTCTTTAATGTATTTCTTTCATCATCATTATGCTTTGTCAATTTAGTTCTTGTTTTTGTGTAATAAGTGTGCTTGCACATGATGAAGCTAACTACAATATGAAGCATGTTGATGCACAGAGGACTGCAAATACTTTTAGTGTGGGGTGGATTGTTGGTGATACCCGGTATAATGTTGTGGAGATTGGAAGCTATAATGTTTTGGATGTTGAGGAAGTAAGTTGCTAAGAGTGATTCACAAAAGATTTCTTCTCAAAAGTGACCAAGGATGGAGATGAATGAAAGGAAAGTATAACTCGAGGTAAGCGATGGCCATGATAACTACCAAGAGAAGGTGCAGTGATGAGGTACTCGGGTGCTAGGGCATGCGTTGAAGAGAAGTCTGTGACTAGAAGGTAGGAAGGCGTGCTAAAAGGTTATAGATGTGGCGTGAAGATGTACCACATGGAAATAAAAAATTTGGTCAATAAATGAGAGGATTTTTGGTAGGTGGAACAATAAA
Source organism: Taxus wallichiana var. yunnanensis (assembly GCA_018340775.1). Taxonomy (NCBI): domain Eukaryota; kingdom Viridiplantae; phylum Streptophyta; class Pinopsida; order Cupressales; family Taxaceae; genus Taxus; species Taxus wallichiana. Next base: position 757,675,698 of record CM031241.1, read on the forward strand.
TGCACTAAAAATTTGAAAATCTATATAAGGACGGGATGCGAATTCATTTTTACTTTTGCAACTAAGAGATTTTGAAAAAGAGATTAAGTGTGAAGAGCCAAGTGATCGAATCAACGTGTGAAGAGCATGAAACTAGATGTGAGAGGTAGATCTGTGCATTTAAGAGCTTAGATCCCTAGGTGAAGAAGGGTTTGAAGGAAGCAGGAAGTAGAGAAGAGATAGGGCATGCGGTTTCGTGATTTAATCTAGGGAATGGTTGCATTGAGCTAGGGTTTCGATTCCACCACTAATGAGTACAAAGAATGTATTTCATAGAAAATTGGAAGGTAGAAATGGCTCCCAAGAAGGCCGTAGCAGTAGGATCAAAAGGAAAGAAGAAGGTAGTAGTTGAGGAGGAAGAAGAAATGGCCCTCGAAAGTAATTTTTGGAAATGCAGTATCCAGAAGGGGTCATTGTCAAGAAAGAATGGGAATCACACATAAGAAAGAGAAAAGTAATCAAATACAATCATAGGACTTCAGACAATAAGAAGGAACTTGATGCCCTGCTCATGACAAGGACAAACAAGCACATGGCGGATGATATGTCGGTGTATGATGATGCAAGAGAGAAGTTGTTGAGGAGGACTAGAGTCTATCAACTTTACGAGCTTCCATATTTCGGGAAGTATGAGCCCTTGTATAGATGGTTGATGAGCAGAATCCATGAGGATTTCTTTACTTTGTAGGAAGAAGGGTCAGGATTTCATCCGTGCTGATCTCATCAGTTACAGGACTGAAGGCCTCTGGAGAAGATATCAAGAATGAATTAGTAGATAAAGCTGCTATCTTGGAGACCCATCAGGAGTTGGGGTACATGAAGGGTCCGCATGGAATGGATATTGAAAAGTTGAAGAACTGTCCGGTAGTGAAAGTAGCAAGCAGTGCACCTCGTCACAAAGCTGAATGACCAAGATCGATGGTCATAGGTAAACACTATGTGGTTACATATAGTAAAGTGCATGTCGAGAGGGCGTAGTATACAATATTATAGGCTATATTGTAGAAGAGATTGTAGAGGAAGCACACGGGAAAAATATAAGCTTTGGTGTTGTCTTGCTATCATTGGTATTTATGGAGATCGGGGTACCAGATGGACCCAAGGAGAAAATATGGGAATACCCCATGGAGAACAAATCTCCAGCTGAAAGGTTCAACAAATATTTATGTAAAGGGTCCATGACAGATGAAGTTAAACAAAGGGAAGAGATGTGGTATGATAGGCTCCGTGCGGCCTTCGAGGAAGACTAGCGCATACCAAAGGACTTACCTTCAAGATTTAGGAAAGCAAGTTCATCTGCATTATCATCGTATTTCTGTATTGTGCGCTTCCCGATGAAGGATGGAGCATGGAGCCCATGGTGCAAACTCCCCTATGCCTTCACAGCAAGGTACTTTCAAGCATCCATCCATCAGTTCACAGACACAAAAAGATTGATTTTTAATGCAGATAAGGTAGATTGTGACTACCACACCTTGCGGAAAAGTATGTGTATCCAGGGCGGAGCGCATACAATGAGAGCATTATTTTAGAAGTATTGAGCATAAAGCCAGTAAGTCTCATTGTGGGAGACACAGGGGTAGCACTTGTGTATATCCAGCTAAAGCCCAAGATAGAAAATAATAAATATGTGGAGAGTGAGTTCGCGCTCCCAGGGCCACCAAGGGAAAACATACATTGGAGAAAATTCCAACGGCGAAGCCCTCAGGAACCATTGAGGTTGGAGATGAAGAAGAAGAGAATGAAGATAGTGGTGGTTTAGAGTGTAGAAGAAAGAAACCATCTGATCGGAAAGGATCAGGGTGTGAGAAAACTCTACCTTAGGGGAAAGAGGAAGAAGAAGAAGCAGAAGTTGTGCAGGGAGAACAATGATTTAAAAAAGTATTTAAGTGCAAAACAAAGCACAAAGTGGAACCCCACACACAGTAAGGAAATCACAGTGCCTCTCGCCTCCTAAAGAGCCTATAGAGAAAAAGAGGAGGAGAAAGTTAAAATTAGATGAAGAAGCAGAAGGATGGGAGGAGAGCACACATGTATCTCCTACCCAACTTAGGAAAGAAGAACCACACGACCGGGAGGAGAAACAAGAGGATACAAGAAATGAGGAGATGAAGGATGAAGAAGGAGAAAAATAAAAATCAGAAGCAACACATGATACAACATAGGCTCCTAACCTTGAGGCCAGAGTACCAAAAGGGCCAAGGACAGGTAGAACACATGAAGAACATAGTGCACCATCATTGGGATATGCAGAGGATAAGGAAAAGATTGTCCAAGCCCGATTTTATAGCATAATCACACAGAAGGATCTATATGGTTAGGAGCTCATGGACGAGAACATGGCAACGGTGCGTAGCAGAAAGCAGTTGTCATGGTCAATGCATACCCACATGGACGAGCCTAATTTTGATGTGTGTGAGGAATCATGTGTATCAAGGAAACTAAGGAAGGCACCATAGGCTAGGCACATAATAGTAAAGCCAATTGTTATGTCGGATGAACAGGTTAGTAACACACTGGTAAAAGTATCAACTGAAGTGGCTAGGAGAAACGTAGACAAGGCTGCCACAATCAAAGCGCTGAAGAGATAACACGCTTACAACAAGAGAAGGACTTGAACCAGAGAAAGTATGACACTTTCATAAGCATGGTGGAAGAAATTGGAGATTATGTGATCAAAGCATGCCCGCATCTGGAGTCAAAGTACTAGAGTCTTTTCCTTTAGCGATGCATTATGTAAAAATTTGGTAAAAATGGTATTAGAAGATGAAACCATTAGAATACCAGAACAAAAGAATGCTGAGGAAGATGCGAAAGGGCTAAGGATGCAAAGTGGCATGGAAAATTGTAACATATGAGGGCCTACTGCAAGTGCTCCAAGAAGAGTTGAAAAGGAAGACCATGCCTTGAATATATGCACAGACCCGGAAGCGCTGATTCAGATAAAAACTATGGATGAAGACAGTGAAGTACATAGGGCCATGAAAGATGAGACCTTAGGCCACGCTGAAAGGTTAACTATTGTAAAACAAAAGCGTGAGGCCTTGGCAACAAAAAGCAGCTGCATAAGGAAAGGTTAGATGAGCTTGGAAAACTCATCACCTGGAGAATGGATGTACTGGAAGAAGTGCATACTTCAATGTCTAGCATTATGTTGGTATTGAAGAATGAAAAGGGTGAAGTGACACAAGATGAACTGGAGTCCATTGTTGTGGATACACCAGAACAAGTAGGAAAGGCACTCACCGATTGGCAAACATTAGAGGCTGAGATAAGAGAAGAGTATCCATAAATGATACTACAAAATGAAACAGAAGATCCTGGGACATGAACTATTATTTTATTCTTTCAAATTCTTATGTGTATTCTTTATTCACATTATTTATTAATTTTTAACATAACCATTGTCGGGGTGATATAGAGATTAGTGTGGGGTAATGTTGATAAGAGAAAATACTTACCGAACTCACACATAGAGTCACGCGGGAGAGCAGGCGATTCAAAGGCGTGGAAGGATAGGAATAACCTGCGCGTGGGAGTCAAGTTCAGTATTCAAGACTTAGCCATTTTGGAGCATGAAGTCTACGTTGAGAAGGCATGCATCACGGAACACACAAACAATGCCGACATACTTACGCGCCATGCATTGTCATCTTTACTGAGGATCAGATCAAAGAGCTTTTGCATGGAGGTGATCCAAGAATAGATTCAGCACCTCAGTTAACTATAAGAGATCTATAGATAGCACACTTGCATGTGTGGCTATGTTTGTAAATGGCATGTGGCTATTATTAGCATGCGACCTATTTCTAGAGTAGTTAAGCGGTGAAGGGAAAGTCCCCACCCTATATATATGAGTCGAATTACTTAGTTAAGATATAGAGAGATAGAGGATGGAGATATAAATGTGTGTATGTGACTAGATAATTGTATCAGATCCATGCACGCATGATTACTGTTATTGTATAAATATTATGTGTTACTTTTGTGATTAATATATGAAGGATATTAGCCAAACCAGAGTATTATTCTATATGTTTTGATCATTGCATGTTATTGATTCATTCATGATTAACACTTAAGTATTTCACTCATAGATTTGGTTTTGTTATACACTGTGTGATGATGGATTAGTTATAGGTATATGTTTTTACTACTTCATCATGCTAACATCCTGCTACGAAAGCAACCCTAAAGAGGACTGGTACCTTTGCATACTTCGGATGAGCGCTCAGCCTATGCTGAGTGATATGTCATCGTGTCTAGGGTGTATCTGTGAATTCTAGGCTGTTATTTGCATAAATAAAGCTTTGTGTTATGTTTTCCTTGCTATCGTAGACTTGGGTTTTGATTTTTGGGTGAGAATCTATTGTATGATTTCTATTTATTTTTTATAACTGAATCTAGGTATAGGGTTAAATCTCCTATTATTTATGTGGCTTGTATGGGATTTGAACCCTTCAATCTGATCATACTTGTATTAGTGTTCATTTTTATGGTATATCGAACCCTTAGGTTCACATGCATGTTTATGGGTATTATCATTTGGGATGTATTGATTCTTTACATGAATGAGATCCTTGGATCCATATAGATTTATTATTTTTTAGCCATTTGGTTTTAATTGGCGTATACATCTAGATATTTGAGATTAAATAGATAAATAAACAACTTGTGTTTTATAAGGAAAATTCCCAGAATCTGTGTGTGGCAATTTATATATGTATATAAAATTTCTACTAACCGAATCCTCAGATTCAAACTCCAATCTTCTATGTATTATGTTATGACTCTTGGGGTAAAAACCTTAGAAGGATGATTCTAAAAGAAAAAATGTATATTGCTACTTAAAATTTTTGTATCGTTTCCGTTATTATAAATCACGAACAATATAGGAGACAACTATGTTTTTGTTTATTAATACCTGTATCGAATCCACTGATTTGAACCTGGAAATTGGTGAGTTTTTCTCTTGGGATTTTAAATGGTTAAGATATGACTTTGTAAACACTTTGTCAATGAACAGGTTATTGTGTTAGTATTGTACCCGGTCGAATGGTTTCTCATCCTTCGAGGATACCTCCTAAACATTTCTTTGATACATTGTTACCTTTCTCCCTATTAGAAAAGCTAGGCATGTGGATCTCTATGAGAAGTCTGATATATTTTTTAAGGAATTCATCTTTGGATGGTTGGTATTTTGTGAATGTTAAGGTAAATGAAATCACTTTTCCTATCAAACTTCTTATCTCCTTGCGTGGGACATGGAGATGATATGTGTTTTTAGACCATAAGGATATGGACTTGCCTAGTCAAATGCCCACTTGGACTATCTTGGAATATTAGGATAGTATTGTTTAATTATTTTATCCTACTCCTTTAAAGAAATGATGATAAGTAAACATAAGGGTATCTATGTAATATAATTACTAGTAGATGAATGAATTTTCTTCTAGCATAAGCAATCAGTTGATCTTAAGGGTTAAATAACATCGATACCTACACTGCAGTAATAGATGATATAATGTTTGATGTTGTATCTTATTGTGAAAGTAAATACCATTCGACATAGTGTTTATTATAGTTACATGATACTGATTGGTTTAGGTATTTAATAAAAGATAGTCATATATAATTGGATATTTGTATACTATATTGTGTTTATATAGTACCAACTAGCTAAAATATATTTAACTGTAAGTTAATTATGAGAAGTTATAAATGATTGATATAACTAATATCCTTATTATGTTAAGTTATTAATGGTCGAATGTTGCTAACTAATATGTAAATTATCACTTGCGTTTTATTTCAAAAATAATTAGATTTGGATGAAGTGGAAAATAATGTGTAAGTAAAATGTTTATTTGGATCTGATATAAATAGGAAAATAAGTCCTAGTAGATCATTTATGTGATTTAAACTTAATGTATCATTTCATTTATGTAAATATCAAATAGATGAAACTATTAAGGGAGAAATAGATCTTATCATGCTAGTTCGATTGGAATCGACTATGTACAATGAAATCTTTTCCATGCAGGTTATTAACATTGCAGGTTGATTATGAAGGAAGGCGTGATTTACACATTTGCTCCATGTTATGTCTTATGATGAAATCTATAAAGCAATTCTTGATGTGAAAAGATGAAAATAATTTATTTGTTTAATTTGATTGATGGAAGAACATTGCTTATATTCATGATAGTAAAGTTGAATGAAACAAAATAGTATTGTCTTGTTTAAATTATTAAGAGGCTAATTAGCCTATTCTATTTATTTATATTTCAAAAAGTAAGTAATGAAAGAGGTATTTCTGTAATCTATTGAGTTTATAATTGTATCATAAATTCATATGAAGGAGTCCTTAACCTTAATTTTACGCATGATGAAAGAACTTATGCGGTTATATTACATATTATAAAGTGAGTAAGTATGATATTCTTGAGAATGAATATTGCATATTTGCATTATTAATGGCTTATTGGACTATGAGGTTTCCTCCATGTTATTAAATGAATACACCTCACATACTTAATGGTATATTTTAATTTGAAGTTACATATGGGTTGTTCTTAATAACTATTATTGATCTTATTTAGTAATATTTTAGACTCAATACATTACTAGTATAAAAAGGATTAAATATGATTTGTAGTGATTAATAAAATAGGCTCTTTTAAATATGCAACTTATAAACTCAATGATCATGTTAGAATGACTCTAAGCATGCTATCAATATATGTGAATCCTTCATTTAGATCCTTAGGTTTGGATTCTATAGTAACGAGAGTATAGCTGAAACATGGGAATTGAGGTGTCACAAATTAATTAAATAACCTTAACTTAATAAGATATGGCATTTCCATTTAGTAGAACTCGAAGAGCCAACTTGCTATGGCATCTAATACGTAATATCCATTTGATGACTACGGTCATTATTTGGCTACTACGGAGCAACTTCTTTGTTGAGTTCATCGGTCAAGATCCTCTAAATGAGAAGGTCATAATGCACTAAGATGCAAGTAATGTCCTAGGTTCAAAAGTGGATTTTACCACATGGTTAAGTACCCAATGTCATCTTATGATGATTACGGAAAAGGAGTGACCCGTAATGATGCAAATCATTGCGGAGATGCTTAGTCTCCCTTAGTCATCCTAAGATGACATGGTGGCACTTACCCTCGCAGGATAATCTAAATTTTCACCTTATACGCAACTTGTAACTATCTAGTCATAATCCAAATAACAAAATTAGGTGAAGGAAAAGTTCCTAATGATGAGTACACCATCACAAAATTGAGCATGCAATACATGTCTCTAAAACTTTAATCAAGTAGTGTAAGCTACTGATTACACTATCTTTGATTCACCAAGGATATAAGATGTCAGATACCGATGGGATGCAATTGATTGAGTTCCAGATATGCACTTAGAAAACATTACTTGATTTTTAATACATGAAAAATGAAACCAAATGATACACTTGGTGTAATGGCTCATAAAGAGTGTTTGAGGGGGATCGAGTAGGATCTATATACCCTTTCAGTTGCACATGGTTTATGACTGTTATAAGATGGATTGACTAAGATGATGTTAGTTCTAAATTATGAGAATTTAGAATAAGGAAACATGAGATATGAACTTAAGATTTATGTTGGGTTTTAATATATGGGTATTAAAATCAATGAAGCATAAAGTAAAAAATCAGTTGAGAAGCGTAATAAAGAGTGTGTTACATATGTAAGAGGAGTTTGCATAGAACTTTGTCAATAGAAGTACTAGAAATTAAAATTTCAATTTTGTGCAATGAACAATTCCAAGAGGATTTGTGAAACTAAAGGAATTTCTGCGAGAAGAGGTGAAGAGTGTGGAAGTAGAGTAATTCACACAATACATGGAGGAACTACACAAGAAAGTTTACAAATGGTTGGAGAAGAGAAACACACATATAAGGAACATATAAGTTTGTATATGAGACACTTGGATTTTAATGTGGGAGACTTAGTTCTTGCACACATAAGGAGTGGTTCTCTTGAGAAACTTATGAAAAACTCAAGTGGAAGATGATTGAACCATACAGAGTCCTAAATAATTTTACAAAGAAATCATATCAATTGAGGCTACCATAAGGGATAGATATTTCATATATTTTCAACATATCATATCTATACCCATATTATGAGAATAAAATGAGTGGGGAAGAGAAATATGTAGAAGTATATTGGAGGATCCAACTACATAAGTTGAATGCATTTTGGAGGAGTGCATAGTAAAGATAATGCACCAAAAGGATCAAAAATAATATTTGGTAAAATGGAGAGGTCGTGTAGTCAATGATGTATATTAGCTTTAGAAACAAGAGATCACAATACATGGTCATTCCATTTCAAACCTTTGGAATATCTCTCAAGCAAGGGCTCAAGTTTCTTATTAAACGATGTGTATGATGTAGGAGAATATAGTTCATTGTAATCCCACATCAATCAGATATACTTAGTCTTAGAAAATAAGTTTGTGCAATGCCTTTATGAAATGTCTAGTGCCAAATATCTCATCACTCCTAAACAAGCTACATAAATATCCTTTTCCTTTTCTATTTTGTGGAAGTGCGCATAACTCAATTACCTTTTTGGTTTTGTAGAAATCACCAAATCCTATCCAAAGCTTGGAAAACTATGAATTATATCTAAAGCCACGTAACACTTCTAAATTTTTGGAAACTTATGAATGTTACACAAAAATGCAAAATGTGTGGAATACTAGAATTTTCTACATAATCTTATTCCAATATTCCTCACACAGAAAGTCACATTGTATATAGAATTGCACACAACTTGTGTAGTCATGTTGCACACTATTTGTGCAAACTTACGATGCTTGACCAAATATGCCAATGCTTGTTCGATTTCATGGAAAAATAGACCAAACCATGACATATTAATGGAAGCTATTGAACATGTACAAATCTATAGAACACTACATTTTTGCGGGAACACTTCTATTCACTTTCATGATGAGATCTATGACTAAAAAAATCACATGTCAATATCAAGACAATTAGAAAAGGTTACACAAGGTCCATGATTTTATTATTTCAGCTAGGGACCAACTAAATGATTTTCTTATTTCAGCTCGATCTTATGGTGGGAAAATTCTAGGATGGATCAATGGAATTGAGAGGCCACCTAAGGAATATTTCACGAAATTTTTCTCACTGAAGGTGTCAAGGTTTCTATAAATATAAGGGAAAGGAATATTTGTAACGAATCTTGAAAAGTGTCTTGATTTAGAGTTTATTTTGATTTGATATGATTTTCCTTGTAAGTGTGAGCTAGAGGTTATCTCTTTAAAAGCTTACTAGAATATGCAAGCTTAAGATAGCTCTATTATTGGAATTCTTATTAGAATCCTCATGGAGTCTCATTCTACAATGTAATTAGAGATGTTTCTAAAGTTGTAATATCTTTCCTTACACTTAATAGAATTATCCTCACTTGTTTCTTATTTGGATGTTATCCTGAGATCTTACCTTGGTGAGATCAAATCTAACAAGAGATGCATTATGTAAAGCATCCCTTCATTAGGAACCCTAACTAGAGCATAAAATAAAACATGAGCATAGAAGTAGACAACAACCTTAAAAAATGTGGGAATAAAATATACATGAGCATAAAAGCAAACATGAGCATAGAATCAAACATGAGAATATAAGTAAACATGTGCATAGATCATATAGGATCCTAGAAGAAAACATGAGCATAAAATAAAACATGAACATAAATTAAGTAATATATATCTATGAGATGAGTGATATATGAAACAATGTCAAATAGCCAAAAATAGCATTATGTGGAAAGCAATAACTAAAAGGTAATGATGAACATGAGTAAGCATGAATCATTTCAACATCAATATTTAAAAACAAACAATGTGATTATTTCTTGAATAAAAATAAAACATGTCATGAGAAATAAGGTGGTGTGATATAGGTAGGAGTGGTGTTGTATTGGAAATGGACTAGTGTGTATGGATACAATTTGTATAATATTAGTAATTATGATTCATATGGTGTAGGTAATGCCCCAATGTGGTGGGCATCCCCCACATGATATAAAAATATAAGAAGCCACTCAATGTGAATAATATGATCTTACTAGGTTCAATATGTAATATGTTCCCAGTGTAGGCATGCCCCCAAGGTGGTGGGTTAATTACTACATAAAGTGCAGTTAACACCATTAATAGTGTCACATTTTTGTCACTCTATTTATTTTCATATGTATAGTGGAACAAGAATAATGCTAATGAATGGCACATACTTTGTGCCACATTTATCGCTACGTTTGTGCCACAAATATGAACAAGTAAATTCCTAATTTGATTTCCCCATTTTCATTTAGAATAAAATTAGGGTGTAAAAAAATAATACTTTGTATGAAATCTTATAATAAAAATTTAGGGCATCTTAAATCACATTATATAAAATTAGGGTCTATATCAAACTCATTTTTCTCTTTTTATGACACTTTGCAATTTTATTGAAAAACATAGTGCTGACATTTATATTGAAAGAGGCAAGGTGAATTTATGGATAACAAAGTAATGAATTTATTGTTATGAGATAGTTTCTTAAAGAAGTTTATTTCAAATCTTACCTATTCGAATAACAATACATAGATATATTTTTTGCAAATCTATTTTTTTTAAAGAAGAGGTTTATTATTTTATGGATACCATGTCATCATCAACTAGGTATACATCATCCCCTCTATAAATATCTAATTTAGTAGATCTAAGTTCTTTATCTTTATAAATATCTACTTCATTAAAACATATCTCTTCATTAGCGAGTATACATACAACATATGAGTTGGTTTGTAATCTCAATATTGTATAAAATATTTAATACTATGTTAGTATAATCTATTTTATTTATTTCATGGTTGCAAAAATATTATTAATTTAAAACAATATGTATAGGGAGAGTCATCACAACCTCATGGCCGAGGTAGGGGTTGAAATAGAATAAGTATAAGAGGAGGGGGATGTATTCAAAAAGTTATTGTGGAACCACAAAGTTATTTCTTTGAGGTGAATTTATTATAGAATATGTTTTATTCAAATGAAGCCATCATAGTATTGATGTTAGTATTGTTTCACTCGGGAAATGTTTCGTTCCTTTTAGAAACAGATAAGAGTTAGGTGCTAGGAGGAATACCTGTAGAATGTCGAGATGGTGTGCGCGTACCGTAGAGAAAGATCAGGCTGATTGCGAAGAACTCCTTTTTGTCTTGGAAGGACTACCTGCAAATAAGAACACAAGACCACAAGATTTGATTAAACAATAAATGAGGAAACCGCCTTGGGCCCAGGAAATATAAAACTTCCTTTCGAAGGTGGTCCAGTTCCCCTGCTAATATGAATTAACACAAAAGGCGTAAAGTATCAATTAAATTGTTTTGTTAAGGCCGGGTAGGGAAAGGCTGGTTTTGGTTTTGATCATAGAACCGATGGCGGTTCCGATAGCGTCGATGCCGGTTATGATAGCCGATGCGATTCATCGATAACCGAATCTTTGGTGGGTTCTAGGATCTTCTTAGTACGGTGTTTTGTAAGGCTAGTTTATGGATGATATTAGGAAATGGGATGATTAGAAGCAAAGAATACTTGATTAGATGCAATGACACGTTGGGTAGTAGATTGAGGCGGATTTAGGAGGACTGAAATTCACAGAGCATAAGAAATATTATAACAGAGGACATGCAAGATGTGACTTACTCGTTTTGACAAAGATGCAAGTTGATCTCCTTGGTTGTAAACACTTCTGGTATTTCCACTTGTCTCTGCTCTGTCAAGTGAAGATCTGGCCTCTGTTTTTCGCTCGCAATGCTCTCTGTTGATCCAGAAATCCTTTGACTGATCTCCAAAAATGAAATTCCGATCCGTTGTTTTGGTTTGGGGAGCCCATTTACAGGGAACCGATGGCGGTTGTGTATGTAGCGACGGCGGTCGAGTAGAACCGCATTGGTAAGGAAAAAGTAGGCTATTTTTAGTAAAATAGCCCACCTTCCGCTTTTCTCCCGAGAGATCGATTGCGGGCTTGGTCAAGTGACTAGAAGGTCGGTTTAGGTGCGAGTAAGGAGGCATTAGTTATGGATGTGAGTCTAGACCAAGTCATGGGTCTTAATTAGGTTAGTTTAGGGTTAGGGCTGGGTCATGATGAGGTGGCAAAGTGAGGTGGCGGGTAAGGTGATGTGGATTTATCAATTATAAGGTAATTAATAAATAATTGTGTAAGGTTTAGGTGATGGGGTTAGATTGCGAGATGAGATGCCAGGTCACACGAGGGTCGTAAGACACAAATTGAGTGTCTACATTGGCCCCCTTATTGTCGTGTAGCTTGTTACCGTAAAAGGCTCGCGGACAATAATATGAAGTGGTTTCTCATGTTAAGGATATAGGTAATCCCCCTCAAATCTATCACGAGTGAGTGAGCAGGGAAATCGGGGATATGGTTGATAAAGGGTACATGGGTAGAGATGATGGTGAGATGGTGGGGTAGGTCCGAGGAAGCAAGAGCGCACGTTGAAATGCATTAGTGCAACTAGGGTACATGATTTGATGAGCAAAGCCCAGCGGTGCGAGAGGCAAAGGTCGATAGTTTATCCAAGCAAAGGATGATATAATCCACAGTATCCAAGGCATAGGAAGTAGCCCGGGGTATATAACGAGGTAAAAGGTACAGGAATGTTTAGGCATGTTCGGCAAACACTACGAAAGGTTGGTTTGGTTGAGATAAACGTCATGGTCAGAGTGCAGGCAAAGTTGGTCGACAGATCAAGTCGAGGACCCTAATCATGCTAAAACACAAGCAGTGAGCTCGATTGAACAAAAACTACCGGATGGGTGGATAAAAGTGTATGGTGTTGATTTTGGGTAAGGGATGGAAGTGGTGCGGCGTGGGTGGCCAAGTTGTTGGAGTTGCGGCCTTGGAGTCGGGCGAGGAAGGGTAAAGGGAGGCCTTGGAGTGCAGCCAAATAGTGAGGCGAGACCTTGGGTCGGGCCATTAGTAGAGTTGAGGCCTTAGGAGTCGGGCCAAATTGGTAGAGGCGAGGCCTTGGGTCGGGCGAATGGGTAGGGCGAGGCCTTGGGTCGGGCCGAATAGGTAGTTGTGAGGCCTTGGGTCGGGCCAAATGGGTAGTGGCGAGGCCTTGGGTCGGGCCAAATAGGTAGGTTGAGGCCTTAGGTCGGGCCGAATAGGTGGTTGAGGCCTTAGGTCGGGCCGAATAGGTAGGTTGAGGCCTTAGGTCGGGCCGAATAGGTGGGGTTGAGGCCTTGGAGTCGGGCCGAATAGAGTAGGTTGAGGCCTTAGAGTCGGGCCGAATAGGTAGGTTGAGGCCTTAGAGTCGGGACCGAATAGGTAGAGTTGAGGCCGTAGAGTCGGGCCAAATAGGTAGGTTGAGGCCTTAGGTCGGGCCGAAAAAAGGTAGGTTGAGGCCTTGAAGTCGAGCCAAATAGGTAGGTTGAGGCCTTAGGTCGGAGTGAATAGGTGGTAGGTTGAGGCCTTAGGAGTCGGGCCGAATAGGTAGGTTGAGGCCTTAGAGTCGGGCCGAATAGGTAGGTTGAGGCCTTAGAGTCGGGCCGAAAAGGTAAGTTGAGGCCTTAGTCGGAGGCCAAATAGGTAAGTTGAGGCCGTAGGTCGGGCCGGACAAGTGAGCAAATGGTGTGCAGAAAGGTGGATAGAGGCGATATTGGTGAAAAGAGGCGAGTAAATAAGGGCAAAGAATGGGGTGAAAGTTGGGTAGAGAACCGATGTCGATTCTTCATGACCGATATCGGTTAAGGGACCGATACTAGTTCCTTAGGGCAAATGAAACCGATATCGGTGAAAGGCGAAAAACCTATAAAAAAGAAAAAAAATACGGCCATCATTGTCACTTTTTTGTTATTTGCAAACCAAATCGACTGTCATCAGCGTGGAGAGTTGAGATTAGAGGCTTGATTGAGTGAGGTGGAGCTATTGTATTGGCGAGAGAGTTGATAGTGGGCCGATTAAGGAGGAGGCAGCGATTGATTGGTCTGGGAGACCCAGCAGATCGAGATTGGAGCCATGACACGAGGCGAGAGGAGCTGGAGAGGCTGGACCGGGCTGGCTGCCACCACCCATCCCACCACGATGACGTGTCGTCATTCGGGTAGATTCAGAAACTCTTTAATTTGGTGATTTGGTTGTATTATGCTAAATTGGGGTTTGGGTAGGAATTAACCTTTTAGGAAATAATGAGAAAATGTAAATGATTTGAAAAGGGAGAGGGTAGATAGGCTAGATAGGCTAAGGTGGGTAGGTGGGTAAGTTTTTAGGGTATTTAGGTGGGTAGATGGGTAGAATAGGTAAAAAAATGGGTTTTGGGGGCCGCAAGGGGTTCGGCTGGGAGGGGAAAGGACGGTGCCGATGTCGGTCACTAAGCGCACCGGCATTAGTCACAAAATTTTAGGAAAGGGAGTGTTGGTGGTGGCGTCGGTCATGTATCGGCTTGGCGGTGGCTTGTGTGTTTTGGTTTTTGTTGGTTGTGGTGGGTGGGTTGGTTATTTTGGGTTTTAGGGTGGGTGGTGGGTTGGGTGGGTTGGGGTGGGTTTGTGTGGGGGTTGGGTTGGGTTGTGGGTGGGTGTGGGTTGGGTTATGGGTGGGTGTGGGTTGGGTTAGGGGTGGAGAAGGGTTTGGTGTAGGGTTGGGTTTTGGGTTTTTGGGTTGGGTTTGAGGTGGAGGTGGGAGAAGGGTTGTGGGTGGGTAAATGGGTATACTATAGACATTTTCTAGAGGCCTTACAGATGGAGCATTGTATGAAGACCCTACAGAGGTCACCACCACTGTGAAGGACCCAGCTTACGGTTGCGCCTAATCCAAGTATACATTCTAGATAGCGGGAGCGGAGGCAGGGAGAGAAATGGCGGATACCCCTGGAGAGTGCAGCGACAGGCCCGAGATGGGGTTGCGGCAGGACCCTGACCACCTCCCTTCCTCGTCACGAGGAGGGATGATGTAGAAGCCCCACTGCACGCACCCGGCACCTTGGATCCAGTTGGGTAGCGGAAAGTAAAGCAGTGAGGGTGTAGATGATGCTTTGCACAGGTGCAGGATCATACGAGGGTGTGGTGGTGCAGGCGAGAGGGCAGCCGAGATAAAATCTGCCTTCCATGGGAGACTTTGGCATTTGCCAATTATAGAGAGAGAGAGATCGGCTCGTGGTCAGGTGCGGCTAGGCTGCCAGCACGAGCACGAATAGGTGTCTTACGAGGCAGCTACTTGGCCGAGCTCGAGCACGAGCACGAGGCGGCACCACCACGGCACCCACCCACGAGTGCGAGTACGAGGCGGCGGCACGCAGTCACCGGCACCACCTGCAGCTCCAGAGCACCACCAGCTTTTCTGTCAGAGCTCCAGAGGCATTGGTTGTTAGGTGCCGAGACGACCAGACCAGCTCTGTCGGTGGCTCGAAAGCGCTATATGGAGGTTAGAGCAGAGGCCGATATTATGTGGATATTCTTGATGTAGAATACCGGAGTCGAGTATCGAACCATACGGCGCATGGGGCGAGAGACCTCTCACGGCCCAGAGATCTCGGGGAGTGCGGCCCGACGTGGCGTGTATACCATGGCAGGCCAGGCGGGAGCGAGGCACCATAGGGACCAGCGGGGAGGAGAGGTGCTTTGAGGGCGGTGGGGAGAAGGCCCAGAGATCCCAGAGACATAGTTATTGTATTGTAGAGATGGGTGCATGAGTGCACGAAGCCCGGTGTATTGATAGAGCTTGCGTGCACATGTATTATTCATGTATTCATTCATTCATTTATTGTATACGGCTACCCAGGCAGTGAGGGGTTGCTTATAGTAGGCCCAGTACAAGTATATAAACTATTTTAATCCCGAGGACCGGCACCTTGGCCAAGGTAAGATTTTTACAAACAATACATGCT